>JAGTXR010000254.1:0-537284 GCA_022606575.1 Glossosoma conforme | reverse complement strand
AAAATAAACATATGAAAATGATATTGTATAGATCTTGTTTATATGGGGAAAAAGAAAAGGGCTGTTCTTAGGGTTTGCCCGGCAATTATTCAAAATTTTCTCACCTTTTATACCTTCCCTTGACCTTCACAAACATTTCAAGACCAAGATTAGATAAATCCGTTCAGCCGTTCTCGAGCTTTAGCCAGACTAACGAACAGCAATTGATTTTTATAAATATAGATTTCGATTTCTTTAAGGAACGAAATTGTGGAGGGGATGGTTGAGGGTAGAAACTGTAGAAGGCGCCCTAGACGGGAGTATTTGCAGCAAGTATTCGAGGACATGAATTGTAGTGCTTATGCTGAGCTGAAAAGGCTTGCGGAGGACCGAGAGGAATGGAGATCGAGATGCAAGATTCTGTTGCTGCAAACCAATCCACCGGATTGATACTACGAAGAAGAAAGAAACGAGCCAAACTATAATACTTTCTATTATATGGGACGGTTTTGCAAAACTGAAGTGCTCGGCAAACATTTTTAGTAGTAAGTTTTGTATTTTCTGTTTTTCTTTGTATGTGTACTAGAACATATAAACGAAATGGGTTGATAGTAATGAAATTAAATATTTATTATATGAAATTATCAGTGGTATCTATAATAGTTTGTTTAATTTTCATTGAGGTGAAATTTTCTTGTTATAGTGTCACGAATGAAGTATAATAGTAAATGATAAAAATATTTTGTACCCGAAATGCTGTTACTCGTCATTATTTCTAAGTGAAGAAGTTTTTTTTTTTTTTAATTCCTTTTAGGTGAAAGGAGTTGAACATCCGAAATCCTTCAAAAAGTGGTTACAAATCACGCAATATATTGTAATATTGCATACGTGAAAATACACGTAAAATAGACCTACTGTTCATTAAAGTTTTTTTTTTCATCTAATGTACTCGTTGCAGGTTCGGTAGCAGAGATGACTTTGGACTTGGGATAAGGAAACAATAATGACAGTTGATACAAATATATAGAATCGAATTTTGTGACTACATGCACTTGATATGGACTTATAAAATTATAAAGCATCGAATAGTGTGAATATGTATTTATGTATGATGATATTTATAATAAATATTTGATAAGCTATAGGCTTTCCCAAGATTCGTTTTAATGACTAAAGTTAACTATTTTTTTTTATTTTACATAAACATATTAAATAGTATACGTGAAAGATTTGATACTTTTATTTAAGAAAACAATAGCTTATACTAATTATCAATATTTTAACAATTAAAAAAATATATTTACTTTATCAATCTTATTTAATTACCCCAATTGACACAAAAGTATTTGATGTAAGAGTAAAATAAAACAATAATACCATCAAAATGAAGAAACGAATGTTTGAACTACTGACCCAAATAGTTTTGGAAAACGAGGACGCTAAATAAATGATGCCAAATTTTTTACGTATTTCGTTTATTAAGTGAACTAGAAATTGCTTTTATTGACGACAATGCTCATAAGGCGTTATTGTGTTTCGGGTAAATTTAACTGTGTGTGAACTTTCACACGTTTGAGCAACAGTTTTCTATTGAAACCGAGTTTACGTTTCGATGTACCTATGTATTACAACACAGATAACATTATTCCTATTGTATGATGAATGTGTCTATTCAATGAAATAAACAATTATTGTACTCTGTCTGGCAGGAGCGGCGAAGCTTGTATCTACCGCGGGTGACAGTCTACTCATACTACATTATAGGTAAACTAGAGAATGTAACGCGGTGATTCGTAAAGCTCTTTGATACTTCGGTCTGCAATCACATTCCTTTACCGTACCTTTTCATTTAGTTATATGGTGGAGTAATGTATACAAAGGATTGTAAGCTAGCAAAGTGACAAATTCCTATAAAACAAGTATTATCTCGTAAATGATATTTAATATGGAATTTTACCAGTGATATGCTTAAAAAATTTATAAATATATACGAGTTATGTGTAAAATTTATATTTTCTGTTCTCTTTATTTTATTAACATATTGTTATTTATATATGATTATATTTTTATCTAATCATATCATGGAAAATTCAAGAAAGTTGGCTAGTAATTTTGATTATTCATTCTCACCAAATGAAAAGAAGTTGAAATAGTAATAAATGTAGTCTTAAAGCCACCTCTTTAAATACTTTTAATAAACGTAAAACATTGAGTTGGCCAGGGAATGTATATGGAGTGATGATGATTCATCATTCAGATTCATAAATCGATTGGTCGTCTCGTTGATAACATAAGCTTGGATATCCCTGCTGTAAAGGTTCCTAGGAATTGAGACGGTCTTCTCTTGTAGAGTAAGAACTGTTATAATGCTTTTATACAACATTTCTAGAATATTGCTGTTGAGAATCGGTTCAAGATAAATCAATTATTATGTAAATAGGAATGGAACAATATCCTAGTACAAAATTCAATATCTAATCATGAGATAAATATTGTTTTGTTGCTACATATTTACAATAATTCGGTGTATGAAATTGTTGTAAATTTCGATATTTTTATTAAAAAAATTATTAATTATATGGATAATTTACAATAAATATTTAAAAAAAAGTTCTTAAGATACTAGTAAACTTTTGATCGAAATTGAAACGAGTGAAATAATAAATAAACTACTTCCTGACTATATAAAAGTACACTTATTTTCCGATAAAAATCTGTAGCACGTAATATATTCTGAAGTAAGAGAAATAAAAAAAGTGCATTAAAACAACGTGTTTAAGATGAAAATATAAATCCCTTGAAATGTTCAGCTGAAACTTTACCTTTATACGTAATGATTAATCTCCTTCAATTAAGACGTACAGAGAACAAAGTTTTCATTATTTGTAAATCTATGAACATACGAGTATTTGCGATAACTTTTGCTTTCAGTTACGCTGCAAGTTTTCTTTGTAAGAAAACTATTTATAAATATCCGATATTACTTGTACGTCTCTCTATAGTTATATTTTAATATTGATACATTTTTGTTATGTCATAAGAAATATAGGTTGTAATTAAATGTGAAAGATAATAAAAAACAATTAATAATAGATAATACAAGTAGGTAAAAATAATGAGGTAAATAATGTTTTAGTCAAAGTCATTTTACCGTCACGTTATATATTTTTACTGCATGTGTATTAATGCATCAAAAGTCATTATTTAAAATATACATTATATAGTTATCGTTGAAGATTTTCAATTATGTTGAGTGAAACGTGTCTTTAAAAATGAATCATTTAATGTACGATTAAGCGTAGACTTGTATTTTCAAATAAAATATTTTTGTTATAACAATATTGTCATTGAGATGTTTATTTTTTTTCATTTTACAAATTATGGAAATTACTGTTATCTCATGTAATCTGCTAACCTGAGAGAACACTTATTGCTGGATCCTTTACGAATTTCTTGAGAATATAATACGAGTATGTATTGACGTAATGTCATGCTATCTTATATTCAGGGGAAACACAGCAGTGATCCTGCTCGTTCTTGTATGTATTTTTTGGGATTATTGTGTATATTGATGTAATGTCATGCAATCTGATTTTCTTGGTAAGCACTTACTGCAGTAATCCTGCTGGATTCTGTATGCATTTGTTGATAGTTAATACGATATGTGTTGATTTAATGCCATGCAATCTGCTATTCTGGGTGATTACTTACGTTAAAATTTCTGTACGTTTTTTTAGGAGCATTGTGTATATTGTTGTAATGTCATACAATATGTTATTATGGGGGAACACTTACAGCAATCCTGCTGGATCATGTATGCGTCTCTCGAGAATATCGTGTTTGATGTAATATCATGCAATCTGCTATTATGGGGCAACACAGACGACAATGATCGCGCCGGATCCTATATGAATTTATCGGAAGTATTGTGTGTATGACGTAATAGATTACAATCTGCTTTTCTGGGGGATCACTTACAACAACTATCCTGATGGATACTGTTTGCATTTATCGGCAATATTCCGTGTATTGATGTAATGTCATGTAATCAGATATTTTTGAGGATCACTTGCGACAATGATCTTGCTGGATTCTGCATGCATTTTTCATGACATGTAATCTACTTTTCTGGAGGAGCACTTATTGCAAAGATCCTGCTGGATCCTATGAGCATTTATTAGAAGTAAACGAGTATATATATATTGATGTATTGCCACGCAATTTGCCATTCTGAGGAATAATTACGACAATTACGACTGTTGTATTCCGTACGTATTTCTTGAGAATTAATACGAGAATGTATTTGATAGAATGCCACGCGATCTGATTTTCTAGGAAAACACATATTTTAGTGATCTTGCTGGATCTTGTATGCATTTCTCGGGAGCGTTGTGTGTGTGATATTATTTCTTGTAATTTCTATTTCAATTTCAATTTCATTTTTTTTCCCTCACAGAAACATTACAAATTTGAACAACTCAATTAATTTCTGAAGTACAATAATAATTAATCCTTAAATAAAAAAATACATTTTTTTTAAATATATAAGTACTTATGATTAAGTACTAAGAACAAAGTAATAAAGACAAGCAACAGAAGGTCCCAATGTCCTTCAAACAGACGACGCCAACAAATTATTCCTCCAAAGAAACTCGTGGAGTTCATGTTTGAATTGGGCCTCCCTTTCGTGAAATATATCTGCTATTCTGGGGGATCACTTACGGCAGCGATCCTGCTGGATCCTGCGCGCATTTGTCGTGTCTCAGTTATCACTTACGGCGGTGAACGCGCCGTTCCAGCCGGGGCAGGAGCCCCCGTCGGAAGGTTCCTCGCGGACGGCCGTCCTTACCGCGGCTCTGGCCCCCGCGGCCTCGAACTCGCCCGGCCCGGCCACGCCCAGCCGGGCCTTGGCCTTCATGGCGTCTGACAGCGGGATCTTGGCGCGCGCGGCCTCCGCGTGGCTCTTGTAGCAGAACTCCACCAGCGCCACGGCCAGCGCCACCAGCAGCCCGCCGATCAGGATGTAAAAGATGCCCGCCACGTTGCTCAGCGACAGCTCGTTGCGAGATGTGTCCTGAAATGTTAAAAATAAAAATATTATAAAAATATACAAAAAAAATGCCGTCAATTCACATATTACGTTCATAAGATTAGCTCGATGTTCCCGAGACTTAGACCATTTGATGAGTAAAGTACTGCCGGCGGGTATAGTTTAAGGGTTAAAGTGTTTTCTTCCAAGCCGAAGGTAGTGGATTTGATTTTTGACGGATATAAAAGAGAGTTTTTAATTTATTTCCAACCTCTGTAATTACTCCCGCATGGTGTGAATTTGATCCTTCACCCATAAAATGACAGTCATAGTCCATCGATGAAAATATGGCGCTTAGCCATATATAACATAGTAAGTGTCATAAAATCCATTACTATCACCATATGTCAGTATGCTTCTATATGTTTTCACATAAAAAAGAATGCACCATAGTAAGCGTCATAGAATTCCACAGATGAGAATTCAGAATTACTATCATCATATGTCGGTATTCTCCTGTATGTGTTTTCATAAAAAAAACACAGAGCCGTAACTTGTCTACTTCTTATTGTTCTTTTATTTATTTCATATAAGGAGTACATAGTCACCACAAAGTGCCACCACTCATTCGCTATTGTCTATTCCAATTGGCATTTGGAGGTCAATCTAAGTGAGTATATGTTCTCGATGACCTCCAGAGTATTCTGAGGACGGCTATCCGAGCCATACTCTGGGCGATTTTTTAAAAAAAAAATCAAGACTCAAACATTTCGTTGTAAGAAAAAAACTAGAAAATCGGAGGCTTATGGAATAAAAGAAATGTAGTTGTTTGCGTTAAAATCTGGTTCGCGGCGCCATCGATAAAACTATTTTAAATTCTGGCATTACAATGGCGGCCTCCCGTCCGGCTTCTTGGCCGGCGTAATTTTGATGAATATCCCCGAATGCGTTCTTCGCGCCTCGCGTCCCAAAAAAAATTTTCCGGAAGCCAAACTAATAAAAATATTACAAAGCTCTGCGACGTGACCCGAGCGCTGATGTTCAACTTTCATTTGGCGACGCGACAAGTTGGGGCAACTGACTGGGCGGACTCTCTCTGGCGCTCGCAGCAGAAAATACCAAATAAAACTGAAATTCTTTATGCTTAATTGACTGAGAATTTGTTGAAAGTAGAGAGTCTTATAATGTTTGTTAGAATACACAGCAAAATAACAATTCTCGAGTAAAATTATTTTATAACGTAAAATATGAACAGTCTTCATATTGTGGCTTTTGTGTTTAACCGTGTGTGGTGAATTTCTTTTACCCAATATTTTGACCGCCATTGCAGGGGTCTTCTTGAGGATCCTGAAGAAGACCCCAAATCTGGCCGTGAAAACCTAATAAGTTATTTATGAACAGACTTTTTATGTACACTGACATCAGCATGATGTAGCCTTTGCTGACTGGTACCGAAAACCTCGATATGAAATCTTTCGTCTCTTATTTCTGTTTATTTGTCACACATGAATGTGTCCGCCATATTGGCAGTTGGCACTAGATATATAGACCGCAGCTTGGGGCAACGGTGGGACAGCGCCGACGAGCGCTATCAGTCGCCCCCCGCCCGTCGACGAGAGCATATTGTATTGCGGCTCGGCCTAATGCTGTGCCTAGGTCGAGTCCTAAATTTGTAAAGTTTTATCGTAAATATATGTCAATGTGCTTCTGAAAAACTCTTATTTTTGCTGACCTGCTCCTCATCATGCCCTCACGTGACGGAATAACATCCTTATGAGAGAAGTGAAATTTGTCTTTTTAAAATATGGCTAAACGTTGCATATATAGTGTTGATTTGTCAATTTTATTAGACTACAGTCTCGTATTCACGCATTATCCACTTTTACGAGGAATCTAATATATGTCGATCAAGAGACGTTTTTTTGTCAACAATATTTAATAAAAACTTAGAATATCATTTTATATGTTTTATGTAAAATATTAATCATTTAAAATAAATTGTGAATCAAAATTAAATATTTTAATTTAATATTTTTTAAATTAAAAATTAATTTTAAATTATAATATATATAATAGTCACATAAACCAAGGGTATTAATGAGCTGATAATCTTATTGCAACCTTTATTGTCTGATCTTTGATATGGTAAGCAAACAAACCTCTAAATTATGACTGAAGATTTTTTTTAATAATTAAGTAAATATAATAATTAGTACATTATTTATTTTTCAATAATTTAAGTATTGTGAGGGTAAGAAGTGATATTCTCGTGATATTCAAGGAAAGAAGGGAGGTTGAAGTGTGATGTTGATAAAGAGCTGGTGAATAAAAGGCTGTGTGGATGATGAGCCAAAATATACGCGGCTGGAGGGGTAAGATGCCAAGAAGAGATACAAAGTTAGGTAATAAAGTCTAGGTGATGAGATGGTGGTAGAATAAGGGTTGCAGAAAAATGGGCAAAAGGGATAAAACTGTATATGCCTTTCAAGACAAGGGGCTGTTTGATAGGAGACTGAGGGGTTATGGGGCTGGGTGATAAGAAGCAGGGGGGTTATGGTGCTGGGGTCGTGCTCACCTGCTTGTCACCGTGGCGACACTCGGTTCTGTCGTACCACCATTTGTTAGTCAGTTTTGTCAGCTCGCCGTTTTCCTTCAGCGAAAGTACTGCCAGATTAATCCCTTCCCTGCGACATTCGGTGACTTTAAAACATAGGCGGCAAAAAGCAATATATAATGGGACATTTAGATATAATAAACAGTAAAAAAGTATTTTTAACATTAAGCGCATATAATATTACATCATAAAGAAACATTAATGTTGCCTCTATAAAAATCATTTCAATATTTAACTGAATAATAATATTTCAAAAAAATATTAAATTGCATTAAAGTATAAAAATATGTGAAATTTGCATTTATATATATTCGACAAATATGTACAGAATACATAAAGATTATATACTTTTCGTCATTTCTTGAATATGTTTAATGAAGTTAATTTTTATTGTTTTTAAAATAATTATTCAATTTTAAAAATAATTGATGTATTTATTATTATAATTTTGAACGTCCAATAAATTAAAGGTATTAATCTACATAATAGATTTCATAATACAATTCACATTGTTTCGATTGTTACTAGTAATGGTTTATATATCAATTACAAATAATAGAAGATATATTTTTTAATATATTGGTTAGGGTGCTGGTTAGAAATACTAGCTCAAAAAATGTCAAAAATACATAATACTCGCTATATCTTTTTTCTTTTGGAAAATAAGAATATGAAATAATACTTTTTTAAATACATGTAATTACATACATAATACAACAAAGCATTAAACTGATTTATGCAGCGATATAAACGATGTCTCTCTGATAACTTTTATAAAAATTAATACCATCTCTAAAATAAATAAAACAGTCTTAGATATAATTTAATTCCGCTCTAGATAGGATTCGAGATCAAAATAATGTAATTTATACATCACTTAACTTATGTTTATGTATGCGATATTTCACGGAAGGCTTCGTTAATATATTGTTTCCGGGATGTTACTATTTGTCTTTAAAGATAGACGAATATTTCGAGAAACAATACATTTTATGTGAATATCTTTTATTTAATATGAGCGCATATGCTCTCATTTATACAGAAAGCAACGAGTAAATTCAATTTATCATATATTAAAAGTCGATATTTCAGTATTCTGGTTTATCTTATTCCGAAAATGCTTTTTTTGTTGATCTTAGATGTTATGTTTTTTTCAGTAAAATAAAATCATAAAAACAAAAATTAATCAAAAGTTTTTTTAAAGTACTAATATAAATCGCACATGAAGTTTCACAATGTGCATTTTGGTGTAGATTAATTTTGATGCTCTGTCAAAATGTATTACAACATTATTCCGTTCACACAAACAATCAGAGAATATGATTAATGCTGGTATTGTAGAATATGCTATTTTCAACTGATCATTCATTGTTATAAAGCGGTCAATTTCAAATTTATTTCAAACATGTCGCGCAAACTTGTCAGCTAAATACATGTATTATTATATTCCATTTAAAGCTTTAAACGATATAATGAATGCGTTCGTGTTGTGAATTTCATTTTGAAAAATCAAAATAAATCAAATAACAAAGTAAACATCATTAGTCGATCCATGATTGATTAAATAACCATTAAAACATTAGCAATTTATATACACTCGTATATTCGTCATCAAGTCTAATAGGTTTTAAATTCAACCAGGTCGATTTCATTATGTGGGGTAATTTGTACCGGTCTTTTTTGGTTTTTATCTTGTTCAAAACAAACCTCAGAGGTGATCCCAGGGGCGTTGCAACTCCGAATCCTTTGGCGTCCAGGTTCCTTCCAACTTTCATGGTGTCGCAGGGTTGGCGTTCGTTGGTGTAGTCGTTCTTCGGCGATTCCATCAGCAGAGCGTACTTCCCCTTGGACGTGCGAACGCGACGTATTCCCTCGTCATATGTCCTAACAAATACGTTTTTGCGCGAGCTCATGTATTCCCACATCTTGCTGTATAGGGTGATTTGAGAGCGCTGTAGAAAAAAACAACAGCACGATTTCAAAAACATTTTTTTTAAATATTAATTCTAAAATAAATTTCATATCTTAAAAGACTGTAGATTGGAAAGTTAATTGGCCCTTAATGTACTCTGGATTATGATGACTAAAATTGACATATTTATTAATTTTAACCTGATTTCATTAACACTTTAAAGTCGTTTTCATTCTAAATTTAATGTTTGTCAAACAAAATATTTGACAAATATTTTTAGGCATTTAAAAATGAGTTGGATAGCACTAAGTAAGAAAGCATTTGCGAGATATTTTTCTAATGACTTTAAGCTTCATCTTTAGAATGTGTACTGTAAAAATAAGAGATGATAAAACTACAAAACAAACTGTTAATTAATCGCTATTTCATGCTCTTGAAGAAGTACCGGTTAGATATTTGTGATAATTATATGCTAAAAAAACATTTAAAACAAAACAGAAATAATGAGTTTCGTTTATTATTAGTTTTTATTTATTTGTGTCGGTAGTATAACCAGTTATGATATGTGTATGGTATTCAAGAACAAATTGTCTGTTTTTTTCTTAATGGGAAAAACTTTGAATATGTGGTGAAGATCGCTTACCCGGAAGAAGTCCCACGTAGATCCATGGTATAGGGTGCCGTACTGAACCTCAGTCTGCGCGGCCAGGTCCTCGGGCGAGTTGATGGGGGCGACCATACGCTCCACAGTCAGGAAGGCGGCCAGGTTGGCGGTGTATGAGGAGATCAGGATCAGCGTGAAGAACCACCAGACAGAACCGACGATGCGACCAGAAATGGACCTGGACAACGAAAAATAAGGTCATTATTTTTGTAAATGAATGTAGAATACAATGAACATTAATTATGTTTTTTTAAGTACCTGATTACCATTTTCGTGTCCTTTTTTAAAGCGACCTTTGGTGTGTCGTAATATTTTTATAAAGTAAATAAATCTAAGGTCAATTGAAGTGAATAAAAACTTTTATTGATTATTTTTATTGCTTTCTATTTGTTTTAGAAATGTTTTTTTTCTTTTATTTTTATGTTTAACCTTATTTTTTATACTTGTAATGCCATTATAATTTTACAAGTTAGTTTTTTTTAAATATAATAAAAATTAGACTCTAAAATTAGATATTTTTTTTTGTAAGTCGTATTAAGAAAAAAAAAGTATAATTCAATAAAACAAATATTTTAATAAGTCGCTTATTAATATGATCAAATTAATTTCAGAGCGACAAACTTTGCAAATTATTCTATGTTCCAAGCAGCACGATATACTTTTTACTAACTGGCTGTTCATTAAAGATAAGAATTCATTAATAAGAAAATAAATTTATCTTGCAATTTTACGTATACACGTGTTTTGTGTTTGATATTAGTAAAAGCAATTTTTAAAATGGCCACGCATTTTTTCCCTTTGTCGGTGTATCCGCCAGAATACACAAACACACGTAGAATTAAATTACTCGCATTAGATCTTACCTCGGTGATATATCGCATCCCTGCTGCATAAAGGCCCCCAGCGAAAACCACAGAGAATTCAGAATGCTGAAGTCGTTCGCCATTGTGTTCTGAAATATTCACGTGTTACGTTTAGTGGGCACAATCTAAATTAATGAAACGAGTGTAAGGCAAATGAATTCCACCACAAACTATTCTGCACCTCGTGTTGTATGAAAAAAAAAAAACACAAAATATTACACAAGTTATAGAGTTTAGTGTTTCATAAAGAACAGTTAGAATACAATGAAAACTGTAATCTTGTCACTACTTGTGTCGTTTTTGACTGAACATCATGGCACCGACGAACTTACTTGAATATAAAACTTCTTCATTGATGCTATGATGGTGAAGTAGTGCAGTTTTTATGCATAAAATTAACACAAAATATAATAATTATACAATTTCGTGTTTCGTAAAAGACGGTTGTAAGAGAATTCTAGCTGTATTCCTCCTAATTGGATCGCCCATTACTGAGCATCGTAGAATCAACGAGCTTACACGAGTGAAGGATCCGCTTCATTCGTGTTATATTGGAAAAGGAGTGTTCTTTTACGAATTTGATTAAATTATCTAAAAAATAAATGAGATTTGATTGTTTTCAATTTAAAATGCAATCTTTAAGTATGATAATTAGTTTGAAAATAAACTTCTTTTTGATTATATAGAATATAAAGTATGTAATGTTCTTGAATAGTTTCATAATATTGCTAAAGAAATGTTAATGGTTATTTTATTCATATCATAGATGAAAATTTTCATGAATTTTTTTTTATTAATTTCATGAAAACTGTCTTGGAGATTTACTAAAAATATAACAAGTAACTGTAATACATTAAATTTTCCTTAAATATAATGGAAATATATTTCATTTAAAAAAATCGCATTATTTGGTTCAATACTTGTACAAAGAAGTATTCTCGGAATTTCCTGGAGAGATCACGTAACGAACAATGAGGTTTTCAGCATAATCAAGGAATATAAGCAACTAGTAAGAACCATCTCAGAGAGGCGAGCCCGATGGTTTTCTTCACGACATTGTGGAAGGGATGGTTGAGGGTAGAAACTGCGCAGGGCGCAAGTGTTCGAGGACATGAGTTTTAGCTCTTATGCTGAGCTAAAGAGGATTGCAGAGGATCGAGGAGAGTGGAGATCGAGATGCAAGTGTTTGTTGCTGCAAACCAATCCACTGGATTGATACTATGAAAAAAGACTCGTTTATCGAAACTATTTAATTTCATATAAAAATCATGCATATCAACAATAAACGCACAACACCAAGAAGTAAAAATGTATTAAAAACAATCATTAGTAAACTAGAAAATAAAAAAAAAGGATATTTTATAGTGTTTTTGTTTTTCTCCCAGTCACTATTGAATATTGAAATTAAAATGTATATATATATATATATGTTTATATATACGCAAATCATTCAATGCATATAAAAGGTTAGTGGAGTATGAAGTTTATTAATGCCGGCGGTCATAGCTCAATGGTAAAGCGTTTGCTTTGCAAGCCAAAGGTCGTGGGTTCGATCCCCGACGGAGATTAAAAAAAAAAGGATTTTTAATCGATTTCTGAGCTCTAAAATACCCCGGTTGGTGTGAATTTGATCCATCAGCCGTAAAATGTCAGTCAAAGCCTATTAATTAAAATTGGTGGTAGACAAAAGTCGTCCCGTGAAGACCACCCATTCATAGTAGATTCCTGTAATAATAAAGGATGATGCGTGAATCTCGGGCTGTAGTCTATGACGTTGGCGGATCGACACTCCACATGCAGCGTTTAGCCATATACACCATGGTAAGCGTCATAGAATTCCACAGATGAGACTTAAAAAAAAAAAAATACTATCACCATCTGTCGGTATTCTCCTGTATGTGTTTACATAAAAAACAAAAATGTATCAAAATGTATTATAAATTCATAATAATTAGGATACTTGGTTATATTTTTTTATAAATTATAAATTAATTGACTTTGTGTGTAATAATATAGGATGAATGAGTTTCATTAAATGAAGGTTTAATAATCATAGCTGTTTCACGACATTAAGTAGTAAAAGTTTGGACTCTAACCCGCATACGCACCTGCGTGTTGGTCAAGGACGACATTTGCTCGTGATGTTGTCCATCAGTCATGTGGATCAAGCGCCACTCATAAGGCGAGAATCTGGACACCATAAACAAGACGATGCTGACACCGATGTAGCTGAAGATTACGCAAACCTGCGAAGAAACACGAAAAATATACAATCATTAATATTTTCATTTAAAAAAAACAGAACTGAGCTTTTCAAGTGCTATTATTTTCATATCTGCAGCATTCGCTCACGACAAATTGTCGTCACTCGGTTTTGTCATTTGCTACTGCTCATACAAGCCTTTTCTAAGACATTTCTGCATCTGAAAGTCAACCTGGAAACATAGTTGCCGAAGATCTTCATGAAAGAAGCATGGGCGCTTAGGTATCCAAGGCATATTTTGTGTGATTTATCCGATTTTTTAAGGAGATTGTGACGCTCTCGAGTGAATCTTTTGGCGGTTAAGCCCAATCGTATCGTGATTTTTAATAATATTTAATATTTTAATAAGTTAAGCTCACTCATTTGTATTACAAAAAATATTCCATATTTTTTGTATTACAGGGCGACATGTTTCACCTACGTCAGGTAGACACAGTCGAGTGAATTGGGCAAAGACTCGACAATGGCTACCTGACGTAACCGAAACAAGACGTCCTATAGTTAAAAAAAATTTGAATAATTTATAAATAATTATTTGTTTTTATTTAAGTAAAAATTAAAAATAAATAATCATCAGCAGGTTCGCTAGATTGTGCGAGTATGTGAAAAAAGTAAAAAAAAACTATCTTTGTGTCAAAATTAAATTATGCGCTTTTGCAGTTAATAAATGTTGTATGCAGTATACAAGATGCTCTATTCTTTATTCACGACCAGTGAGATATTCATTCCGGAATAATATTTATTCGGATAATACAATTTCCTCGTCCATTTGTCTGTGGAAAATATTTTCATATTATAATTCATAATTTTCATAATACCCGGATTCACTTTAAGAAGTCCTATTACTTTTTCCATGTATTTGTACAAATAAAAAAATAATAAGCAAACAAACAAAACAAAATCAATTGCATCAAAATGGAACTCAAACATACAATGAATTTCGTATTCAAGAAGGCAAATAAAGAGTATCGCAATTTATTATTTGAAATACAAATTTTAACATTAAGATTAATGGAGATACAGGTTGCTTATTTAAAAAATAAACAGTTTCCGTTTACTTATATAAAATGAAGTTTTTCTTTACAGTTTTAAAAATACTCGTATAATTCACTTATGAATTCATAACACTTAAAACGTGCCCTGTCGATTAGATGATGAATCATGACTAAAACGCTTCAAATTTGATCTGATTTTTAGTATGCTGAATTGAAAGCTACGCTTACTATGGTTTACTTAATCACATGCCATATTTACATACATTTAATCTCTCTGATATTGAGGAACATTCTATGTGGTCAAATGGAAACCTCTCCGGGCAGATTGGACAGCCGGAATTCAAATTGAAAAGCCCAACAATGGTCAAGTACAACTGACAGTCACGCTTTGTTAGAAATAAGCCCTGGCGAGGGACTATGGTGTAATGGATAGAGCCCTTGATTTTAAAGCATCAACCCTACATTCCGAATTCAAATGAAGCCTAAAATGTTCTCTGATTCTTTATTGATACTTATACTAAAGAAATAATAAGTATTGTAAGCTTAATCGGTTTTATTTGATAAACCATGTTTTTCATTTTTCAAATATTAGAAATAATAAAATAAAAATATACAGTGAATAAGAATGTGTGAAGTTGTATGATTGTTTATTTAACGATAATTGAATGTTTTATAAAGCAAAATCGTTCTATATATACTTAAAAAATAACAATAACTCACAAAAATATATTCGTCCTCTAATTTATTTCTGTGCAAATTCTCTAAAAAAACCAAATTTCTTTTTTGTACCTTGAAAATGAGCTATTTTGGAGTTTTCCAATAAGAATTAGGATTTGCAAATTTACATATAAAAATTACATTTTGAAATAAGTTGTATTAAATTACTTGCATTAAAAGCATATTATTAACAAAATATCTAAATATGCGTCAGATACTATAGCTCTCTCTCGACAACCTGCTCTCTATATACTTGGACTCCCGCCTCAAAAGTTGTCAGAAACCGGATACGACTATGTTCCAAGGAAAATTAGGCATTGTTATATCTGTGACAGTGCCGTGTGGCGAAAACAATTATGGTAACCATATGTTCGAGATATGGAAACCATGTGAAAATAAATTTAAAAATGGTTTAACTAGGGAGGGGATATAGAATGATAATGACAATGATGATGTAATGGAAATAAGAGCAACAAAAGTAATAAAACAAAACTCACCCATATTTCTTTGGATAGCGGATTGAGGAAGCTGAAGACTCCCGGCTTCTGCTTGACCGGCTTCTTGATCATGATGGAGATGCCGAGTGACATGAAGGGCTTGCTGAAGTCGATCACGCGCTCGCGCTCCGAGGTGATCGTCATGGAGGCAATTGCGATGTCCGCCTCCTGGAATCAAACGAAGAGGACGCCAATATAAGTTTTCTCATGAATCACTCGGTCCCCGAATAAGTTCCTCACGTGATGTCCCTAGAGGAAATAGTTCGGCTGCAATGCTTTAAATTTATCAAATTACAATATTTGTATTTTGTGAGAATCGTTTCGTTTCTACTGTGTTTCATCAAGTGTGTAGACACTCATAAGGCGTGTTATTTAGGCGTGTATATTAAATTTGCAACAGTTATATTATATACTATACATACTCAACGAAAGTAAACATATTCATTAATTTGTATCTGTTTTACATAATTAAAATTAAAAATTGTGAAATTTTCTTGGTGTTTGAATGATATAAGAACATGAAATATTCTTTATCCATAATTTCTTAGTTGATTTCGTAAGATCATACTGTAAGATTTTGTATATCTATACATATAAAAGAAAGTCGTCTTAGTACGGTTTTCCATAACTCAAAAACGGCTGAACCGACTTGGCTGAAAATTGATGGAAAGGTAGCTTAGAACTCTAAAAAAAATAAAGGATACTTAAAATTGATTTGATTTAGAAAAATTATTGAACATTTACGTAAACATGTTTTCATACAAGACTATTGTCATTTGACAGCTGTCAGTTGGAGAAAGTGTTGCCTTTTGATTCTGTAGATACAAGGACAGAGTCACCATCGAATCGGATCATTCCAACCTCTCGAAGATGCACAGCATAAATTTGTACAAATAAACTTCAATGACAATATGGAGGAAGAACTTGATCGACTTCTACAAAGTCATGATCAGAGCGGATAAACGACCATCTGGTACACACGTCGTGATACTGGGCAACTACAACAGATATCTGAAACACGTCGTTCATATGACACGTTGCAATACCCACTGATGTCTTGGCACGAGAATATGGATATTATTTCAATATCAAAATGAAAAATCCATTGAATGGTGAGTAATCAATATATATATAATCAATATCATAGTTTTGATTCCGTCATGACATACATTTTACAGTGCTTGGTTTTGCTTTAGATTTCCAATAAATGACCAATTACACTGCTTATTACCAGGAAAATAACTGACTTAAAGATCAAGATGTTTGTTTAGAGACAATTGGACAAATAACCGGCCAAAGATTTACAATCATTTATCTTCACCCCTTTATAATTATGCTAAAAATATGGATGTTAGCTTTACATACAAATAGCAAATCTATTGTCTTAATTTCAGGTGAAGAAACTACCAAGAAGATTAGCTCGCCGAATTATTACGCATATCGTTTGATTATTCGTCGAAATGCTGACAACTACTTGCTGAAGTTTCGTCGATTACTGCAATAGAATTCAACCAGACCAAATATATGATACCATATGTACCGAAAAATTCAACTTAATAAAATTCAAAATCTGCTCATTTATTGCCTCTCGGGTGAAACAAAGTTCACCGGGTCAGCTAGTATTTAATATAAATAACACAACTCAAACGTCCACGAGACCAAAGTAAGATAATATTTATTATTAATAAATAATGTTATTAGTTAAAACAACGTTACAATTGAAAATATGATGTTGAATACTTATATATATAATAAATGATGATACATCCTAATTCTCAATGTTTTAAAAATAGGAAAAAGTATTTATAAAATGTGAAATTATTTAACTTCATGTTTATTATTTATTATATTTTTAAGTGAAATACTTAATCTAAAACCTTTATAAAACATAATTACTGCTAGTATTTTTTAACAAATTGGTAATTTTTTGAACACTCAAGAAAATTCACAATTTTTTAGTGAGAATTGATTCTATCAAACACGATTACGAACATAAAAAAAGCTCTAGTGTACTTTTTCACACATTTTTTTGTATCCTTACTTTAAAGGAAAGGCTTTGATAAAAGAACACAGTGAATAATACAAAATTCAAGGCTCCTAAGAAGTTGGTTAACTTAATAATACATAGTGCATAAATAAATAAGGTTACAGACTGAAGTTTTATATTTACTGAAGAGACTCATAAAAGTTTGCAATATGCGCTTAAAGAGTACAGTAAGAAGCTGAAAAAATATTTGGTCCTACAAGACTTAAAAAATTTCTATACTATGAGAAGAAAAAAAAAAGAATTATTCTTCTGTATAATATATAAATAAACAAAAAATATATAGAATATCTCAAATAAGATGTAACCATTTCATTAAAACCAATCTATTTTTAATAACAAATAGGTGATTAATTAAACAGTACAAATAACAGAATTAATGATGAAAATTATAAAAACTACTTCCGAATACTAAAGACTCAATTTTTATGTAACGATTGCAAAAAAGGTCACTCTGAGAAAAGGCTGTTTGAAAATTGTTATGTTGGGAGATTTCTGAAGACTGTTAATATTGGAAAAACTTTAGTAAAGGGCCAATTCAATTTAAAATGATTGCAGGTATCGAAGAATATTTATTTTACTGTACGATGGCTTTAGCGAGAGAAAAAATGAAAGCAGACAGCAGAGATTGGAATTGAACACTTCTCTTTGATTGCATAGCGCATAAGATTTAATTGAACAAAACCATTTGCAATCGGATTCGTTGGTAAAATTCGAATATTTGGCGTAGTACAAAAAACTAATTTTCTTTTTACATTTAGCTCTTTTATCTCGCATACTTTAATCTCGACGCTATTTCGCTGGTATTTCTGATGAAATAAACATTAATCGAAAACATTAGACTGTAAATTAAGCTATGAAAATTACCGCCCAAAATATGTACAATGTGTCTCGTAAAAGTGAAGCGCTGGAATTCGCGAAACGGCAATTTCGCGTAATTTACTTTTTGTTGTTTTACAGCGCCATAAATAACGGAGACTCTAAGGGGCGGATCCAGAAAAATCCAATAGGCTTCTTCAACTTGCCAGTTAGACTCTAGTGGTACTAGTATAGTACAGTGACAGTATAGTTTATGGAGTGAGATCAATCACTCGCCGCTCTAAAAATGCAAAGGTTTTGCGTCCGCAGCGCCCATCTTAAGACAGCCTATTTGAAATGAGTTCACCACAATTTGTGTAACGGCTTATAATTTTATTAAAAAATAAAAGATTTTTTTAACTCTATTAATAATTTAAAGCCAACAAAGTATAAAGTGGGACGGAAAGCTAAGCTAGCCGCCTAATAAGATTCAGGTAATTTTAAGTGATAACCATTTATAGTGAATATGTATGAATAAAAAATCTGATAAAATTGATTAAATTAATTTGATTGCTGAAATTGAAATCTTTTCCATTCAAATTAATGCTTCGCATTTGCACTCACGTATGCAGTGTTTAACAATCTAAGCGCATAAATATTATACGTATCAGTGATTGGCCAACTGAAGTACAGTACTTAATCAGATGCACTGTAATTCCTCTTGGAGATAATCATGTTCGTAGTCGGTCCTTCATTACCAAAGGTCGTGAAAGTAACTGCCCATACGGTTAAATGATGTTCGCCAGTTGACTTCAGGATGGATGCTAGGATGCCATGGTGGACCGCCTGTTTCAGCCATTTCAAGTTAAGTAACTGCAGTTCTCTCCACTCTTCACTCTTCTGGGTGTTTTTGTCATAAAAGCAGAGAATGCACCTCTACCTCACGATGATAAAATTATTTTATACGTCTAAACTGTTGTTAACATAACGGACCATGAAGTAAAACTAGGAGACCTGCCTAAAGATCACTCTTTACCAAAACACTTAAGAATTATTTTATACGTAGACGAAAGATTTGTGTGTAAAACTTTTAAAATATTACTTTTATAAAAGACTTTGAAAAATAATATAAAAACAATATTAGAAAATATAGATTTCATATAATTAAGACACATATAGCAAATAAAGAAACGTTTCCTTTTCTATTGTTAATGTATGGAAATTTTTAATTTAATATTAAATTTTAATTTGAAATTATTCATTTAATTCAGTGAGCTCATAACGTTGTCCCAATATAATTCCCACAAAAATGTTTTCATTGCATTATATAGTCCCATAAGAAAATTGCTGTACACTTTTTTTTAACTGTCAATACTTTAAGTTTGAGTTTTTAGATATGTTTCCCCGTGCTAGTAGTCATCCAGTGCAATGGTTTTTCATTCTACAGTAGTTGTTATCTGTAGAGATATAGTTAAAGTGAAATGATGCTTAATTCTTAATTAAATAGACTTTCACCACATCTCAACCTTTTTTAAAATAATCTTCATATTTTGTCGATGGTATTGGTTTCCTAAATTTATAAATGTCTTTAATATAATTATTGCAAGAGCATAATTATTCCATGTTATTTATAAACGAGTACGTTTACTTTAAATTATGTTTCATAATATCAAGTTTACTTACTAGCAACATTGATTTTGTTTATAATTAAATAATAAGTTATTTGAATATAACCTCAACTCGAATAATGTTAAATGCAATGTAGGTAGCATATTGAATGATAGCATAGAATGTAAATATTTCTGGATCCGTCACTGGAAGCCAGCATTGATATTATTCAGGGAACCGATGCCTACGATGCCGTGCGCTGTTACTGCGACGTATAATATAAAAAGGATAAGTGTGCCGGGGTTCCCGGTCTCGCGCTATGTATTTATTTTCCCAATTCGGGTCGCGGCGAGCCGGTCACGGGGGATTTACCGGAAAGCCGATCTGACCGAAGAGTCTTCGAGATCTCCGCGAAGCTGACACGAGGCGATTGAAACAAATCCCAAGCGGGGCGGACTCACGAGAGCCTCTCAGCGAAAGAATGACGCCGGAGGTCTAAACCTGGCACGAAAGAACTTATGCAATCGTATATTTTTTCAAAAAGGCTTATATGAGAAATAAATTTCGTTAAGATTACTGATAACATTTGTTTATTATACGCCGGAATTGTGAAAGAGTTCTTTACGTACATTAAACAATTTTTTTAAAAAACAAAATAAAAGTAAGTTAAGTATGCAGTAAGAAAATATTTAGTAAATAATCTTAACATTATCACCATGACGTCTTTTAAAGTAAAACTGCATATCGTTCATTAATATTTATCATCAGCTGTAATATTTTGTTATTTTTTTCTTTATTCTTTCATTTAATTCACTTCTGAAAGTTGAATTAATTACTCCGTCAATGGGTATTTCCAGAAACAGATTTGTCGTAAATAAATGTATTTTGTTAAATTTAACCTTAAATTACATAACAAATCGCAAAATAAACAATGCATTTTAGTAAAGGTGAATCACATATAAATATTAAATGTGTAAACGTGTTTTTCAAATGAAATTTTATGTACTCGTATTACCAAGCCGACACATGTAACACAATTCCCACTATTCAGACATTTTCATATTCATTTTCATACGTCGGCTTTTATAATTACAAAACAATTTTTATTATCTGCTTTATGACTAACTAAGAGAAAATCAATACTTTTAAGTTATATTCCGTTTAATATAATACACAAGAAAAATGAATTAAGTTTTTCAAGTTGTTTGAAGTTTTAAAGGTAAAATAAGCTCAAAATAATTAAATTTTATTATAATTATTTTAAGATAATAATTATTTTGTATTATTGATCTATTTTGTCAAATCCTGAGTGCGACCATCATTTTCTTTCTGGACTCATGCTGCCACTCTAAGACTTTTATTTCCCATTAACTGTCGTGTCTTCGGCAAATGTGCCATAAAACATAAAAATAATTAAGTACAGATAATTAATTTTTTTAATTTTTATTAGAATATTATTTTATTATTTAAATATTCTAATCTACTTTTATAGATCATTGACTATATTACAATATTATTATTACTTAAATATACATATACTAAACATAAAATTCTTTTTTTCAACGCGTCAATCCAAGCACAAAAATAACGGCAGAAGCGGGATGCGAACCGCGGACCTTTGAAACCAACCTTATGCCCAGGTATTCATACCGCTCGGCGAATCGCGCCATTGCTATGCCTAGACTGACTGCGATGAAACTAGTATTTATATCATTGTTATTATCGTACGACAGATGTCGCCATAGTATATATTCAAAGTATATTTTATTATTATTCTATTTTTTATTCATATTATGTATTACTTTCAGTCTATTTATTTTAGTAAGTACCACAAAAAATAAATAGACTGCCGGAAAGTAATAATATTAAGCTTGTGAATAAATGCATACTGATAGAATAATAATAAAAATATACATACTTTGAATATATACTATGGCGACATCTGTCGTACGATAATAACAATGATATAAATACTAGTTTCATCGCAGTCAGTCTAGGCATAGCAATGGCGCGATTCGCCGAGCGGTATGAATACCTGGGCATAAGGTTGGTTTCCAAAGGTCCGCGGTTCGCATCCCGCTTCTGCCGTTATTTTTGTGCTTGGATTGACGCGTTGAAAAAAAGAATTTTATGTTTAGTATATGTATATTTAAGTAATAAGTACAGATAATTTTCTCTCTCTTTACATGCAACTTTATTTATCCATTCAACGAATTCCATTCGACCATCGAGCTGCAGGTTTAACATTGCCAATATAACCAAAAACTTACGTTTATATCAAATGTATAATATAAAGAAAAGGTGTAAAATATGCACAATTTAATTTCACTTTATAATTTTAACTTAATGTAACTGCGTTATAATACTCGTAGTTAAATTTTATTAAATTAATTTTTCCACATCGTTTTATAGCTGACAAAAAGTAATTATTAACCTTTCTGAATTGGAATCGGCAAGGAAGTTCACATTGTTCACAAAACGGTGGTTTTATTTCATTAAAAAAATTAACTCAACGTGACCCTTTTCAGAACAAGGTAAAATGAGATCAAACTATTCAATCAATTACAAAGATAATATATAAATTGAAAATTTCAACTTACGAGTATAAGACATAAAATTTCATCAAATCCTGTCCTTAGACCAAATCCTTTTGCCATTTCTTCATATCATTGAGTCGAAAAATTAAAAAAGTTTATATGCTTATACCATATATTTTTCATAAATGGCATTATATATATTTCTTCGTGAGGCTTTGTATAAACATTTTATTCAAATTTATTGTATTTACAGAATATATTGATATGTATCAAAATTAGATAATGTATATTTTTTACTAGCCAATTATTATATATAAGTTATTCTGTGTTTTGAATTAAAATTTTAAATTGTCACAAGTATTTTGAATGTATTGATTATCTGCTTTTGTTGACACTAGACAAAATATTTTAAAATAATCTTATAATCTTGATAAATGTCCCAAAGAAATAAATAATGCAGATATAGAAGTTCAAGAAGTTAGGAGAGATCTAATTTGCTTATTAAATATTAGTTCTTCTAATGAAGTATTTAGTGGCTTAGTTTATCTTATAGGGTCATTCATAATAATACGCCTAGGGGGATATTATGAGATTTGCTCTACATAAAGTTTTGATAATATTAATTAGATAATACTTTTAATGCTTGCTACAGACGATAAATTATATCGTCCGAGATAAGGCGGGTAAGCCGTGTATGTACCAAAATTAGGGGAAAAGTTGCGTTTTGCCAAAATTCCCTACATCAGCGAAAAAATAAGTTACAAAGAAATGTCACGTTCAGGTACATACCTTTTTGTCTATAGTGCGAAATATAGAAAAGCGACATATAAACCGCTATCCAGACTCGATGATATAGTTGAAAATATTTTGCAACGAAAAAAATCATTTGTTTTTATAGAGAAGTTTGCAATATACTTGATAACTAAAATGAAAGCGATTTTGATAATTTATAAGTGATGTTTCTGTAAGCTTATCAAAAATTAACTTCTTAATTGATATAATGTTTTGTATTAAATAAGAGCGAGTAAAAAAGTTTTGTTATTTTACTGATTCCGGCTATGTGAAATAGCAAACTAATAGACAAACATCCAGTTTGCTTCATCGCGTTGTGTATGCAACAAAAATTGTACCGTTTTCATGGAATAATTTATTTTGTTGTTTTACACAATAGTTGAGAAAATATTAAAGTAACTACATTAAGGCAACGAGTAGTTTCACGTAGCTTAGTGATGTTGATCCATCTGTGTTTGAATCACCGATCGTTGTGCCCTTTATTGAGTTAACCTTAGTCTTTTGATACCTGTGTTAGATATCTATATATATAAAAGAAAGTCGTGTTAGTACGGTATCGCATCACTCAAAAACGGCTGAACCGACTTGGCTGAAAATTGATGGAAAGGTAGCTTAGTACCGTAAAAAATCTATAGGATACTCAAAATTGATTTTATAAAGAAAAAATATTGAATATTTACGTAAACATGTTTTCATACAAGACTATTGTCATTTGACAGAACGGTCAGTTTGAGAAATTGTTACCATAGCAACGCCATAAATAAAAACGACGCAAAAGTAGGTATTGTAAGTATGTACCTACGTAAGGTACGGAATATTTTGAAACAAAAAAAACAAAAGACACGAAAAAAAAGACAATAACAAAATAAATATTAGTCAAAATGTCAGTTTAATCCTTATTTGTTAAAAATGTTATAACAAAAGGCAACTGGAAAGGAATAACAGAACACATCTATCGTATTTTTGTCTATGGTTTGATAGATATTTTGTTTATCGGCGAAACACCCAAATCACGACATTTTCTAGCAAATACTCAAAAATACAATGGTTGCTTCCAAATGACCTCATGTGGAGCAGACATTATCGGAGAACGAGTATTCAATCCGACATTCAAGGTATTTATTTATCTATTTTTGTACTTTTGTACACACAATACAGTAATAGAATAACGTACTATACTTATCCATTTGTATTATGTATGCTAATTCTAAAAAAAGCATTTATAAATCAGTAACACTGTCTTTGCTTTTGATTCTGTAGATACAAGGACAGATTCACCATCGAATCGGATCGTTCCAACCTCTCGAAGATGCACAGCATAAATTTGTACAAATATACTTCAATGACAATATGGAGGAAGAACTTGATCGAGGTCTACAAAGTCGTGATCAGAGTGGATAAACGACTATCTGGTACACACGTCGTGATACTGGGCAACTACAACAGATATCTGAAACACGTCGTTCATATGACACGTTGCAATACCCACTGATGTTTTGGCAAGGAGAAGATGGATATTATTTCAATATCAAAATGAAAAATCCATTGAATGGTGAGTAAAGAAAATTGGACAAATAACTGGAAAACGATTTAAAGTCATTTATCTTCACGCCTTTATAATTATGCTAAAAATATGGATGTTAGCTTTACATACAAAATAGCAAATCTATTGTCTTAATTTCAGGTGAAGAAACTACCAAGAAGGTTAGCTCACCGAATTATTACGAATATCTTTGATTATTCGTCGAAATGCTGACAACTACTTGCTGAAGTTTCGTCGATTACTGCAATAGAATTCAACCAGACCAAATATATGATATCATATGTGCCGAAAAATTCAACTTAATAAAATCCAAAATCTGCTCATTTATTACCTTTCAGGCGAAAAAAAGTTCACCGGGTCAGCTAGTTATACATAATTCATCGCGGTAAGTGAAATGTGACTAGCGACAATAGCACATCGTTATCGTGGTTCTCAGATCACTGAATTCAAGAAACTGAGGTTACTTCCAGTTGTTAACCGCGTGTCGATTGAATAAGCCGATCCTTATAACCTGCTGCAGACGTCGGGAGCATTGGGCTAATCAACCAATTTTGCTTAAAAGATTCCATTAACAAATCACCCATAATATGCAGAAATATATATGTTTCCAAGTCGACCTTCCTGTGCAGAAATGAAAGTGGACGAAGCATGGACAATAGATATAACTGAGTGGCAGAAATTTGTGGTGACCACATGTTCCCGATGTGGAATGGATATGTAAATTAGAGATAAATTCTAAATACTCCGATTAATTTCTATTTATAGTGCACGTTGTCACCATTCTGCAGCTGTATCGCAATATGCGTCTTGGGAAATTGGCAATTAATTGTTTGCCTCGCAGTGTGGGACTATAATGTGTGTGGTGAAGTGCGTGTAAGCGAATTCAATTTGAACTCAATTTTCAATTTTGACATATTTTATACGCACCGTATGGGAGGCCGCTACACTTGCCGTAGTGGCGAGAGTGGCCAATCAAGGCCCCATCACACGTCTGACCGCACAGCCAAACCCGCGACCGTACGCGTTCAATAATTGACGGCGTCGAAAGAAGAATGGCGTATGCGTGCAAATCTTGATTTGATATATTCAACATATCTGAGACAGTTTTTTTTTCATTTTCCTGTTTCAGAAACGTCATATACTGATATCAAGATTTTTTTCGACAAATCTATTTTGATTTGTTGCATTTATTATGAAACTTCTCATTATGCTACAGAAAAGTTTTTTTTTGTTATATTGAATAGAGTTTAAATTTGTTATATTGAATCCATAGAGCGACAAACTAAAAGAATGCATTTAAAATATTAAAGCAGTAAATCTTTATAAATCTACAAGCTGACCCGGCAGACTTCGTACTGCCTCAATCGATAAATAAAAGACATAAACATTTGTTTTAAATAGTCTTAAAACAAACAAAACAAATCCGTATTTAATAAAAAAGTTTTTTTTTATGAAGCATGAAGTTTTATTATTATTTTTGATACATCATGTTGCTTACTTACAAAACAGAGTTTTCTTGAAATACTGGCTATTTATAAGGTTAAAATTTGATATTGACAGACACACTCTGTTATGATACAGTATGTTAATCAATTTAAAGCTTTCTCAGAAATTTTATTTTTTGTTTTGACTTGTGGTGCGTAAATAAACAAAGAAGACGGTATAATTGTCCATGCGCGAAACAGGGAAACTCCAAATTGATTCTGCAAACTTCTAACGACTGTCCTTGCGATTTATTTATGGTCATCGCAAAGGCCAGACGTACTGGAAATTGCAAGCGTTTAAATTGAATGGTAAATCCGTTGGAATCATCGGTATCCGCGGGATCAAGACATCCTCTCCTTTGTATTTTCCTTTCATGATTGTTGCCTCAATGACGTTATTCATTAGCTTTTTCACAGCCAGTCTTGTTCCATTGCACAGTCGAGTTTAATTAATGCTACGCAGCATGATGACAACTGATCCTACTTTTAACTGCAAATTGTGAGGTGGTAATCCAGACAATTCCAGTGAATTTAATAACTCCGTGGCATAGTTGACTACGTCATCCTGGTTCATAACGGTGTCGACTGATTTGAAGGAAACCAACTGTCCTGGAAGAAAATTCTGAATGGTCGCATTGAGATCCTCGACATCTTTATTTTTCGCCGCCAATATTGCTCGTTCACCCAGCCAATTATGGTTATTAAACTTTTGCGCTATATCTGGGAAAACACGCTGAATAAGCTCCTTTTATGAGTTTGTGATGTGACAGAAATCTGTGAGTAATGTGATGAATCCGGTCGAGGTGTCCACTGCAACTTTAATACTTCAAATGTCTAACAATTGCTTCGCAAACACATTTGCAGTTTCACCTTGTTGCAAAAATACTCGCATGTTAGTTGTTAATTGGAGTGTTATTACATACTGCCAGAAATTCGATGATTTTAGGCATGCATTTAGTTCATCAGCAACAGTTGATCGGGGAATAACTGGAAGAGTCAGACGAAAATCATCTGACAACAGAATCATGGCCCCACCAAAAATATTTTGGTTGTCACGAAGATCTTTCAACGTTCTGTCCAGTGCCTCCAGTGACCTCTTATGGGCCATTGTGCATTCATCCCAAACAATCAATTTGCATACCTGTAGGATCTTGGCCATTTCGCTATTTTTGGCGATGTTGCAAATTGGTGTTTCGGTGATTTTCATGTTTAATGGTAATTTCAAGGCAGAATGTGCAGTTCGCCTGCCTTCTAGCAGAGTCGTAGCTATTCCATATGAAGCCATCGCTAGAGCAACATCATTTCGCGATCTAATTCTCGCCAAAAGCAATGAAATTAAGAAAGTTTTACCGGTTCCTCCGGGAGCATCAACGAAATAAATTCCATCAGATCCACTGTTCACAGCTTCTATAAAAGTGCTGTACGCAATTCTTTGTTGTTGATTTAATTGTTGGAATTTAGTGGAACATTTGTACGAACTGTTTCGGCCAATGCTTTAATGTCGTACTGTTGTTCTCTTTGCAAAGCGTAGTTTAATGCATCGTGCATATGACGATTTGGTGCTGTCATTCCCAAACACGACAATACTTTATTTGCCATCAATAAACACATATCTATCATCATCAATGTCTCATTTTAAATTTCTGCAGTCATTTGTATTGTAGGATTCAAAGTTTGACGGCGCACACGATGCAAAACATCCTCAGACATGTCATCTCTATACTTAACCCACAAATCTTTTGGATTCTAGGGGAAACATGTCGATATGATAATCGCAAGCAATGTACGAATTTGATGCGGCGATGAAGATATTACGGAATCCTTGAGCTTATCATCCCAGTGCGAATCGTTCTCAAGTAAATGTAATAGTTGACATGCCTCACGGTCAGTCGCACACAGCTGTCCATTAATTGTTCTCAGTTGTTTAAACGATTTCGGACCACGAACATTCACCGACAACAACCGCAAATAATAATATTCATCGTTATTTGGATGTACTGTGTAGATGCAACCCAGAGCGTCTGAAGCAAATACACTTGGATGTCCTTCAACTGGTGTTCCTTGTTTCGACGCTGAAATGATTTCGATGATGCATTCCATGTTTAATAGCGTGGCATGTCAGCATACAGCAAAGTGCGAGCAAAATCATCCGTTTGACAGACTGTGAAGAAACTTGTTAATGTTGTTGACGGTGGACGTGCCGCTCTGTCTGCCGCGTTCGATTCATTAAAATAAACTCGTTGACCATTTTCTAAATGGACTGCCAAATGGACTACTGTAGGGTGTCTTTCATGGATCGCAAATGAAAAGATACGCCAAATTGCTTCTTTGCTACTTACATAGTGACCCATCTGGTACTGTGATATTTCATCATTTGGATTGGTTACAGCGATGACAGCCATATCGCTACCTTTGTTAACATATTTACATATGTACTTTATCGACTATTTTCTTGATCTGTCTCTCTCTGGTCATCAGTGAGGTTAGCACGTGAGGTAGCTCTTTGCACATTTGATTGACTGCGACGACCTAAGTCAGGTCGTCTTCTCCTCGGCATCGTAATTAATCAAAGTGAGAAAATTTCTCGCTCACTTAGCAGTGAAGTGTCACTATCACAAAATATCAACAACAACAAAAAGAACCGCGTCACTGTTGACAGTTCACTCGTTCGCTTTGCGGTTCCATTTCGCAGAGGTACTAACCGATAGTGTTGCCATATACTACAGATCACCAAAGTAAAGAAAGTTCTCGCGCACTCATAGATATCGTAACACAATATCGTAATACTTTTTTCCGTGCGCGACAGGGTGGATTGACATATTAGTTGGTTGTCAAATCTAATGTTAAATATTATTGTTGCGTTCAGAAATTTAATTTGTGACAAAACTTAATATTTATAAAACAAAATAACCTGATAGATTAACAACTAAAGTTAGCTAAAACTAAGTTTTATGAAGCCGACCAAATTGAAAATCAGTACTACTAATAATCCATTACATTTTGTGACTATACAATTTGGTCGCATTCGCGATATTATCTTTTTTTTGAGTTTCGGAACACGACATTAGATCCTCCATCGCGCACGCGAAGACTATTTTGATAGATATGATTGAATTTGACTTTGTACAGCGGTAATAAATTTCAAATTGACTCTTCGAAGTTAGGAACACACCTACATTTCTTAGACAACAGTGAGTGATTATAATTTAATATGAACTTTATTGAATAGCAATAATATAGATATATAGATATCGATAGATATATAGATAATAGGTATTGAGAAACTGTGTCAAGTGCGCGGTAAGCACTCTACGCACACATTGTTATTCGTTCAAAAAGCGCGCCGCACAAATTGAATTGTGTGTATCAAAGTTTATTTTGTGTGCGGATCGTAAATAGAGATATTTTAACGCGTGTCATGTCAACCGCGCGTCATGTCAACCCTGCGGTAAATATTATGTACACACTTCGCATTCTCATAATAACACGCGGTGCGTGAAATGAATGAAGCATATGAAAGATGATATTGTGTATAGATCTTGTTTATATGGGCCTTACCTACCTTTTATACCTTTCTTAGACCTCCACAAACATTTCAAGGCCAAGATAAGATAAATCCGTTCAGCCGTTCTCGAGTTTTAGCCAGACTAACGAAGAGCAATTGATTTTTATATATATAGATATAGATATAGATATAGATATAGATATAGATATAGATATAGATATAGATATAGATATAGATATAGATATAGATATATAGATATATAGATATATAGATATATATATATATAGATATTCTTCTAATTTTCACATTTAAATAACTATTTTTTCATGTTAAGATTCTTGAAAATAACTGATATGGGCTGATAAAATAAACATATTTAAAATAATATTTTCATTAATTGAATTAACTAACTTATAATGATCATTATAAGTTAGTTAATTAGTGCTTATCTGAAAGTGATAAAAAAAGACTAGAGGCCTTTGTGATGTGGTCGTACAGAAGAATTTTCGGAATTTCCTGGAGAGACCACGTCAGGAACAATGAGGTTCTCAGAATAATCAAAGAAGATAAGCAACTAATAAGAACCATCTCAGAGAGGCGAGCTCGATGGATTGGTCACATCATGCGCCACGATGGTCTTCTTCACGATATTGTGGAGGGGATGGTTGAGAGTAGAAACTGTAGAGGGTGCCCTAGACGGGAGTATTTGCAGCAAGTATTCGAGGACATGAATTGTAGTGCTTATGCTGAGCTAAAAAGGGTTGCGGAGGACCGAGAGGAATGGAGATCGAGATGCAAGATTCTGTTGCTGCAAGCCAATCCACCGAATTGATACTACGAAGAAGAATGATCATTCGCATGACTGTTGTCAACGTTTCCCGACATGTATGAAAGGTGTGTATTATAAATAAAAAACAATTATTATTTTGATAAAAGTAATGTCACTCTAATATTAGGTGATTCGGAAAGAAATTACCTTTTTTTTGCGTCACTTGACGTCAGTTTGTCAACAGTCGACGTTGAGTTGACCACATCGTGGTTGGTATCATTTTAAAGCTCTATTATTACTCATCTATCTAAAAAATATTTTCTTTTGCCGCTACTCTGGGTCTCCATATTTCTTAATGATTTTTTTTTCATATCGAAGTATTTATTACTACGTATCTTCTCGATATCGAATCATATAAAAATAAATTTATTTAGGAATTATGAAAAATAAAACATTTATCTATCAAAGTCAGAGAATATATATAAAAACACAAAAATAGTAAATACATTTCTCATTTAATAAATTGAATATGAATAGGAAAATAATGACAAAAACCTTTTAATTAAGGTAATTATAATCATATTTAATAGTAAATTAGAATATTTTGATACTTGTTTTTCCATTAAGAGGCAGTTAGATATTTCGGTGAAGGGTTGTGTGAATGTTCTACGTACATATGATATCCATTGAGAGAATTAACACAGCAATTTACCAGCAGGTCGAATGCCTGGACAATTGACCATTCTAAACTGAGAGTACAATATATACTCTGGTATAAAATTAACTGAAACATATATGGAGTATTACTAATTCATTTGACAAAAGTTTGGGGTGAAAGTGTTGTAGAAGAAATCCTTCACAAATCCAGTTTTGTGAAATTAAATAAATACATTTGTCATAATAAAACGTTAATAAATATAAAGCCTTTTTTTAAATAAAACATCGAAAGATTATGTAGTGTCCTGTATAATAAATTATAGTAAATGGTCGTTACTTGATGTTGAAAATTGATCTTTGAATAATGTGATGGTCCTAATAGCTAATAAAGTTTCCGATACAATTATTGTCCAGTATGTATAAAAATAGGATTTTTTTAATGCCCTTTGCACTTCAAATTGGACATTTTCCAAATCGCATTGGACACAATACAAATCAAATTGGGCATATTACAAAGTGAGTCGTTTTTTAGCTCATTGGCTCATTTCATCGTTACATTTTTTGAAGCTCCTTAAAACATTTGGAGCTGTGTTATTTATTAAAATCTACTTTTGATAAAAATGGGAGATAAAGTCATCCCGTGAACACTACCAATTCATAGTGACTCCACGTAAAAATATACGGTGCTTGACTGTCGGGCTGTAGTCTAATAACATTGAAGGATGAACATTCCATACTTATATATATATTAGCCGTATAGCTATATTTAAAATAACAAGCGTCATTAACCCTTTCGCATAGGTTGTCCGCATATGCCATCATAAGATTCTCCGACCGTTGACATCGGTTGACGATATATATCGTTTTGCTTCTCTCTTAGAATAACTTTTAATGTATCATCTGATAGCTTAAAGATACAAGAACCAATGTGACATTTGAAAATAGACCAGATAAGTACATTTATACTTCAAATACTTGGTTTATAATTTACAGAATAATTTGTATTCAAACCGAGCCGTAATGAAAGGGTAAAATACATAGCTGTGTTCTTCATCACCGTTTCTCTGTATTCTCCTGTATAAGTTTCCATAAAAAAATCAAAAACAAAGAATTCACTTATAAAACATATAAATTCTGTATTATTACACTTGAAAAATGTTACAGTAAGCCAGTTTCAAAACACGTTGAGATAAAGTTCGATTTTGATGAATTAAAAAATCGTTTTTCATTCTCGTTAAGCTCAAAGTGTGGTCGATCGGGTGATTTGCCAGACGCTTTAACTCGATGATGATCGAGATGCGAAAATTTGACAAAGCTGGTGGTTTGGCTTCCCGTTTGGTAAACAAGCGCATCGCCCACAAAGCCCCCCCCACCGATAATCGCCCGGCGCGGTCATCCACAGGCGAACATCGCGTTGCAAAGTTGACCGCCTGTGTGCGCTCTACCGGTCTCGAAGCTACCGACAGGGAGGCCGATCATTTGAGGCGACTTCGTTTTGGGGTGTATCGAGACACTGTTTGATGTTGTACTCTTCATTATAGTGTCGTAATAATACTAAGTACATTTCGTATTTGCAGAGATGCGTCGTTTGATTATGATAAGCTATATTGCGTCAATATGTTTGGATAAAAAATCGTTAATTTGCTGAAGAAGAAAGAAACGCACAAATACACGATTCTCAAAAATAAACAGTAACTATACGCAATATATGACATTTTTAAGTGAAGATACTCTATTCTTATTATTTATTTTCTGTTTTTTTATTAATATTTTGATGTGAAAAGAAGTTAGGTTACAAATTGAGAATATGACAATTATTTTATTGTGTTGATTGCAGGACGTTGTTTTAAATAGCTGTTTTATAATATTTTTTCTCTAATTTTTTGTACCATTTGTTTGAATACATAACTTGTTAGAAAATAAATTAGATTATTTTAAAGTATTTAGTTTGAACTAGTTGGATATTTATATTCGATTCCTTCCATTGATAATTCCGGTGAATTTCATAATTGAAATTAAATAAATGACAAAGGATTTTTAAGAATCCTCCAGTTTTACAAAAAATAATGTGGAATGTCTTCTATTAAGCAAAGATTCATTACATCATAAAAATAGGTGCCTAATTATAATGCTTTTGTCATAGCAAATCGTTGGTACGAAGTATACATGGAATATATTCAGAAGGATATTTGTAGTAAATTTATTATGTAGTCATCATAGCTTACTCCACTGCAGATGTACAGAAGATCATTAACAGGTTGCGAGCAAGTTCTCTACAAATACCCACGAATAAAACGCTAGATACTCGTTGCGACGAGTATGTAGCATCGCCTGGCATGATGCTGATCTTACACTTGCCAGAGGGGATACAGAATGTAGAGAAGTTTAATAATTCAAATCATTATTTGAAAATTATTGTCAACCATAAATATAATGTACATCTTGCAATTGAATTTTATTGTGACATCAGCATGATGTAGTCCTTGCTTACTGTTACCGAAAACCTCAATAGACAATCTTTCGTCTTGTACTTTTGTCGCTCGCCACACCTTTATGTATGGCCACATTGGGACTAGTTATACATATATATATAATTATACATAATTTTACCACGGACAGCGCTGGTGACCGCGAGCGGAAACCAGCGCGGTTTGTCCCGGTAGTCAGTAGGTTCTCAGCCTTAAGCGTGACAAGGTCAGCGTTGCGGCCAGCGGTATGTTTCCGCTTGGCCCAAAGATTGTAATGTTTGTAATCAAATAAAATCAGTGTGCTTCAAAAATAAAGTCTTTATCTGCTGACCTGCTCCTCATTATGCCCCTCGCAACGTAATAACTCCTCTCTTTTTGAGAGAGGAGAATGTTAATTGTAACTATATTTGCTTGGTATTGATGTACTGAAAATTGGATTGTGATGGAATTCTGGATGCATATATATCTTGTGACATGGTATGGCGAATAGCAGCTGAGAGAACTGAAGGGAAGAAATTTGTAAGATGAAGAATGATACAATATTTAAAAAAGATTACAAAATAATTTTACTTTCTTCATTGCGGTTGACGTAGCATTGATATTTTATAGGTTCGTGCTTGTTCACTATCTTACTCGAATCTAAAAGAATTAACCATCACTCGTATTACGTTACTGTGTAAATTTCAAAGTTAAACTGAACGCACGCGTCGCACTTTGCAGGAAGATCACAAAAATAAGAAAGATCGTCCGGTCCTTTTATTTTTTTTAATTCGGAGACGTCCCGTTCGTTAATGGAGCCGCCCACTCCGCGTTGTGTGAATTTGTATTCCTCGCCCCTCCGCGTTAAAAGCTCACGCGGACGTTATTCATTGCCGCGATTGCTTTCGTGGACAGAATCGTCAAATATTTCTTTCTCGCGGGTCCAGAACCTTCCTCCCCGGGCACCGAGAGCGGCTCAGGTGCGACGCTAAATTTTCATCGATCCCAAACAGAGAGACTCTTCCTTTATTCGGGATATCGCATCTATTTGGGATACAGCACATCCTTGGGGTATCGCATTTTTTTTTCCCTCGAAAACGAAACATATTTCTGCGTATTGTTTTGGATTGTTTCTCCGCGGGCCATTCGCACGATTCCCATCTGTATCAATTTGCTGCGTCTTGAAATGATTGCACTATTTAGCGAACCACCAACTTGGAAATGGCAATATGTGGTATTATCTCGCACCGTTTTAGGTTTAGCTGACTGTATTTTTGATAAATAAACATATTTATTTTCAACAAACACAAAGAGACATCACTTACAGAGAAAAGTTTTACTGAAATCTCCTAATGATTATGACCAAGACTTAATTTAATCTTATATTTGATAACAAAAAAGTTTTTTTTTCGATCTAATAAGAAACACAACAATAAAATGTAACTAACTAAAAAATCAAAAACTCACGAGTTTATGGCTGTTTTTTAAAAATTTATAAAAATATAAGATTGTTAAAAAAGAATATAATTTTCATATAATAAAATTTATTTTATAATGTTTTGTATTTTTACTTTTATTTAAATACAATAACTACTTATACACCAATATTTTGCGTAAATACAATATGAAGACTGAAATACTATTTATTTGTAAAATTTCGTATAAGAAGTACGTACATAAAATGTTTATAACCATCAGGAAAATTTGGAAAATTAAATGACAAAATCGAATATAATAAATCCAAGTTGAAAGGTCGAAGCTTGTGCTCGTTCAACGTTCACCGTTATTCTTAGTATATTTGCATAAAATGGAAAGCGCGAACGGAGTATGAAGACTACGTTTCCGGGGCCCATTAATCCTACTGGAGATGTTTTAGAATCGGCCACCAGGGGGTACGCGACGCACGTCCGAATTAGTTGGTTATATTAAAAGCCGGTAGGACAGTCTTTGCTCAATATAAAGAAAGAAGAAAAAATCTAATTCCTTCGGTGAGAGTACACAATGCCTTATTGACAGAGGCAGATTGACCTTTTTCCGGCTTAAAAAATGTGCGCGTCCTCAATAATTGACAAATACATTTATAGAAAGCTTTATACCATGTAACGTATATGTTCCCATTTTGAGGCACACGATCAACAAAAGTTAACCACTAGAATTATCGGATAATCCAGAAACATATTTGATATTAAAGCAAGAATGTTTTTTCTTGTATTTTTGTCCCTATATAAGCTTTTATGTGATAAATTCATATTGAAAAACATGTTATTGAATCATTTTACGTTTATTTTTATTCTGGTCGAAGAAGACTAAACTTGATATTTCATAAAATACATAAAAAATATTTTTTGATGGTTAGCTTAAGAATGGTAAACTAAAGATTATGCCAACGATGTTCATGATAAATTTCAAAAATCATTAGCCTATCGTCACATACTACTAAAAATCGACCGATAATATTTCAAAAATCACTAATGAAGATTCGACAAACACAACGCTACAATTTTGTTGAAATATGTATATTGTTAATAAATCATTGAAATGGATATTCATTTTCTTATAATTATTCTTCTATATATGTAAGAGGAGCGGTGATGAAACAATAAGGCGCACATACTTTGATTATTGTTTAATCCAGCACTGTTCATGGCCACCCTCTGAAGTCCCCATGTGCCTATTGGTGGGCCATTACCATCAGGAAACGATTTTTTTTTTATTTGGGGTCGTTAAAAACCTCTGCGGGAATTCACTCTTATTTTTAAACATAAATTTTGTAACCGAATCACAGACATTTAAGATGGGGAACAAACTTTTGCGCGTAACAAATTGAGTTATCACTGTTTGAATGACAATTGCCACATTATTATTTTCCGCGTAAAGAAAAGAGAGTTATTTTTATTACCCGAGGCATATTTTCTCCGAAGGCCGTAATTGAGATAGTGGGAATATTTATATAGGGAGTATATTTTACTATGAAGAAAGTTTTCTTTGTGAATACATATTCAGTCTGTATCAAGAATAGAAAGTTTGTTTCGTTTTATTTATGTTATTAGCGTTCACATTGAGATACATTTGTAAATCGTCGAGTAAAACCTTTTTTCAGAAACTAAATTGACAGTAATGTAATCCTCAACAAAACAGTATCGTGTTATAAATATGATATTTATCGGTTAACAATTTGTTTGCTATATAAATTAATAATGCACTTGGATGAACTTTAAATGCTCGAAAGTTATTTCCAGACAAAAAAGAACCGTAAGCGTGAATACTTTAAAAAATGAATAATACTATGACCTGGTTTTAATAATAGGATTGAAGTAGTTGATACAGTAATTACGTATACTCTTCATTCTCTGAATTGTAGACAGTTTTTAGTAGTTTACCAGTTGGCACAGTGCTATATTATTAAGCTCTGACTGGGATTCCACTCCTCAAGATATGGTAGTCAAGAGGCATATTTTGTGGTCACCTTAAGATTTCATTGATTCACAGCATAAATGAAGTAGGATTCAAAGAAAGTAAGTGCTTCTTAATTTCGTGCTTGAGGATGTTTCAGGCGCTTAAGTAATAACTGTTGTAAAGTTTCTGAAATAATCGTATAATTTATGTAATGTTACAATACAGGATTTAAACAATTTTCTCAGGCAAATACATTTACAAGAAATTAAGAGCGCCCTAGCATCATACAATACAGAAGATTTATTACTCAGAGACCGTGACACTTGAAGCAGAGGCAAAGTGGTTTGCTGTGACAGTAATGCAACTCTGCGCCTTGAACTTAAATGCTTTGTGACATTTAGTTCAGTGCACTACAACGTGAGTCTGATTGATAAGGTTTTTGTGTTGCAGATAAGTGATCTTTACTTGGTTGAAATAAATTCAATTCGTCGATGAATTTGAAATGATTAGAGTAATTAAAAATGAATTACGATTATTTATATGTTTGTTATATTATTGTATTTAATCTAAATGTTTGTGGCAAATAGATAAAATTGTAAAATGGAATGTGGGTATAGTTATAAGAATGTAATTTTATTTTTAAGAATATGCTCATTTAACTGAAATATGCGCCTTAGTCTTATGCATGTGATTCTTAAGTAGTTATACTTACATTATATATGCGTTAAAGTGAATGAAAATGTAAAGAAAAATACTTCAATTTTAAATAGAAAACTACCGTGAAAACTTATGTATTTTTTGTTTGTTGATCTTGAAATCGTCAAGTATAAGGTATGTTAAAATATTAAAAATATTTTACGTTTATAAAAGTTGTAAGAAAGATTTTTTTTTTTTTTTACAAAGTTCTTATAGGAAGTAGATTTTTATAATACACTTAGTAAATATCACGCTTATGCTTATATTTGAAATGTATATTTTAGTCTTTGCTTTACGTAGAAAGATAAAAAAATCAAATCAAAATGAGACTTATACTAGTGGTATAAGATATAGAAAGTGTGAAATGTCGGATAAAATAAAAATTATCAGTGTTGTTTAACTGTAGCTAAAGATTAATACTCTAGGTGTAATTTATAAAAGGAGACAAGTAATATTCGTCAACTCACCTTGCGCACCAGTTCTCCGACAATGCCGTCCCAGCCTCCCTTAACCTCCGAATTCTCGGCTCCGTAATTTCCGTCCTTGACAATGCGAAGCTCATCTGCACAAACAACAAAAAGGACATGGCGTTAGCACAACGTAGCAATGTTAAAGGAAAATGTGTAATCACCACGTCGACACGTAAAAGGACACCATAAGATGAGACACCTCAAGACAACCAGCAACGCTGAAAAAAATGACATTAAAACCTATTTTTTTGTCGTTTTATACATTATTTAGTTCGTGTGTAAAACATTTATAAAATATTCCATCATCATATTTAAAACATAATGCATGTACAAATTAAAATAAACCTAATGAAATATTAAAAGTAGTATAACAATATTGAGTTACAGAAAGACGTTTTGCGTATTTCAGATCAATTATATGAATACTACTAACAGCAATTAAATAATACATAATTGAATTGAATAAATAATACATAATTGAAATGAAGAAACACAAAATAAAAGTTGTGCAGGAATATAAATGGAATATAGTAAGGTTCTGTATAACGTGGACTTTATATAATTAATTCACGGCAAATCATGAAATACTTCGTAATACTTTTTAAATATTCCATTGTAAGATCAAAATGGAGAATAATAAACAATTAATTGAATGTTGTGCCAAAATTAAAAATATCAAAGGTCAAAATTAGTCACGTTGCTTGAATTTTGTTTGGATAAACATGAATTACCCCAAAATAGACTAAAATCTTTTATTAAAAAAAAATATATTGTTACAAATATAACCTTCGTATTTCGATACTTAATATTGTTGACCGTTAAGTAAAAATTCAAAATTTTAAATTAATTTCTTTATTTTCTCTTATAAATATCATGTCTTTTATCAAAATATTATCTAAGGTTTGTAATTAAATAAATGCGTCAAAAGAATTATATAAATAAAAATAAATCCTTGAAACTTAAAGTTAAATAAGGAAAATTCACGTAACGTTATATGTAATTGTAATGTTTAATTTAAGTTAATGTGTTTAAGTAAAGTAAGGCAAATTATTAAAAAAAAACAATGCACCACAATTAATATTTTCCGTGAAACTCGCTTAATAAAATTACCTATTTAAAACGAATGCTAGAAATTTTCCGAAAATAGCTGTATTTTTTAATTTTAAATTCACTCGTAATTAATTCGTAATAAGAATAGTAAAAATTTGATAAAAATACAAATGAAATTCAATTATAATATTTTTAAAGTTCATTGTATTGAAATAAATATTTTTAAACGAAACTTAAATATTCTTGATTTAAAAAAATATATTTTTAAACTCAAAACATATTTTTAAAAGTGCACTGATTAACAAACTAATAATCAATTTATATTATTATAATATAATTTAAAAATGAAAAAATATTATTTTAGATTGTGTATATTATATGTATGTAATGAATTAAGTAAGTTTAAAACAGTTATATATTAAATAAATAAATAACTTCTACCAAATGAAATAATTACCTTTGCTTTACTTGAATGCTAAAAATAAATACAATTAAGATACTCGTATGCGTCATTTTTTATTTTGCTTAGAAAGCAATAATCTGAATAAATTATAAGATTTTATATGTTATTTTAAAAAATTACCTATCTAAGACGGTCGTTCTCATTGAAATAATTTTTGCCGTTAGTTCGCAGAGTTTGCTCACCCAAGTCACAATCCACGGCGGAACTAGTTTTCGACTCAGACATGCTGACCTGGAAATTGCACTAATTCCTCAAATGTTGCCTCCTGGCGAAGTTTTCCTGCACGACCGGAAATTGAAGAGAGTCTTCTTATTATAAATTTAACATTTGCCAACACATGTAAAAGTTATAAAGATACCTTCACAAGTATAAAACGTAGAAATGTATTTTATTTTTACTACATAATATGCTTTTAATTTTTAGTTATAAGTTTCAATTTAATTGTCTCCATTTTTACCTCAATCAACAATAAATACATGCTCAATTGCCTAAATGCTCTGTTGTAGGCCGATAAAAGTTAAATGCGTACAGTAAATATGTCATTAAATAAATTTAGTTAATTATAAAATTGAAATATATTACCCACAACTTTAAACAGTAAGTTTTACCTAATATTATTGTGCTTAACTAAAACTATACAAATATCACATTCGAATAACATAGATCTTTCTATGTTATTACACAAGTCTAACATCATATTTTTTGTTCAAGTTTTTTTTAAATTAAGATATTGAACCTCGAAAATTTCTCTTTCAAAGAAGTAGCTTAACTACTGAGCCAAGCCTGCCCGTAAAATCTGTAAATCAGAGCTTTGAGCTTTATCATTGATTTTTTACTGGTTGAGTCAGAACTTTAAAGAAGTAAATTTTATTATCGAAGAAATATATTTCTACTTCTTCTATTTAACTTTAGTTTTTTATCGCCCTGCTGTACTTGTACTTAATTTTTAGTGGAGATGAAAATGCTCAAAAAATTAATTTTAATAGCTCTTTATTTGAAACCTTGTTGCCGATAAATAAATTTAAAAAAATAATGTTTGCTAGAAAAAAAATCTCTGTCATTTTATAATACTCAATCATCAATTTTTGCAATCATCACAATGAAGATAATTGTGATTGGGAAGCCACTTTTGTAGTCAAGCATAAAATAACAATGTACATGAAATAATGTTATATTTTAATGAAAAAGCTAATGATAAATCATTATGTATTTTAAGAATAAGTATTTTGGTATCTATTGTTTTCATTTCCAAAAAAAAAAAAATCATGTTGAACACACATTTCGGTAATCCATTTGATTATGGGTTGCGACAAACAAATTCTGAAGACGATTGCTCGTCAACTGCAACGAAGGGAAAGGAAACTAATTAAAACCCTCATCTCCAAGTTAAAAGAATACTTCAAACAAAAAAGGAAAAAAAAATGTCTCGGAAACAATGGCAAACATCGAAAACGATGCAGAGAAAAAGTATAAGATTTGGAAAGTCATGTATTTACATAGAGCCAGCACGGTAAAGACTGGAAGAACTAGATCAATAGAATTAAAGGCAATACCTATTCAAGGCCATGTAACTGAGAGTTTCAATTAAGACATAACATACTCCATTACAACGGTAACGTAGAAAACAAGTTTATAATTGGAAAATACTCTGTTGTGGGAAAAATTGTCTTGAATACTGTCATATGATCTTAAGACACATATAAATGAAGAATTAATATTTTTCTATTTTTCTCAAATATAGAAAGACATATACATTTAAAAAGATAATGGTGTAAAAGCTTTACTAAAAATATGTCTGTCAGAAGCACGACCTTTTCACACATAATGAAAGGTTCGTAAAAGTATGTGGGTGTCAAGAAATAGATAGACAGACAACTAGATAGACCATCTACTAATCGACATTCGCCACGAAAGAAGACATACAAAAATACAATTTGAGTGAAAAACTAGTGTTGAATTTGATAGAAATCAGCTATTAATAGCTTCAAGAAAAAGGTATATCATATAAAATCATTAACAAATATTATACGCTGTATTGTTATATTCATATCAAAATAAAGCATTTCGGTGTGAAAATAATCTATTGTAAATAAAATAATGTTATGAAAATATTTATAATATTGGTAAATACTAACCACTTTGTAAATACTCCATATTATTAAACATAAATTTTGGATTGTGTATTATCACACGCAAATCAATATTCCACTTTCAACGTTTAACCATCCTCATAATGGAAAGCATCACATGATATAACTTCTTAGGTTTTCACGGTCAGATTTGATATTGTGGCTTTTGGGTTTGTGTGGCGAATTACTCTTTTCCAATATTTCGAATATGGCGGTCGAAATATTGGAAAGGAGTAATTCACCACGCACGGCTAAACCCAAAAGCCACAATATCACATAACATAGATATATAAATAACCGTCATCTTGGTTGTTTTCTTAATATGCTTAAACATAAGAAATATGCCACGTGATGAACTCGTTGCTCAAATAAATAAAATGTAATAAATTGGAGAAATCATTCATGAAATATTAAACGCGGCGGAGATAAATTCGAAAATATTTGCTAGCGTACACTATCGGATATGTAACACAATATCTAATTCTGTATACTGAATAAACTTTATTTAAATTATGTACTTCTCTCCTCCCCCGGAATATGAAAGTAAGCCTCCCGACATAATATTCGCCTCTATGGCTTTATCTCAATTCTTTGTGGTTATTTCAAAAGAATTTCACAGCCGCGTCCGATCGGGATGTATTTGAATATTTTTTCAGGTTGATGTGCGGGGGAGATGGAAAATTTATGTATGGATTACAAGTTGAAATATTATCATGTTATTATAAATAAGCAACGAAACTGCTATAAATAATAACACGCCGAGCTTATAATTTATCGTGCTTCTGTTTTAATTATCAATACCATTAGCAACTGACTTTAAAAAATAATTTTATTATTTTTTATTTGATAAATTAATTTAAATTGAAATAAATATTAATACCTTATTTGCTTTTTACAAGTATATGAATCAAGAAACGTTTTTTAACCAGTCATGTAGAGTGAATATGTGGGTGTGAAGATTAACATACTTTATATCTAGTATTAGTCTGCTTCATAAATATATAATTAAACGAGTACAAATAATATAAAAATATACGATCAACTTAAATATTGGTTTAAAAAGTTGACGTAGACAAATTAATAAATATTTATTAATTTGAGCGAAAAGTACAAAATATCGAAATGTTTAGTCTATGGTTTAATTTATTACATGAAAATATCTCGTCTTATATGTGCCATGTTTTATTGGTGTCTAGATACAATGTCCTTCATCTCATTCATGAACAAAATAGTCATAATAATATGATTTTCTGTAGGAGAAAAAAACTAAGAAAATAACAATTTCTAAACTTAAACGAGCATCTTTAGTCGAATAATGAAATTATAGAGTCTCATAATGGAAAAAACTAGTTTCCCGCCATTAAAAAAACAAGTTACAAAAAGAAAAACGTTAACTTCATGAATTTGTGGTGCCCATGAATCAGAGAAGCGACGCATTCAGTGGTATACTTGTACTTGTGGAGTCCAGTAACGAAATTGAACAAAACATGTAACCGAGAAAATAACTCAAACAGAAAGTCAGAATGTATTTTTTTTTATATATATTATTATTAATATATTATAATCTATATTTTAAATAACCATAATAATTTGTTGTTGCTATGTGAAATGTCTTTAAGATTAGGCTTTTGTAAGATTCTAAATTAAAAAAAAACCCTTTAGGTTATTTATTGGACATAAAATTACATCTATGCTAAAATAATCGTTTTATTGATATAGGGCAACATATTGTAGTGAAAAATATATTATAACTTAAAAATAATAATTAAATTTATTTTTAGTTTTTAATAGAGTTTTCGAGAAACTTTCACAGCAGAAAATAAATTTCACAAAAGAAGATTATTATTCCTATGGAATCCAACACGGCTGTTTTAAATGTTTCAGCTTTGATCTGAAAAAGGCATGCACGTCTTAAATTTGTTAATTTTCATAGCATTTCGTAAAAATATATAGTAATTGAGGTAGTACTTACAGTTGATGCCCATTTTCTTGGCGATAAGTTCTGCCAGATCTTTGCAGTACCCCTCAAAGCGGTCGTTTCCTTCTGGGATCTCTCCCGGCTCCAGGGTGCGTAGCATGATGTAGGGTTCCTCGATCATGGTTGTTACTATGTAAGTCTTGTTCTTTTCAATATCGGCGCGGGGACGAAGTCGCACATACTTGACGGCGATGGGATTAAAGCCATTGATGTCCGACCACTCGGCAACCTTAAGAAAAGACAGTTAATTAAAATCACGTGTAGAGAAAATCAAACCAAATATAAATTTAAATATATTGTTTTGAATTGCTAAAAATAGTAAATGAAGACTTGAAATGCAAAATTGTATTTTTTTATAAGTTTGCAGGCGGCATATACCACTAACGTTATCTTATGAGGGCTAACCAAAACAATACACATACACCTCTTAAATAAATATTATCTTATATGACATTTATTAAATTAGTTATTTAGCGAAAATAAAATGGAGGACGTGAAATTTAATCATTGATTAAATCTATATACATTTATTGTTTTTTTAAGTAATTAAATTATTCCAAAAAATATATACTACACATTATATAAATAATTACATCGAAACTAAATAATACTGTCAAAGAATAATTAAATCTAAGAAATTCAATCACCGTATATTCCAGAAAAATAGTCAGTACTGTGTTCACCATTTTCATTTCTAGTTTGCGATAATAACCAAGACGTACAAAATTGGTGGCGTAACTTTAAAAAATGTTTTTCACGGTTTGGTTGTAGGTCCCAGGTCGGGTCACGAAGCCGGCTGCGACATTGTCCTATTATTATTGCCACATTGCCGGAAAATAGGCGAGAAAAGTATTCGATTATGTGACCAGGTTGCTAGTGAGAGTTTTTGCAAGGCAATCATTTGTATTTCCATTTCTTACGAATAAAAGTTCTCACAATGGAATCGCATCCGCGCCGTTGTGGTTATTTTTATCAAATACAGATCGCATTCGGTTTTTATTTATTTATTCATCGTGTATATTTACGAACGTATTGCCTCTTTGGAGCATCAGAAAATAAATCATCTTTAATAAATAAAACATACCGAAACTAAATAAACATACTCGTAAACATAGTGCTCGTTCAAATACAATGAGGTCAAAGCGACTTTCAATCAACTTGGAAATTCAGTATTCGAATAAAAACAAATGGTTTATGTAGAACTTATTGAGAGATTGAGATTTATTTTATTATGTTATTTAAACATATAGTTTCAAAATAGAAAAAATAGTTTATCGAAAAAATGCAATGGAGTTCATTTCACTGATAGTGAAGTTCTATGAAGTTCAGATGAGTCAACTAATGGAAAGGATGTGAAATGATTGTGTACGAGTACTTATGGGAATCAGAAAGAAAGCGTGTATTTATTAATCTCTATTTTATTGAAAATCATATTCTATAAAAAAAAACGCTAGTTACGCTTTCTTAAGCAAGGCATTCCAAAAAATGAGATATACCCTAAAAAAAATCTATTACTTTGTCTTTGACAGCGAACTGATCCCAAAATATCTATAAACACATTTTTCTCTGTTTAAAGTAATTGTTTGGATGTGTGATTTTGAAATTTATATTTTGACATTTGACTTACCTTAACCATAGCACTGTTGACTGTCATCTCTACCACGTGCAGGGAGTAGTTCTGTCGCTTCCCCTCGTCGTTGAACTTCACATCTCCGCTCAGCCCCTCAATCTCCACCTTGCATGAATTATCATAATTAAGACTGCTGAACACGACTCGCACATGCGTCAATAAAGGGCAATAATCACTGCACAATATTAAAATTAATCGTCATCAAATATATCACTTATGCACAACAAAATTGCCTCAAAAGCATATTTAAAATCGCTTTTTACAGTTCATTGATCGAATCAATTAACAAAACAATTATCTACTGCAAATAAATGACTGATCAAGATTGAAAAAAACATGTTAGTAAATGGGAAATTAATGGTTCAGCTTGTTGTAAAAAGTAAAGAAATCTAAAAAGACTACAGTTGCATGTAATAATTTTGGCAAGAACCAATTGTTATTGCTGTTTATAAACCCTTTCAGAAATTATAAATATTGTTCAAAAGAAAATAATTCATTAAGTTCAGAAACAAATAAGAATTTTAACGCTCGAAATAAATATTTAAAATATTATATATATATTGTATTTTAAACATATTGTGAGTTAAAATTTGACAATTCAGTGAACATGTCAAACAAATAAACATAGATTACTAAGTTATTGTTGCATGGAATGTAACTGAGCTTGTTTTTTTAATATCTTCATATAATGATCACAAAATATGAAGTGACAGTTACTTATAAAAGTACAAGTTGCAATTAATTACTATTTTTTTATTTAAAATTAATTCTGCATTATTATTTTGTATTTAAATATATATTATTTCCAACTTTATGAAAATGATGTAAAATTATGCAATTAATATCATAAAAAGTCATAACTTTCTCATATTTTATCATAGTTATACGCCAGCACATAATATTTTCAACAGATTCGCAGATCGAATTAAAACCGAAAAAAACTTTCCAGGAGAGTGCTCACTTTAATAATAATGGATAGGGGAAAATTTAATATTACTTCATGAAATATTAAAGCAAATTAGAATATAATACTTTCTACTAATACTTCTTATTAAATAGTTTAATAAAATTCAAGACAAGGCCCTCCGCCATTTAAAGGAATTCTTAAGAGAGCGATAAAGCATTCCTGTTTCTCCATTTGCAAACTTTCGCGATGATTTGCAAAATCAAAACTTGTTATTGAGTTGAATGGGGCTTTCCCGTCAATTGTTTTGGAAATATTCCCGCCGTGTAGAAGCTCAGAGCATAAAATGTTTAGCGATAAATCATCGCCATATAACATTCCGAGCAAAGTTTTTAGCGTGTACTTTTTCAAACGTTTTCTATGCACTTTGTACCGAGAGTCCGTGAAAGACGAAATATAAAACTCCACACGAGGATCATAAATCACAAAACTTTTTATTTTTAAATTTATCATCGGATCGACGCGTCGTGTAGTTTGAGGTGAACGAGTCGTGTTTTTTCAAATGACGCACAAATAAACAGGTATACCGAAATAGTTCTGAACATAATATTCATAATCGCATTTGAAATAAAAATGCTAATGGTTTTTCTTTATGTGACCACCTTAACTCAACAAACAAAACAATACAATTAGTCCAAGAGATGGCTTATAATAAAAATATAGCCTTGTGAAACAAAGAAAATTAATTTAATCACTTTGTACAATATTTTACTATCGTAACACATATTTAACTTTTATCCTTTTAATGCTTGTCATAGCATACTCGTAGTAATTGATTTTTCTGGAAGACGTTAGCTAAACAGAACATCGTACATTTTGATTGATTTCATCTTAAAACAACGTGAATGCCAGTCTGTAGTCAAATAATGATGAGTGAACAATACTTAACAGTAATTATACAAAACACTTAAGCATCTTCAGAAAACGTGCGAGTGTTATAAGATCCACTAACTAATTCAATATTATCCAGTTTGTGTTTATAAAAAATAACAGAATGTTAGAGACGGCTATGGCAAAGATAAGTTGTACAATTTTTCTCTTCATGTAAACTTTATTCGAGGCACTGATAATGTGCCTTCTTTGCTTCAGAGTTGTATCCCTTAAGACCAGTAAACATTTTAATGAAAATATTTTCTTTACGAATATTATCATCGCCTTTATAAATATTGTGTACGCAAATGATTTCTGGCGAGACGGGGAATTCTTCCAAGAAATTTTCCTTGCACCGCGAGCATGTCTCATGTATGTTACTGTATTATATATTCCAAGGTTCATTTTCTTATTACACATTACATTATCCTGCTTTATAATATGTAAATTCAAGAGATCCTATGCAAACATTTTGTGACTGCTTATATTATTGTAGGTACGTGTTGGTACATTTTGATATTTTCGCAGAAACTGAAATGTAGTTATTATATTATATTATTATACGATTTATATGAAAATTTATAAAATTATAAAGAAATATTTTTTATGGAAAAATCACGCAGTATATTGTATCTTTACAACACATGCATATTAAAGTAATCTTAAAACGTGTATCTGTACCCATTTTTCACTTTGTGTCAATTTTGAATATGAAAATATACGAGTATTAAAGTAAAATTCTGAATAATTTTACGTTTTTTGTGAATCTTTGCAGTTTTTTTTTTACTACTATATGGATACGAGTTAGTCAGTACTGCAGTCTCCAAAACAAAGAACTTATCTTACGTGATCCATGTAAAAACAAGGTAAATAAATAAATATTTATTATTATACTAAAATGATTATAATGTTTAAGATGTCACTATGAAGAATAAATAACGAGTACAGAATGAAGTAAAATAATGATTTTAGATTGTAAAATACATAAATAAAAACAAATATTATGTTTTAAATAACCTTCGGAATATCTTGCATCTTAAATATTTCTAGTGCTTTTAGATAATCACAATTCTCATAGCCATTCACTGACCACATTTTGTGGTGCAACAGTGTGCGCTTCGATTAAATAATTGTGGCGAATAATGTGCAATATGAAGGACCGATGAGATGTTGCGGTCTGTTTGATCGGCATCGCGGTCTTACCATCCATATAGGAAGTGGTCCATGTGGTTGACACATTCGTGAGATGTACGAGTATTTGAAAATATTTTATGCTTAAGCATATTTATGTAAAGCACTGGTTTTTCTTAGACTTCTGGCAATATTTAATTCGAATTGTAACATTTGTACATCTTTTAATGCTGTTGGAAATTTCAATGTGGAGAAATCAGCTCATTTTAGTTACAACATTAAGGTTATAAGCTGACAATACTTGATGAAACTGCATAATTATATATATATTTTTTATTTTTAAATATTTAGTTTTGATTTATAATTTATTTTAAGCGATTACATGTTTCGGCCTTCCTGAAGACCTAGATTATTGAATATGGTCTTCAGAAAGGCCGAAACATGTAATCGCTTAAAATAAATTGTGAATCAAAACTAAATATTTTTAATTTATTAACTTTTAATTAAAATTAAATTTAAAATTATCATTGTGGTGATGTAACGAAACAGCCAGTTGTGAAGCCGTTATTAATAAAATAATGATCCTTGAATTAAAATTGGTAGTTGACTGATTATTGGGGATCTAGAATTACATAGAGTGGAAACCAAAAAATATATAATGATTTTGCGAAATAACAATAGTGAAAGCTTAATTTTATTTCAATGTAAAATTTGTCAAAAAATTACAAAAAAAGTTATTCAAAGCATTCGCATGGAAAATATAAATTTGAGTTTGTATTAACGTATTATTCAAAATATTTTGTTGAGGAATTATTATTCTACGATGCAGCGCAACATGAGCTCACATATTTCGAATGCAAATATTTCAAATCATTACATTTTTCTTGCTTCGTTTCATTTTAAGACATATACATATGTTTGATATTTCTTACGTAAGCTTTCACTTTGATATGTCAAAATGTTGTGTGTTTCATTGAATCTATGAATATTAATGTTTTTGGGGTATAGAAAACTCACAATTTAGAAAACGTGAACATCACAAACCACTTTTGGCAGTTAGTAAATCCTTCAACATATTTCTAGCCCATTATATATATTACTTTTAATAATGTATTGATTTTTTTTTGCTCTGAGTATAAATATTATATTTCATATCTTCATTGTATATTGATATATAGGTTTATGTTTATTAATTTTAATATCAGTATTACACAACGATCATTATTACCACAAATTTACATGCATCAGTTTTCTCCGTTTTTGATTCTCCAATTTTCGTATTCTCTTTGTTCGAGGTACTACTCGTATATAATTAATTTTAATACAATAATAATCACTTTTCTCGCAAGAATTCCCAAATTCGCTTCAACAGTTGTGGTACCAGATCTTTAGCGAAAACCCTTCGTTGGATTTATCAGCGAAATTTACGGCCATATTTGACATTTGCACCGTCTTCCAATGGACATTGACAATTTACGGTCTTAATACAATTTGGGCCTTGAGCTTTTCCGGTTCCCGCGTCGCAAAAGCTCGGTGAGGAGGTTTCGCCTCTTATCTAACATTTGTGAAGGTGCCGTATAATAATATGATCGATGAGATAGATGCAGAGATGTAATATATAGGAATGTTCAGTAAAATTTACATTTGCAAGACCCGTAGCGCTATCAGAAATTACTTTCCAGTAAATTCATTCTGAACTTCCTTATTAACACTTTGCCCACATGGTACTACGAGAAGTTAAGTCGCCTTGCTTAAATATAATGAATACGAAATATAATATATTTTTACCGAAATCTTCGAGTGAGTTAATTTAATAATTAAAATTTTTAGCTTTCTCTTTAAGATTTACCTCTCTTTGAAGAAGGAACTAATTTGATAACAAAAAATACAATGTAATAAAAAAATAAACTTTCTGCATAGATAAGAATATTAAATCTTAAAAATAAAACTTAATACTTCATAGGATAATACGTAGAAACGGAAAATCTCTGATTAATATTTCAATGTTTCCAGACTCAAAACTAGGACATCCAGAAAAAAGGATGAAATATGATCACTTTCATATTTTGTTTGTCTTTTAAATTAATATTTCTCCAAACTTTCAATAAATTTAAAAAGCTGCATTAAAATTGGTTGAAAATAAAAATATATGAATTTGCTTAATAACGTGGTAGAGAAAGATCTATTCAGTACCTGTAGACGCTCCAGCGGAGGTTTCCAATACGACGTTGGATTTAAACAAACTCTGCATATTTTACAGACAATTTACTCTGACTATTGCAACTCCTAAGACTCATATTATATACCTTGTGCATACATTCGGGTGGTTGTCTCAAGCTCCGAGTCGGCCGCATAATACTATCGGCAAATATTGGATCCAGTTGACCAAGGGTAGATATAATATTATGGTTGGTTCGTTAAATCCACTTCCGAATGATAAATTCAATATAAATTTACCTGCGATATGAAATATATGTACAATTAATATTGTAACTCGTTTGATTATTAATATGGCGGTAAAAATAAAATTATAGCCAATATCCGAACGAAATCATTTATTCATGGAACAGACATTTCTTGTAATAAAAAGTTTTAATATACGAGTATATCTGTGATAACGCTTTTGCAGGAATCGTCCCTTCGGCAGATTTAATGACTCAGCATGCGGCTGTGTTATATACTGTACAGTGGTTGTGCGAGTGGAAGGGCTTGGCATTGATTTATAAATGCCAAACCCCACAAATGCATTAATCAAGTTCTCGAAAATATTCGGATTACATAAGGGATGAAACACTGCCTCTAAGAGAACTTACCCGAGCCTAAAACATATCATTTTAAAATTATAGGTATTAAAATAAACATATTGAGGCAATCGTCATGACAAACATCAGTTTTTATAAAACATATATTGTTGATAAAACTATAATGCGATTGAGAATATCTTCTATCTATCTTACTTGTATATCTAAAAGGTTCCTAGTATAATAAAATGTGCTTGTAAAAAATATAAATTTACTTTTAAATTTTTCTTAAGCTCCGTTACTTTGGAGATTTTGCATCCGGGTGCAGGAATTCAGAGAGTTTCTAAATTGAGAACCAGACTAACTGATAGTTATAGAGAATTTTAAAGTTAGTAAACATGGGCTGAAACATGGCGACGCAGCGACTCTCCTCACAAACATCCTGGTTTATCTTTACTTCAGGTAAATACGGATTTACTTTTACGCAAAGTGAAAACTAAATCAGTTTTTGGAAACTTTGCCGAACGCCGTAAAATGATTTATTTCGAGTGTAAGGCACAATAAATACATTTATAGCGCGAGCAGAATGCGGAAATTTTATAGTACATTCGGGTATTCATCATTGTAATCGGATTAATATAGAGTGCGCTGAAAGCATATTTTTATTTGCATCAAACATTGTAGCGCAAGTACAAATGGTGACATTTTAATATCCTCACATACAAAAAACAGCCGGTTTGGATAAAAAAATCATCAAGAGCTTACTAATCGCCTTTTACAAAAAAATCTTTGTTTATAAGAGTTAATAATTGTCCGATAAAAAAAACGATTATGAACAATATTACTTATCTAAAATTATGATTTAATTTTTTTACAGTTTATATAATGGTATCACCAACATTTCTATTTAAAATTCAAATTTTAGATAAGCATGAATTATGTGGTGATATTTTGGGTAAAAATATAAAATTACAAAAATATTATTAAAGCTCGATGCTTGTGGAGGGCGCCCAACATTGCGAAGAGCTTCTGTAGTAGTTTATATCGTCTCCGTAATTTAATATAGAGGACTCGGTGCGGTGTGCGAGTTTCAAAAGTAATTTAAAGACACAAAATAGCATGGAAGTCGATCTCATAACCAGAATTTGTAGGAAATAAACTTGAGATGCGGAAAGCCTCACCCCAGATTATCCGAATGAAAGGCGTCCTATATGACTAACGCAGAATGCTGTGCAACTAACTGATATAATTTATAATCCCACTATCTACACACAGAGTATATATCAATAGACATTTCTGTCAAGTAGAGATAATTTGTTATGGGAAAACCCAACCCAACAAACATCTTATTATCATTTAGAACATCTTACACATTAGATTTATAATTTATATGGTAGGATTTTTGGAATGTATTATTTGCAAACACTGAACTTCAAAATTAAGATAAAAGACACAATAAATTGACTGGAGATCGAGATGCAAGATTCTGTTGCTACAAACCAATCCACAGGATTGATACTACGAAGAAGAAATTGACTGATTATATCAATAAGTAGGATAATATCTGGTATACAGATAAAAAAAAACTCTACTGTTCTTTTAACTACTTTATAATTAAAAGCATTAATATTAATAAATTCATTTTTTATTTTATTAAATCTAAATAATGATTTATTGGTTGGTAAGAAAATATAAATATAAAAGTAAATCTAAATAACTTCAAGTAATATCCTCATATAGAAAATAATACAATACGTATTTATAACGAATAGGTACTACAAATAATAAACATTATAAATCACAGGCTTATTAACCCGAATTATTAAAACATTCACGTTACATACTAAATATAACGTGTATTTCTTAATTAATATTTAGCCTTAAAATAGAATTTGGTTTTTCCCTGAAGCGAGATTACGCACGCGCCGATCACTGTGATCTTAAAGGTCGCAGCAGAGATGTTTGTAGTTAGTCCCAGATCGGTATATCATTTTTCCTTAGGGCCATTCCCTTGAAAACACTTGAGAGTTGAACCACAGTTTGATTAGTAGACCGCGTTAATTCGTCGAGTGGATAACTAGTTTGTCAACTACAGCATTCCGTCTCTCAAGGTTCACAGCTCAGCGAGGGATTCAAATTAATATATTCAAAGCTTGCGTTCGTTAAAAACCTACCCAAACGGAATACCATATTTAACTGTAGTCTGGCTTGACATGCATCTGTTAATAAACCGAGGGAGTGTGTTTGGAGTTGATAAAATAATGTACCAAATTCTGAATATAATATTGAGTCAAAACTATTAATTCCTTTGTATACAATCGTATATTTAATTATACTATATAACAAGTATTTATTCAATATATATATTAAATACATGCTTGTATTGAGCTGCCTTTTAGAACTTAATAATCCAGGCCTCATGAGGATTGAGCTAATAATCAGATATTTTTAAAAGTTCCGATTAACAACCACCCGAAAAACGCGTAGGATACTACAAGACCGTCTTTGGGCTAAGTGTCTGTGCTTTTGACATAGATTTAATCGGAAACCGTTTGTTTTTCATGTGGACCTTCAGGTATCGAAGGACAACGCATTGACAATGGAAACTGACAGTTCTGAGAGGCCGCAAACTGATGTGATTTTTTTTTCAAATATTGAAAGGATCTTCGAAGGTTCCAAGGTCCGCGGTTCGCATCCCGCTTCTGCCGTTATTTTTGTGTTTGGATTGACGCGTTGAAAAAGAATTTTATGTATAGTATATGTATATTTAATTATTAATAATATTGTAATAGAGTAAATCATCTATAAAAGTAGATTAGAATATTGAAATAATAAAAGAAAATTCTAATAAAAGTTAAAAAAAAATCCATATTATCAGTTATATATGTCTACGTAATTTATATTTACAGCATTGACTTTGAGATTCATTCTAGTATTAAATACGATTAGATAGAATTGTCATGACATTAATCATAGAGATCAGTTAGATCCAAGTTAAAAAAATCATATTCTTATCTTTCAAATATACGTCTTATCAATTTCATTATTTACCAAAGCTTTCAGGTACACGAATATTTAAATAAAACACATTATAAATGTACCAATAATGAGATTTAAGAGAGTAATAATACTCAATACAAAATTCAATGCAGGCTTAAGCTCCTCCAGGAAACTTTTCAGTGCTCTTTATCAGTCTATGCTTAATGGACCGAAAAGGATGAAGATCTGATTTGAAATTCTCATTATTTCACGCTTAATTATATTCACATTCAACCCGCAAGGGATCTCAAAGACGTACTCAAAGCGATTCAAAGAAAATTTGTACTCTATTTTAGTTATTTATATTCGACATTGTAAATAGCGGTATGAATTCTACTTTTCTTTAGAATTGTATTAGCTGTAAACAGTCTACTAACCGAGTACACAATTACTTCGAATACAAATATTAAATGTTACAAAATATGAAATTTCCCCGTGATTATTAAAATGATTATTACAAATAAAATTCATAATATAGGAAAATACAGGCATGTTTTAAGATTTTTACATATTTTTTCCTTTCATTAGAAATATATGATATCATAGGTTGAGAAGAACTTTTATAATAAATTATAACTGAATAAACAAAGGTGTTTGATAATCAGAGCCTAGGAGGGAAGAACGTCTCGTCCAATCCCTTTTATTTGTTGTTTCTTTCAATGTAAAACTTTAGTACCTCAACTATTCTATGCATGAACTTGTTCTCAAAATATAACAACTGGTTTAATTTTTTGAAAATATGAATTATTCGGCGGCTTTTTGAAATAAATAATTGATCTAAATCAGTAAGTTATTTGTTTTTATGTACATAATCTGAGGCTGATTCATATTGCGAGTGGTGTTTAGTAGTGGCCGTATGCACCATATTTGAGTGCTTTTATACTGGAGATTGAATTTTTATTCGGTTTGCTTTCCTTTGAAAAAAAACGTAAGTATTTTTTACCATTAGCAAGCTCGATAATTCATTTCCGCAGTTTCTAAAAAAATCTTTGGAACAGTCTCTCATACGACGTCGGCAATTGATCGATTGGTTGTATGTTGTGTGACTTGCCCATTCACACTTTATTTATTCTGAAAGTCTATTCAGCGAAAACTCCTTACGTTCTCGCTCCGTTTTCTAGTTTCGTATTTCAAAGTAAATATGTTTTACCATTACCTTTATGTTGACAGGAGTAACAATATTTATAATCATTGTATGTTATTTTTGCTAAAAATAATATAAAAAAGACTTAAAATAATAATTTTAAATTATAACAAATGAACTACTACATAATTAATACAATAAAGTAACCCGTAAAAGCAATGCTTTAAATGAACTGTGTATTTAATGCGACATATAAAATCAGTGTAAGGCCAATTAGGCCAAACAGGTTCAAATTTAATATTTTTATTTCCAATTGTTCGTTGATATCCATTTATAAATTAAAAATTCATTTCGGATAATTGGTTTTAAAATAAAAGATACTTTCATTGATTTATTATCTCTATCGATTTTTTAAAAAAAGTTTCAAACCATGAAAATCTCTTCCTGAAACTGACTTGACATGTGTATTTTGTCAAATGATTTTTGTCAAATAAAATAATAAATACTAATCACTTAATTTTTTTTAAATTTCTACATAACAATAAATATAAAATCGATACATTTTTCATCGTTTTCTTAAGTTTTTTTTTTTATACCTCGTGTGTCCATAATAAATATTATTTAACAGAGTGGCATAATTTATGAAATGTCGATTTGGTAATAATAATTCGCCAAACAATGGCTCTCTCGCTTTCAAAGTTATAAGTCATCACTCCCATCATAATCACGGGACCCTTATCAGTAGACTGTCAGGAGTCAGGAGTCCCCCCATATAATAATATTGTTGTAAATTCGCCCAAAAAAAAAACTAATAAATGCCTCCGAACCTAGAATTTGAAATTTCCACAATTTCCGCCAGCTGTCGCGAGTAACTTGACGGTAAAAAATCGACACTTTATTTATGGCGGCGTGAAGTGGGTACTTAACAACTTTTGCCCGGGAACAGTGTAAATCAAATATCAACGTCCCAGTTCCACACACTATGGTGGCCTGCTGCACTGGACAAAACATAATTATTGACCTAGAAAACTGTTTTTTACGATTTGTAAAAAATAATGCCTGTTTTATACGAGTAGCTTTTGTGCCTAATCACCAGGCGTCTATAATAAATATTTATTAATTTTAAGCAACTCTTAGTTAATATTTGAAAAAGCGAATTTCATAGTTTTTTTTTGTATTCAGCATGTTTTGATGACACATACAATAGGCTTTCATGATTCATATTACAAACTGAAATCTAAATTTCGGTGGAGGAAATAATTTTTCGATAATCTATCCATCCATCACAGCAAATAAATGTTCATCTAATTAATCGATGAAGACGTCATTGCAATTGGTTACAAAAGGAAGTTCTATCTAGTGAATTGAAAGATGTACTTTCAGTTCAACTGTCATGAGAGCAGTTGCTTATTATTTAAATTTTACTTCAAGATTTTTTTATCTTAAATTTGTGTAGAATGACAATACATGATATTGTGGTTTTGGGCTTAGCCGTGTATGGCGCCAAAAGCCACAATATCAAATCTGGCCGTGAAAACCTAAGAAGTTAAATAACAATATATATTTACAGATAGTAAGTCCAATACTCCATTTGTAAAATTATTACAAATCAAAATTGAAGTAATATGAATGTTTCCTCGTTAACACCATCTATTTACATTGAGTTCTTTAATCAGTATAATTTTCATCGTCATCGTCCAACGTTTGTCACCCGTATAATAAGTTGATATAATTTTTTTTTTGCTGATATCACAAACGTCTTTTCTTGAAATGTTTGTTCCATTGTGGTTTTATGCTTTAATTTTTGTAGTCATTTTAATCGATATCTGATAAAATACTGTCAAGAGTTTCTTTAAAATTTCATACTAATGATATTAATTTTCATATTACTAACCGTAAAAAAATACAAGGCAAAGAAACATAGTTGGAGTTACGTAACATAAAATTTAATGCAGACATGTTTATTGAATTGCTGTCAAATTAAATGCAGATGATATTCAAGCATTAATTTAATTTTTAATCATCGCCAAGCATGTGCATACATAAAAATATTTTCAATTTCAAACACTTAAAAAAGTCACAGTAATATTTGTTCTGAATAAATATTTGGATTTCAATAAAAATATTAAAACATATCCAGAGGTATGAATTTATTATCAATATTTAAACAAGCGTAAACTTTTAAAAATACTATGTTTTATTAAATACTGTATGTACTCGTATACCTCTTTACATGTTTTCCTTTGTTATACTGATAAAAATATTACATTGAAAACAATTTCATAAGGGAAAAATGTACTCTGAAACCACCTGAATTATATTTCATTTTTAATATAGGTATCAACAACAAAAAACAACATAAATTCCTCAAAAGTTTTTTAAAATATTTGATTTTATAAAGCAATATTAGTAAGAGAGTAAAATATATTCAAAGGCTTTAGGATTCAAATCGCTCTAATTATAGTGTAGTTCTCTTACACTTTTGCTCTGAAATTTCGTTGTACTAGAGGCAACTTTATAAATAATATATTTGATGTAAATTCAACATGTAGAGAAGAAAATGTATTTTTAGAAGAAATATGTCTTTGTGGAAGTTCTCAGAGATTATGAATCCACAAAGAAGAATGTGAGACATTGTATCGCACCATAATATATAGTAGTTCCATAGTTACAGGGGCCTCTAAATCTATTTTGCATTATTATGCGGAATATGATGTGAGTGGCGAGAGACATCACATCTTCCTAAGTGGCGCGGTGAAGAAGTCGGAACTGCCTCAATGAGTTGTAAATTTATTCCTTGCTTCAAGTGTTGGGATCGAAATGATCATCTCAGCGAAGTGTAGTTTGTTGTCAACAATTTTACATCATTCCTTGTGACATAACTTTTTTAAATACTTTCATTACCGGATTAAATGATCTAAACTTTAATTATTTTCTAAATTTTATCAGCGCTATTTTAAAAAAATATGATGATATATTAAATCAAATACATTAACATATTATTAATATTATGTAATTAATTTAATAGCATCAATGATAGTGACGTAGTGGCTTAGCGGTGAAAAGATTGACAGATTATAATCCAATGCAGAAATTCGAAGATGTCATGGCATTGATAGAAACATCAGGCTAATCACCTGGCATACTTGAAAATATTGATTATATATCCACAACAGTAATATCTACAACTGTCGGTAGAATATTTTCTAAGCTGGAATTGTTCCTGCAAGAGAGCATACATCACTATATTTGTTATTCTGAGCCCTTTTCCAATACGATAAATAAAAATGGTTCCTTTAAACTTTTGAACTAGCGATAATGTTGTTGTCAGTTAATTCTTATCACCTTTTAAAATACTATATTAATGTACAAAAAGTATTTGCAAGGGTTATCTTGTAAATTGCATGCAATGATGCGAAGAGAAGAAAATGTCTTACTTAATTTCAGCGTCGTTAATCACGTGGGTTTTAATGATATTATTTTATTTATTAAAAGTATATCATCCAAAATATGTTATGGCATTAAATATTCAAAAATACTTGGGCGTGGTAGCTTAATTCAGGTGGTTGAGTCATCGATCCCTGGCTTTTTGGAGCGCTCTTACCTTCCTAAGCATTCTAGAAATCTTCTCGCCATGCTCCCAGGGCACCACCCAGCTGCCTCCCTTTGGCGTGCAGTCCAGCGAGCGCGACGTGTTGCCGAATATCTGGGCACGACGAGCGTTGGGGCGGTTCATTTCTTGCTTTTTCTTTATGAGGCGACCAAATGCGTCGAACAGCACTGAAACTGCGTCATAGATCAATGCGGCTTGGGCCTGAAACAAAGAAAATAATAACATTTAAAAAATAGAATTATCTTATCACACTTACATCAATTAAAATATAATTTTTCAACACAATTTCTCTCCAATGGCCTTCGCATACTGAATTTTAAGCAACTTATGTAAAGTTGTATTCATATCGTGGTTATTCAGAATGCCATGGTCATCAAGTAAATGGGTCCCTTAAAATACATTTTTATAGACGAAGCGTGTTGTTATTTATTCAACTATATCCGTTCCATAAAGATACCGCAAATTGTCGCTTTTAAAGAAAATTATAATTTTATTTTAATTACAATATCAGTTAAAAATACAGAAAAACATCCATTAGGAAATAAAATTTATTACACGAACTGATAAAGCATACAGAGCTCACTTAAATTAAGTTATAATTAAATAATAATGAGTTTACACAATAATAAAATTTGTTTGAGTAATTAATATTATTATATAATTGATATATAAAAAAAATCTTAAAGGAAATGCAAAAAAATGCATTGCATTGATTAAGAGCTGGTTTAATGTAATGAATCAGAGTTAAACAAGCGTCTAAAACAAAGTGTTTGAATCGCAAATACTTTAACCTATTATCATTTTTAACTTTGCAATTTAATTATAATTCAGAGCGACATTAGAGTTGTAGCGTTTAATGCGGTTATTATATGCGGCTGGTAAGTTTGCACTTTGTAAACAATAATAATTGCATATGCATTTCAAAGGCGTAGCCAAAATGATCATTTCCGATCTACAATTAAGGTCAGAAAAAATTGGAACATAGAGATGATGACGTTTTTAATATTTTTAGACGCATTTAAAGTATAAGTGGCCCCAAGACATTGTTAGTAAACAATGGAAATCGCTGTTTTTCATTTGATATATTTGAGTTTTAATTCTCGTCATTGTTTTATTATTACAACTACAATGGTTTCAATTGCAATTGAGCATTCAATCAAGTTATTCCCACACACACATTCGCTTCCACCATGAATACACCCTTTACTTAACAAAGACCTTCTGCATATTTTTTTATCTCTCTCTGAACATCTCTTCCGCATCCACGTTCAACTATTCTTCTGATGCCATCAGACTGTCGACATGCAGATCATATTCCATTCTATCGTCAAATACGAGGCCATCAACAATATCAAAATCTTTTATTTTCATGCGTATTAACTAAGACTCGCTGCTTTACTCAATGAAAACAAAATACCGGCTAAATAGCGCCTGTATTCTCCCCATTTTACATACCGGCTGTGAATTTTGGCATCTTACCAAAAACCTATGCAGCCGTACTATGAGTTCCAAAAGCAGATGCGTAGAATACTGGAAGTACGATGATTTTACTTTGTGAGAAATGTAGAGGTGAGAGAGCGGATACTGCTTTCTCTACTAAAATTATGCAGGTGCACCTGGTTGGGATATATACTTCAGATGCCGCAAAAAGCATAAAATATAGCTGCCTTTTCTTTAAGCACCGGGCTCGCGCCGTCATGGAAAACCAACGGGAGCAACACATGGAATGTACTCGAAAGACCTGGGGTGGTAGAGGTGGGATGAGGCTAGGACCATGACTGATGACAGAGCTTTGTGGCGTCTAGTGATGAACATTTGGTCTAGTTAGAAGAGGGAATATAATGATGTCAATTTTAAATCTTACGCGCTATTTGTAAGCCGTGCTGCTGCACTGGTGCACTGCTTGTGTTTGGTTTCGCCTGCGCCAGGTCCTCGGTCAGAGTTGGGATTTGGTCGACCCAGTTAGTGCCCTTTGCATCCGGACCCCTCTACTGCCCCGGCTCCGGGGAGGGAGAAAAGTTGGTTTTTGCGAGGAGGAACGCAAACACCAAAGCCTCTGCTTGTTTATTTGTCCGCCGAAATTTATCACGGATGCAAACAAACCGCGCCATGAAAAAATAAGCATTTCGTAACTCACATTCTGTACGGGGCTCGCTGTAAAGTTTATAAATCATGAACATATATTGATAATTCATATAAAAATATACAACATTTAATAAGTAAAAAATCTAATATAAAAGCACATAAATTGATGTGACCAATTTTTATATTTATTGAGAATTTCACAGAGTTTGTACAACATCTGAAAATGGCAATGTGGTGTGAACCTACCCATCACTAAAAATTATTCAATTTTCTAAATGGATCTCAAAATGAATGCTAACGATACAAATAATAACAAAATGTTTCGCGACATTGTGTATTTTCATTGAAATTGTTTTGCGTGTAAATTTGCTACCGATGATTGATCTCGACGGAAATACGCATTGATTTACAAAACTATTGAACACCATTTATGCATAGAGTGAGGGGCTCTTGGGTGGTGATGCGCACCTACCGACTGCTATTAAAAGAGCAGTTTATAGCCTCTCACAACCAACTCCACTCCCACCTGTACGTGGTGAGCCCTACATAGTCATGTCACATCAAGATTGCGGTAACCAATCCCTTTGGCGATATGACGTGATGAACTGACGGGAGAAAGGAGGGCTGAGAGAGTTATCAAAAGAACTCTCCCAGCTTCAACTAGGCACGGTGTAAACTGGCCATAAACTCGCCAAGCCGCCTGGCAAGCGTGGCGTTTTAAGCCAACAACCCCGAATGAAAAGACTCATGCGGGAGGCCTACGTTCAACAGTGGACGGACACAGGCTGATGATGATGCATAGAGTATTTATTACAAATGAATATTATATCGGTTTTCACGTCAAAGCTTTAAAAAAATAATTGTGTTGAATGTTTTTTTTATTAAATGAAATGATTTATTTAAAAAGTAACTGTTGAATAAATAAAGCTGTGATTTTATTCTCAGTAATTCCTGTATCTATAAAACATAAAGCAGTGTAAATATGCAAACATAATGAAAAACTTTTTATTATTCAGTTTTGAAACATATCTGTCAGCTTTAAATAATATGTATCTGGTGGAGCTATGTGATGCAGAGATGTGTTGAGGTCACTCGTATTGGTTTGTAATGAACATATATTCTATTTAGTAGACATGATTATGACAACTAACATTAAAAAAGCTTTGGTTTATCACAAGAGACTCGCTTTTAATAGGTGCTTTTTATGTTATTTTGTCGTTTAAGTTATTTCGCCTTAACATGCATGTTTTAGATTGAAAAATCACTGTCTTACTAAGTGACGATATTACTTCACCTTTTAAAAGTATTCAATTGAACATCTTTTGCATTCGAACATGTATACTTTCATATAAGTGAAGTGATGTTAACTATCAGCTAAGCCTTCGGTTTTTTTTTGCTTTTGACTTTGATGTTAATTCCCGTTAGGACAAAAGTCAATAAAAGTATATCATTTAATTGAATCACTCAGAACTCAGAGTTATTAGTTGGTACGATTTAGAAATAACATATTCCCAATCTAATCTCACTGAAAGTACTTAAGTTGTAGATGTAATGAAAGGTAATTATTGTGTGTTGATGCTCTTCACCTTAACACAGCGGATATCCTGTTTCAGTAGCTAAATGGCATTTATGAAAAGTTGTCTGTACGCATCAGGTCTGTTAATATGATTTCCACGTTATGAGTAGATGCGGTTTGTTCGAAATAGGGTGACACTAAATTAGATATTTTATAAATTATTTGTTATATAAGTTATACAATACCACCAGAGTATATCCACTAAATAGAATAAGTTAATACTTGATCTGTAATAAAATACGACGCTTAACTGGGTTAGCTAGACGATGTATGCATGAAGGATGTATTGAAAAAGTATTCATGTAGAGCAGCGGTCGGGGAACTTTTTTAACCATTACCCCAAAATATTTTTCCGTAAATCGATATCTACATTGTAGACATATAAGAAATCTTTTTTTTGCTTCTTAAAGTAATTGATACTTTATGTGGAACGAAACACATTGTTAGCTGGAGAGAAACGATCAGACAAAAAAACGTGGATAGATTTTTCGTGTAATTTTCATTAAAATAAAACAGTAACTATGATGATGACCAGATTTATTCAGAAAAATATATCCAAGTTTTATAAATAGCAGCCTTTGTTAGTCGTATCCTATCCTTAATTTCAATTTGTTTTAATATTTATTCGTAATGTTTAACTTAATAAAGCTATTACCTTGTTTAGATGAGTAACCTAGTTGGTGTTGTCTAGTTAGCTTAGTTAATTTAACGCCGAGCTTCCATAAAGCATAGTGTTTAAGCACTCTGGTTTATAAACGGACTTAATATCTATCATAAAGAGCTTGTACTCGGTCACCTGTTCAGTGTACGTACACTCGTTTTGCTCAAAATACAGGAGAACAAGTGAAGAGCTCTTAGGGCAACAGCTTCGTTAATATTGTTCGGAAAATACTCTTCAGCATTCTTCAACGGTTAACTTTATCAACAAATTGAGAAAATTCTTGACGGAAAATCGTTTTACCCGGATTAATACAAATATTTTGTAAGCACTTTAGACAGTTTGTTATAATAACAACATACTAGTAAATAAATTGGAATCAATCAGCTTAAATATTTCGTTGAATCAAATTTGTTTTATAGATACTTCATTAAAAATATTATTCAAAAATTATCGAGATATTCAAATTGAAGTTCACATTTTAATATTTTTTACGATACATAATGTTGTCCATATTATTTTTTATCGCGCGTAGGATTCAGACAAAATTTTGCTGCTTTTTTGTTTATGATTTGATCCTGTTATTCTCGCATCGTCTTCTTCTTCGTAGTATCAATCCGGTGGATTGGTTTGCAGCAACATAATCTTGCATCTCGATCTCCAAGCAATCATTTTTTTGCTGATACATGGGATGTCTTTTAGACCTTTAATGTGGTATTTTCCCCTTTATTTCCACATCCTAATGCCGTTGACCATAAAGGTTCATCCGCCTTAGGAGGGCATTTACTACCTCCAGGACAATAGAGTGCCCTAACCAGCTTGACCTGATGAGGTTAGCTGGGTGTTAGCTTATTCCGGCCAACATTCGGTCCCTGTCTATATTGGCCGACTGATGTCACTCACCCCCCACCACGAGAAGGAGATAGATCAGGATTTTCCTTTCATCGAACCTGTGACCTTAAGGCATTTCGCAGAGTCCTCCAGTACTTTTAGGGGGTCTCGCATCGTATTCATGGGTTACGGATGTTCAGCTATTTTGCCACATTTTATGTGTTCTTCTTGGATGTCAGACGCACATCTTCGAGCCCTTTTTGGTTCATAATTTATTTCCTTGTATCGGGTTTCAGTCCAGTAATGGATCGGAGAGTCTGAGAAGATTTTTTTTTTTTCTCAATACAGCATTTCTCAATCATCATGCCAAAACAAATAAAAAAAAATCAGAAATTAATATGCCTATTTGTCCAAATATTTGTTTATCTCCCTATCACGAAAAATCCTTCCCTAGAAAACAATTGTAGCGATGTGATATATGCACTTTTGTATCTTATCTGCCATGATTAGACAACTGACTTATTTAAAATAATCTAAATATATTGAATAACTTCACTACAAATAAATAAAAATACAATGAAATAACAATACTTAAAAATAAACATTCACCTTAGAAAATTATTTCAGAAGTGTTGTGTTGCATTTGACTTCCATTCACAAGAAGCGAACGTTAGTAAAGCAGAGTATTCTCCATCGCTTGTTATAAGAGAAGATTTTTACCTGAATGTCAACAATGTACAAAAAATCAAGAAACATCTTATCTTTGCGGCTTAGAGGGGCATTCTTCCCTCTCTCAAGGGTTCATTTTTGTTATTATTTTGGCAAAGGAATATGAGCTTCGGTTAATTTTTTTGCCCAAAAATGGGCTTTTATCCTAAAAGACACAAAGAAATGTTTGCAACTTGACACCTTGAATTATTTTATATAAAAAATATTTCTAATGTTTCAACAAGAGTTTGTACTTAAAGTATACTTATATTTAGTTTCAAGTACTTATATACACATAACAGGTCACCTGTTAATTGACGTATCAATATTTGTTTGAACAGAAATTTTCAATATCACGATCAATCAATACTAGATTCATAACGTGAATTATAAAGAAAATCTAATTTTGATAATATTGTCATTTATTGAGTTATAAATAATTAAATCCAATATAACAAAATATTGTTTGTGATTAATTAAAAATAAACGTTAATTATGATTACTCATTCACTGATGAGTAATGTTATTTAGACATTAAATTGCTGCAGAAGATAGAAAGACACCCCCACCGATAATGCTATAAACTGGTAATATCGTGAACATCTTTTTTGAAATATAAACTATAAGCGTATAGTAAAAACTCTAATTTGAAATAAAAAGAATATATAATTAAAATTTACTTATTTATTTTCTACCTCTACTTTAAATTACTGTCATAAGATTTTCACTAAGACCATTTTATATGCCGAAGCTTCATAAAATACCTAAGATTTGTTCTCGGTGACCTTCCCGACCCCCAAAGACTTCTTAAAGACTGGGAATCGAAAAAAGTAAGCCATTGTTATTATTAAAACAAATAGCCATTGTTATTATTTAATTCAAAAATATATTCGGCAGCTCATAGTGTGCGTACTCTACAAATTAAACCACAACCAGTAATACGGTCGTCTACTCGACTAATGCACGAGGGCCATTATTATTAGTGCTCGATCCGCCATCACAAGTACTACGCATACTCCGGGGGTCTCACTGGTGACTCGCGAGCCATAAATGATCACTTTTAAAGCCATATTTGATCGTTTATCCAAATCAATTTTCAATCGGCTCGGAAAGGCCATTCGACCAGTCAAATAAATATTACTAGGGCATTTGAACAAAAATGTGTACGTCATTTCATTCAATATCAAAGCAGTATTTTTTTTGTGGTTTATGTAACATAATTACATCTAATCAGATGTAAGCAGAAAACAAAACAATTAAATTACTTTATTTTGTCAAGAAAACTGCAGTAGTAGATTAGCTCATTAAATATAGACTTAAGTGCGGCTTGCCTTAAGTTCAATTCCTTCTTCTTCGTAGTATCAATCCGGTGGATTGGTTTGCAGCAACAGAATCTTGCATCTCGATCTCCATTCCTCTCGGTCCTCCGCAACCCTTTTCAGCTCAGCATAAGCGCCACAGTTCATGTCCTTAGAATACTTGCTGCATTTTTTTTCTTGCTGTTCTGCAGTAATGTTCGAACATTCCAGGTGGCATATCTTGTTGGCTGAAGGTTTTTCTTATTTGTCTTGGTTGTTTTGTCTCGAGCAATCCCCACCCGGAGATCCGATTGGGGGACTATTTTACCTCCGGAAAATTTTACTTGAGATGCAATCATTTTTTTGCTGATACGTGAGATGTCTTTAAGACCTTTAATGTGGTATTTTCCCCTTTATTTCCACATCCTAATGCCGTTGACCATAAAGGTTCATCCGCCTTAGGAGGGCATTTACTACCTCCAGGACAATAGAGTGCCCTAACCAGCTTGACCTGATGAGGTTAGCTGGGTGTTAGCTTATTCCGGCCAACATTCGGTCCAAAAAAATCTGATCTTTAAAATTATCATCAACCACAACGCAAATTGTGTCAATTCCTATGTCTGCCATAATTTTCTTTATTATATTTAATTTAATATAAAATAACTGCATAATTAAAGTTGTGTAATTTAAATTAAAAAGTTTATTTGATTTAGACATTGTTATTTATGTGTGTGTTAGGTTTGCCATCCCTCGCGTACACGAATTGGTGGAATTGAACTGGATCGATAAGCACATGGGTTGAAAACGTTTGCAAGCTTTGCGTTAATTGAAGAGTTCCGCGCTTCAGTCGCTTGACCCGGGGACCTTCCGGGGGCGACAGCCAAAGCCTTTTAGGTGGGCAGCCTTTTTGAAGGGCGAAGCTTTCCCCCACCCCTACCCGCCGCGTATGATTGATTTCGGTGACGTTTTTTTGACAACGACGCGTTTTTTTTAAAACAAACTGTGCTTCTGGCTTTTTCCGTGATTTTTATGTTATAATTTTTATTGTTTTGTGAAACGTATTTGCGTATTTGATATTTATAGCTGCATAAAGATTTCTCATAATGCTTCCTTCTGGTAAAGAACCGAAAGAATTAAATTGAAACTTTAGTGAAATATTTATTATAATTTATATTTTAAGAGATTTGTAGACTGAGAGGTGAGAAACATGGTATCTAACAGAGCTCTGTGGTGACAGTTGTGACCATATACTCTAGTAAGAGGAGAGGACGTAGAATTATGATGATCGTGATAATCTACAAAATATTTTCTATAAACAGCATATTGTAGTGTAAAAAAAATAACTAGATTTATTATTATAAATATTCTGTAATTGTACGTACATTTTCGTAATATGTTCCAAGTTATTTGAGAAATTTACACATTTATTCATTTGACTTATTGTGAACTAGTGTGTTTTATCCGAGCAATCATAAAATAATAAGCAAAGTGTATAGATAAACAGCGTAAACTTTTAAAGAAAAAGTAAAAATTGAGAATTCACATTTCATATATATTATACCTGTATGTATTCAGCAAAATGATGAAATGATCCCATTCTATTTTTCACAGCAGTTCTACGTTCAAAAGTATGATCGAAATCATAAAAGACAAAAATATTAATCTTTGCTTAACACCGCCCAAGAGAAAGTAAAGAGGCCACTCTATTTTTTGTGCTTCATCAATTTATTTGTTTTAAGTTCCGTAGTTAACCATCTATTTTATTAGCAGTCTGCGCTAGAGTATATAATGCGCTAACGCTAATAACAAGCACTAGGAGTGCATTCTAAGTAGACGAAGATGTTTACAAAAGAGAACTGTAAGGATTCTCGTGATAAAGTTTTAGTTTTACTTAATGAAGCCAGCTAAAATATTATATTTAATTAGCTAATTAAAAAGTCTCGAGAATGAAATCGTAAACAAATTCTATCCTTAAATATACTTTTAAATTATGTATAAAATGTTTATTAAATGTTTTTCAATAATGCTTTGTTCGACGAATGATAGTGGCCGCGCGTAAAAAATAATATCATTGACTGACGAGTGCAACTACTAGTTGATAATTGACGTTGTCATATTGAATAATGCCGTTATTAATGTACGTGTAATATTATTAGATTGGTTGAGTTATGCGGATTACACACGAACGTTAAATGCTTAATTGATAACTCCCATCCATCCTATCAAACAGATGATATACAAGTATATATAACAAATAACACATTACTTATAATATTTTAGTGTAGTTAATAAAAAGTAAAACACGTTTTTATACATAGTTAATATTTAAAGAGAAAATCTGTTGTAATAAATGAATTTACCGCTTGAAAGGATTTTAAAATGGGGCTACATTGTCATATTTAACATATCCAAAACTATAATTTGTATTTCACCGTATCCAGGATCCTGTAACATTCAACGATTCTAAACTTCGCTATGGGAGCTACATTAATATCTTACTAGTGTCAATCACAAATAATGTTAAGTCGTAATTAATTGATCAAGTGCAACTGGTATCTACGAGTATAAACAGTTCTGAAATTCGGCCCGGTTATCCGTATATGGAAGTCACCTTTGGATCGAAGAGTCAAATTATATATATTTTTTATTTTTTTTATTTTATCAAATATAATAGGATACATTTAAGATTTTTTTGATAGTATTACATTCATTTTTTTTTTTTTTTTTTATTTTTTTTTTTTTGAAATTTTGCATTCCACGCCACTTAAAGGTAGATCTTGTGTGTGGCGTGGGATTCATCTTTTGATTTAAGTGTTGCTTAATTTATATTATTATTTTTTACATTTTTCATAATAACATTTTTTTTTTTTTTTTTAGAATATAAAATAATATCATTCATATTTATAAATTTTTATAGTCGAAGTGACAATTTCAGCATCATTTACATAAATATTTCGATTCTTTAATAGCCTCGACCCATGTAAGTCTCAATTTCCACCAGACACATTGTAATGAACTTAATATAATCAATACTTTTTTAACAATATAAATATTTTATACAATTTATATAAATTCTATACTTATTATGCTTGGATCATATACATACAATTACTACTTAGTACCTAGCTTGAATCATATACAGAGAGGTTAACATTAGTATCATTTTAATAATAGTAACATTATAATGTAATAAAAAAAATTATATATATATCATTTATTTCTCATTTTTGTACAATTACGTCAGATCTGATTTTTTATTTTGAAGAACCGTTTTACCCTTTTATTCATTATTTTCATGTCACTGATCGCTTTTATTTCCGGAGGAAGATTGTTGAAATTCACTATTCCGTTGTATTTGTAACCATTCTTTGCATGTTGTGTGTTAAATTTTGGTATTAGTAGATTATGTATATACCTAGCAGAGTGATGAGTGTTCCAGTTTTCAATTCTCCTTTCTTTTATTGTCTGTAGAACAGTGTATTTTTGGTATAATGAATCTACCGTTGGAACTTTAAATTCATTGAATAGGCTTTCTGTTGGGTATGTGGGAGGTTTTTTTAATATGATTTTGATGATAAGTTTTTGTACAGTTCTAATGGGGTTGGTGATATTTAGGTATGTTCCTCCCTAGCCGACAATGCCATATTGCAGTTGAGATTGGACAATGGAGTAGTAAACCATTTTTAAATCTGCTCTAGATAGGATGTTTCTGAGTCTAATGAAAATGTAGATGCATTTGCGTATACGTTTCACTAGTTCGGCTGTGTGCATGTTCCATTTTAAGTTACTGTCAATTAATATACCCAGGTATTTTATTTTTTCTGTGGATTTGATCATTGAGCAGTATTTTTTATATGATTTGTAATATTTATTAATTTCATGATATAATTTTAAAATTAATTACACAATAAACTTTTATTTTTATTTCTAGCAATCAATTTGAGATCTGACACATGTGGACAGAAAACATGTAGTAAATAAAATTTACGATAAAATGACATCCTTAATAAACATATTTTTATAACAATATAAGCAAATGGGAGGTTTGGAACTGTTTCATAAATTTTCTAATCTGGGGGAACTTTGTAAAATTGAATCTACAAACAGCTACAGAGCGTTTATTAAATTGACAGAACTTAAGCTTTTTAATAATCACAAAGACTTCTGGCAATTTGTTGCAAAGAAACGATCCGATAGTGTCATGCTATCTAATGACACCCACATCACCAACGGCCAGGAAATAGCCAACCTATTTGCTAATTATTTCTCTTCAGTCTATTGTGATGATATAACAACACACCCCCAAAAAAATGTATCTATTCAATTATCCTTATACTGTCGATCTTAATGGGTGTGAAATTTCGAAAAATCACGTTTTTAATTGTCTGAAAAATTTGGGTAGGAAAAAGTGCACGGGTCCTGACGGTTTTCCTGAAATATTGTTGAATGAATGTAAATTTGTTTTATCCTCACCTATATGTAGTCTATTTAACTTATCTTTGTCTTCGGGAACATTTCCAGAATCTTGGAAATATTCTTATATTAGACCTATATTTAAGTGTGGAGATAAAACTAGTGTCAGAAATTATCGTCCTATTTCAATGTTATCAATCATCCCCAAAATATTGGAATCAATCGTAACCAGAAAAATAACTCCCTTTTTTAAAAATGTATTAATTGACCAACAGCATGGTTTTAGAGTTGCCAAATCCACTACAACTAATCTGCTTTCCTTTACTTCCAACATTACTAGGGCTCTAGAGGACAATCTCCAGGTAGGTGTCCTCTATACAGATTTCTCCAAAGCCTTTGATAAAGTCAATCACACAATTCTTCATGCAAAGCTGCAATCTATCGGTATTAGGGACCCCTTATTATCGTTTTTCAAATCTTATCTTCATAATAGAAAACAGCAAGTCAGAATAAATAACTTTCTCTCGTCACATCAGGAGTACCACAAGGGGCCCATCTTGCTCCATTAATATTTAACATATTTATAAATGACATTAGTGATGTGTTCTTGCATACACGTTTCTGGTTGTTTGCAGACGACAACAAAGTCCTAAAATTAATCAAATCTCCTAATGATTGTCTTCTACTTCAACATGACATCAATCGCTTCAATGACTGGTGCATTTCAAACTGTCTACACCTTAACATTGATAAATGTAAAATTATTTCTTTCACCAGAATTAAGAATCCTATTAAGTTTAATTATAACATCAACAGTGTTGCCTTTTCTCATGTTCCTACTATAAAGGACCTTGGCGTCACCCTAAATAGTAAATTATCTTATCACGACCATATTGATAATATTGTGAACAAGTCCCTTAAACTTCTAGGTTTTATCAATAGAATCACTAAGGATTTTAAAAACCTGAGCTCCATCAAGGTCCTTTACTGTTCTCTGATTCGTCCGCAGCTAGAATATGCTAGCGATATATGGTCTCCCAAATATCGAACTCATATCGACCGGATTGAATCAGTCCAACATCGCTTCTTGTCAAGAGTTGCACGACTGATCGGCCTTGAGAGAGGTAGCTACTCCTATGAAGATATAGAGAGGCGACTTAATGTATCTACATTGGAGAGACGTAGAACAGTGACTGACTTGCTGTTTATTTTTAAAATTATGAACTCCATAATCGATGACTCGACATTATTGCAGGAAATTACGTTCAATGTTCCCTCCCGGTTCACTAGAGGCAGTGACCTGCTACATGTAAGGACATCCAAAACCAACTACAGATTCTATTCTCCTATATTAAGAATGTGTAGACTGGTTAACTCCTCTAGTGACTTGGACTTTTTCGGGGTGGACCTTCCAGTATTTCGCAGATCCCTCTACTAATGTACTAGATCTGTTTTTTTAACTCATGTTCATGTTTTGTCTAAATGTATTGTCTTAGCTATTATATTAATCTGTTTTACCATTTCATTTATTGTATTTTCTATTTTAAAACCGTATGTATTGGCCTAGGCCGTTAATAAAAAAAAAAAAAAAAAAAATATTTTTATGTTAAATTAATATCAAATCCATGAAAATGAAATAGCCTTAACGGTATATAAACACAAGTGTACAACATTATATAATCTTTAATAGATTAATTGATCGAGATAAACTGGACAAGACAATATTGATAAATTTGTTTTTCTTATATGTTATAAGCCATCCGTATTAAAGTTATACTACCCTAGCTATGTTACTATATAGGTTTACGTGAAAAGTACGCTTATTATATACAAAGACCGTAGTATAAAGAAACAATCCGACGAAGGATTTTATGTCTTTTTTGCTCGTAAATTGTCAGCAAATCGGTTATAAATGTCGCAGCCTTGCTCCGAGCATCGGCGCGGCGACATCATAACTCCATTACCAGGAAGACAAGCAGAAGGGAAGTCAAGTGACGGCGAGGCAGTGAAGAAAACACGAAGAAGCCATACATCGCCATGGTATTGCTGGAGTTGCCCAACACGCCCAGAGGCCTCTCATCCTGCAGTCACCAAATTCACGGATATTAACATTGTTCGGAATAATTGTACGTCTGCTGCTGGAGAGTAATTATATATTTAGTTCAATAAGAGCAGTGAGCCTGATGAACAATTGTACCCCAACGTATTTTTTTTATGTAAACGCATGCAGGAGAGCACAACCGGTCAAGACCAGTGCACTCTATGACGCTCAGCCAGGGAGGCTGGACGCTGCATGCGGGAAACGTAGGTTGTGTTCGTGGGTTGGGGAGATTGCAAGTGTATATTTATCTGTTTCTTGAAGAGATCCAGATTGTAGGAAGGAAGAAACACAGACGCTGGAAGAGCATTCCATAGCTTACCGGTGGCATTAAGGAAGGAACTTTGGCAGCTGCCAGTTCTTGGTCGACATATATTAACCGTGTATGGATGTTCGGCAAGTGTAAGGCGAGTTTGTCGGCTGTGAGTGGGTGCAGGAGGAATTAGTTCTTTAAGTTCCGAAGAGCAGCGACCGTGGTAATAACGGTAGAAAAGACTAAGAGAACCAATCTTACGTCTGTGTTCCATTGATTGTAGATTAGACGTAAGGGTGTCATTGTTTATCAAACGAATTGATCTTCTTTGAACTGAGTCAATTAAGTTTAGAAGGTATTTTGGGGCTCTAATCCAAAGGTGACTGCCGTATTCAATGGTCACATACAAGGATAGGTCAGATTTATCCTTTATATAGAAGAAGAAGTTGTTTATCGTTGAAATACCGACGTGATCTATATAATACACCTAGTTTTTTGGAAGCGAGACTGGCGTTACACTTAATTGACTCGTAATATTTGACATTATTCGATATTGATAATCCAAGCATGTTGATGGAGCTTGCTTTCGGAAGAGAACAACCGTTGAAAGATACAGGATCCATAGCAGTCTTCTTGGTGGAGAAAGTACATGATTGGGTTTTTGAAATGTTGAAACTGACGAGGTTGAGGGCGCCCCATCGTGAAAGCCTTTCAAGAGACATGTTCATGTTCTCCACCAGAGATTCCCTAGCAGCAGATAGTTCCGAATGTTTCGGAGGTTTATGGAAGATTATACTCTCATTGACAGTGCTGTCGTCGGCGTAACAGTGAATGTTTGCGCATTGAAGCAAATCATTCACATGCAGAAGGAAAAGAGTAGGCGACAGCACAGAGCCCTGTGGAACTCCTGAGTTGATTTTATGGCAGGAAGAAGAAAAGCCATCTACGAAAATGATGATGCTTCGATCACTCAAGAAGTTTTCAATCCAGGAGCACAGGGAGGGAGTTAGTCCATAAGACGGTAATTTATTCACCAGACCGCGATGCCAGACTCTATCGAACGCCTTGGAGATATCCAGGGCAACAGCTTGCGTTTCTCCAAAGCATTCGATGGATTTCCCCCAAACATGTGTGACATATGCCAAGAGATCGCCGCACGATCGACTACGGCGGAAGCCATATTGCCGATCGCACAGAAGATCATTCTTCTCTAAGTAGCTTAAAAGATGGCTGTTAATTAAAAGTTCCATCACTTTGGAAAGTAGTGATGTGATGGCTATTGGGCGATAGTTTGTGGGCTCATTTCGGTCTCCTTTTTTTGGAACTGGGTGAACAAGGGCTTTTTTCCATCCCTGGGGAACAATACCACATCTAAAGGACAATCTGAAAAGTTTGGTGAGCACAGGACTAAGTTCAGGAGCGCAAGTTTTTAATACCACCGCTGGTATGCCATCTGGGCCACTGGCTTTGTTGGTTGCTAATTGGAAAAGTTCTCGACGTACGGCTTTGAGGCTGAATTTTACAGCCCCCATCTGCTTGCCACAGTGAGGAATGGATGGGGGGTTGGCCCCACCATCGTCGATTGTGGAATTGGAAGCAAACAGCGAACCAAGAAGTTAAGCCTTCTCTTTGGAGGCTAGAGCCAGTGAGCCATCGGAATTAGTCAGCGGTGGAAAAGAAGAAGTGCAAAAGTTGCTGCCAATAGAGTTAGCGAGAGACCAGAATGCTCTACTACCGGCAGGGCAAGCGGGCAACTTGTTGCGAATTTGTGCATTGAACTTGTCTTTGGAGTCATTAATGGTTTTCTTGCATTCTATGGAGGCTAAATTGTATGCTGCACGACTTATGGGGTCGTTATTTTTTCATGCATTTTACGGCCTCGGCACAGTCACGGTTAAACCAGCTTTTTAAGGTGGTGCCCATAGTTTTCGTGGAGTGAGGAATAAAACATTCCATTCCTTCGATGATTACATCCTCCACCAGATTGGCACATATTGAAGGGTCCTTATTTTTGAAGCAAATATCTCCCCACGGGTATCCTCCGTAAAATCCACGTAATCCGTTCCAGTCAGCCGACCTATAGTGCCACACACGCCGTTTGTTTTGTTCTTTTAGTGGCAATGGAGCACTGATTGTAGTTGTTTTTACAAGGCATTGGTCGGAGTTGCCTAGTGGCGCTTCGACCTCCACCAAGTAATCATTTGGCTGAGAAGTAAGAAATAGGTCGAGTAGAGCTGGACGATGTGATGCGATGTCAGGTTTACGGGTGGGGTTCTGTACGAGCTGTGCAAGGCCAAAGCAAGACGCAAATAATTCAGCACAATTGCCAGCAGAGCTTGTCTCTCCCGACCCCAACCATGCAGTGTGGTGAACGTTGAAGTCGTCGAGAACAACAAATTCCGCTTGTGGGTAAGAAAGCAAGAGAACATCAATGGTCTCACCTAGATAGTCGAAGAGTTTAGATGTTTCTGCTTTGGACATGTTAGGGGATCTGTAGAGTCCTGCATAAATCCTAATTCTCGGGGTCGTTGACCCTGACCCACAACACTTGGAACTCAGCTCGTTCTACAGAGCGGATTCGGTTGTAGTTGATGTCAGACCTGATAGAGAGGCAAAGACCGGCTTTGTAATGAAAAGCACCTTCCAAAGTATATTGCGGACAGTTGAGGTAACTATGGTCTGCAGGTGTGGCTATCTGTGTTTCAGTGAGGAAAAGGAGGTGAGGGCGGGAATTTTGTAGGTGGTGGTGTACTGCGTTGATGTTAGCGTGCAGCCCTCTGATGTTGCAGTAGTTGACAGATGACCAGCACGTGGGGTTTGTGTTATGCTGTGGAAACTTATTCATGTTTGTGTTCATTGTCATGTTTGTTTATGTTTTATGGAATTGGATAGGGTAAGAGGGCAGGAGTCGGCGAGATAAGCACACAGTCCTCGCGGCTCCAGGTCAGGCCCAGTGCAGTGGAGGGCAGCGAGGTGGAGGACCCCCAGTGCTCCCCGCACGCAAGCAGTGGGACCCAATCCGGTCACTATCCGGCACACTGGATGCGGCGAGATTATACACCGGCTGGTGGGTCAGCCAACCTACGGTAGTTAGCCGCAGGTCGGGACCCTGTACTATCCGGCGGCGCGGCCAGCATCTAACCGCTTTACTGGCTCTCCTCTCGGTTCCCTCCACCGCGACCAGCCCCGGAGCAGCGAGGCATCAGCGCTCATCCGACCGTCACCAACCTCTCCCCTATAACCCCGCGCCCGCACACGATACGCTCAGAGAAGATCAGCCGAAGCCGAAGCCGAGACTCCTACACACGACCTAAGTGCGAACGGTGGTGTCTTCCGGGGACGACGACTCCATAAATCGTCTACCACTACTGAACATCTTAGCCGCTACTTTGTAGACGTTGTCCAGGGTACACCAGCACAAGGTGCTATGCGTGGAGGTGTGTTCAGTGTGCAATCATTATTTTGAGAATATACACAAAAGAAAATTGGACATGAAATGATTGCGTACCCCAAAATGATATCACATCTAACTTATATTTGTAAACAGATTAAGTAATATAAATGTGACTTTGTTACAATATCCATCATATATTCACGAGACAAAAATAAAACACTTTGAGATTAATGAATAAAAATGTGTATAAGGTGTAGCGTCTAAAAATTAATGTGAAATGAACGAAGAGTTATGGAACACGTCGATAAAATAAGAACATGGAATGAATGGTGAGATATGAGACGCATCGGCCACTAAACTCTTCTTTGTAGTGAGGGACTTTATCAAATGGTGCGCTAGTTGTTCTGGAGTTGTGGGGTAAAGAGGAGCTTGCTCTAGTGTCCGACAGGGTGCGACGCAATGCGCCGTGTGATTGTGTTCAGCGAACTCAAAATTTTCAGCGAACCGATGGAGTAATTAAAATAATGCCCCTGCCGGAACGAAACGCTGCACTTATCGTATTGAAGTCCCATTGTCGACTGTACGTGAACGGTGCCTTTAGTTTCGAATAGGCCTATTTACTTTTTTTCATATATCACGTGCCGCAAAATTGGAGATTACGCTTAGACCACATTTTGTATAGTCAGGGTACATGTGAATCTTGTGAATGTGTAACGTTAACTTGTTCCGTGTTGAAAGAAAGTATTGTGCTTTGAAAGACAAGTAAGGTCTTTGATGTTGGCATATTTTAAATGAATCAAATTATACCTAACTTAAAGAATGTTTTTTCCCAACCATAGTTGTTTGCTAAGTATTGTCATTTACTTCAATGATGAACTTGATATGAGAGTTTTTGAATATGGTTTAGTAATAGAATTTTGTTTTTTTTATTATTTGTTTGAATTACGTTATAATAAGAGATGCTAAAAAAAAAATTCAACCCATATTAAGTACTGAATAAGATGATAAGGAAACAATAATATGAATAACTCTTTCTGTATTCATTAAAATTAAATATTTAACATTAATTTTTTAAAACGGATGAAAAATGGATTAATTTTGCTCAAGCCAGTAAAATAACAACCACAATATAACGCTTTCAGTTGTTCTAGTGGAAATGCCACGAATTCAAATTAATTAACTTTTGAGCAGACAAAAAGCTGTTTACTTTCAAATAAATATTTAAATTCAGACGTGTTTTTTAACGTTTATATGCTAATTACCATTTTTATTGAAATTATGACTTCTTTCTTAATTAGAGAAGCTTTAATTTATCAACCATTGTTCAGTATAATAAACTGCGCATCGTTTTAGAAGTAAACCTAACTTCATAGATGATCCGAATAAACTGCGTTATGTTTTTTTCCTAATTTGTTTATATTTCAATATCCTCTTTTTCTTGCAAGAACAGTATAATGAAACATAAAGGCAACAACTACACTACAACTTCTCTGCGAAATGAAGATATTGAATTTTTAATTTCATAATTTACTTTGTAATTAAGATAAGTAAAACCACTTTTTAATATTTTAATCAGAGAATGTTTGTATATTTCATTAATAAATAAATACTTTCGTATAATTTGATATAATCGTTTCGGTAATTTCATGTTGGTACATTTATGCTTAATATAATACAATTACATTCTACCGAATCTTCTTGCATCTGCCAAAATCCATGGCCTGTTTGTTGCCAAATATCAAGTCTTATACTACTAAGCTATATTAACTTATTGATATTTATTACACTTATAACTTATCTCATCATTTTCTATCAGTATTGTGTGAGTTGTATATCTTTTACGACTTACATATAATTTAATATAACTGAAAACTTCCTCAGTCGATGTGGCATGATACCAAGACACACATCGTAGTCAGCTAATGATTCGTCTCGGAAATTATTCGAAAACAATATCAAATAGAATCTGAGAAACCTCGGAAGGCAATTTCGTGGAACGTTGCATGTTTACGGTATCACCCAGTAAGATTCAGCTGGCATACGATTGCTAGTTAATGTGTCTCATGTGCAAAATATAATAATTTAATATTACTTAGAAGCCATTCATTATATGGCCAATTGCATGAAATTCACTAAATCATAATTAATTATCGGGAATCGTGACGTTGGAATAGTATTGTAAAGAAAGATATTGATAAAATTATGTGCTAACATTAGCTATTACGTCGATTTGTCACTCACACGCAAGATTTCAAAGATAAATTAAAAAATTCAATTATTGAGGTTCTTGGAACAAATCTATTTACCTACATTTTAAATCATAGACTATTGATAAATACGACAAAATAATAAGGTCTTAATAAATGGTTTCTTAAAATATAAAATTTACGTATTTTTTTTATTATCCATTTTTTTCTGGATGGTTTTTGAACTGAAAATTATTTTTAATTTACATCATTTAAATTATAAGAAGCCTCCATAAACATCGTTCGAAAAATTAAACCATTAAACATAACGTAAACGTACCATCATTTATCATTAAAAAAGGTAATAAATAAATGTTTCAATATGTCTTGACACTACAACTACATATGATTTAAGTCCTTAGTTATCCCGGAAGGCTGACAGGAAGCATACATATTATGTAATTACTCTGATCAGCATTGTAATACAAAGCTAGCGATTTGGAGCTGAGCAACGGTCAAACCATATTTAAGGGTGTTATTTGCTTCTATGTTATCGAGCGAATAAAAAAAGGAGCGGAAAAATCTAATAATTATAAAAAAATCCGGTGCATCTCACTTAAATGTTGTGAAAGTCATCATTATCACGAAGAGTCAGTCAAAGTTGTGTATGAAAATAAAATTTAGTAATTCTTGGTATCTTGTGTGCCGAAGCTTATAAAATATTTCACGAGTGTTTGATAAAGGCGCGCAGAAATAATATAAAAATATGATAACTGACGTAGCAGCATCGGGAATACGTTGACACGACGCACTTTCAAAAAAACGTTATTAAAATACACACATACTCGTAAATAAAAGTTCCACTGATAAAATACAAAGCCTTACGCTTCATCGCCGCGGCGACAAATTACAAGGAATTGTTTATTTGAGTTTTCAGCGCGCGTGATAAAATGAAATAAATAAAATGGAGGTGTTTTTTTTATGTACGTTGTTAGAAACAAAAATAAATAATCAAGTCAGTTTCAGCCAATTCCAAGGGTGCATTGATTTGTTTTTCAATTAAATTTCGTGCCCGGCGTTGGCGTGGCGTTGATAGAATTCATGTAGGCCGTATTTAAATAGGCGACAGTCGCGACGTAACTGGGCCGCCTGTACGCTCGGTGAACCCTCTACGGCCTATGCCACGCGGCGTGGAATATATAGCCCATACGCCAGTGTTTCGTAAAGTTACGGCGCCCGTAGACCGCTACGAGAGAAAAGTTTATTTTCTTTGCGATTTCAGCGCCTTAGTTTCAGCATGTGAATATTGCATGTTCTGTTCGAGTCCATTATATCTGAAACTAACGCAGAGAACCTAGTCTCTTAACTTAGTTGAGTCTTGAAATTCGTTAATTCTTTTTTGTATATGTGTTAGTTCATATTGCTACAACGTAACTTTTAGGTAATATTAAAATTTTGTATGATATTTCTTATTTTATTTTATTCTTCATAATTGTTGTTTGGTATGCAAAAAATAACATTTTATACTTTCGTTATAATTTATTTAATGGAATTTGAAATATTAAAATAAAATTCTTTATCGTAAACGACTTAATCTGAGCGACATATTTTCTCGTTTATTTTACGTTACTTCCGTTTATTTTTTCAAAGTAATAAATAAGTATGTACACGAACTGAGTACTTAAATATTTTTAGAATTCTTACGAAGAAGAAGACGCATTTGAGTTATGTTGTTTCACAAAAACCTTTATTTTTTTATTTTAATGACAATTACGAATGAGCAATATACAAACATCATGCATTGTATTGATCCCTACATTATTTTTCACATCGTAGAAATTTATTCACAAGCTTTGTTTTCAGATCAGGTATGATATAGATCAGGATGTTAAATTCTATGAAATTCAATTACTGCTTTCAATAATAGCATTTGACCGTTATGAATCAACAGTTTTAAATGAAAACTAAAAAAAAAGAAGAAAAAAGTTATTATTTGTACAATAAATCAAAAGAATATGAAAGATAAAATATAATATAACATTTTCTTTTTCAAAACAATAAAATTGATGATCCTTTAAAAAGCGCTGTAAAGTCTACAAAATGAAGTCAAAATCTACACTAAACGCTATGATATAGTCCTGATTTATAAACTAGCTTTATTACTTGTTATTTCGTCTTTTTCCACGCAGAAGTTGGGATTTCATTCTGTCAAGCTCTGTCCATTGGCAGACGTCACTAAGCTACGACACCCTTTTTACCCTTTAAGCCCATTTTTAAAAGTCCATTTTAAAACTGTACATTTTTGAAAAATATATTAACTACCCGTCGTTGAGATATTTTCTGTTCCACAATTCAAGTTGTTGCATGGCTGCTATAAAACGTAATAATATGAACATTACTTGTAATTTTTTATTTACGGATTATTGTATTATATTTTTATTAGACGCGCACCTATCATTATTAGATTACGAGTTGATGGTTAAAACCGTCATTTCATGACCCCTTCCTTTACTGAATTATATGTTTATCACTAGTTACCGAATTAATATCGTAGCCTAGCATTATGATTACTTACATAAAAATAATAATTTTATCATAATTCAAATATATGAATGTGGTTTTTTCAAGACCGCATTTGCATCAAATAGTTTTGAGTAACAAAATTAAGTATCATTGAATATGATTGTGAGTTCCGAAACTTTTTTCATAATGTTTTACTTCTTGCATCGCATCTGCGGATCAAATCCATGACTCTACATAAAACAAACAAATTTATTAGCTTTCATTTGTCTGTAAAGGAGGCAAAAAAATGTTCTAGATGATACTATTTTGGCATGTGCGATTCGATTATTGTTTAATATTACACTTTTTACAAAGTTAATTCTTACTGCCGCGTTACGTCTGCGTCCTCTTTTCACGGACGGTAATTTTATTAGACGAGAAAAAAAGCAATCAATGCAGTTTTAGGTCGAATATAAAAGTTTCCTGTTGAACTGCGGGAGGCAAGCTGCAGTAGGACCGGTCCGGCGTGGGAACACCCGGTGTCCCGCATTTGTCGATTGAACGCTCCCGTGTCCAAAGTACTGAATCGCTTGTAAACTAAACTTCTACGTCAGTCTAGTAAGCAGAGAGCATTCATTTCAAACGCCAATCTCTGTATATTCCAAATCAAAGCGTTCAGCCACTAAATTCATTAGAACTCATTCACAGTCAACTTTGCATGGCAAAGTTCATCTAAATTATCTCCTGGATGAAGAGCTGGGATATTTGATGAAAATGAAGCTTCAACTGATAATTCCTTAATTGAAATATTTCACAAATACAATATGGCAGAAAAATTAAAACACATTTACTGTTCTTATAAAAGATCAGATAATTTATGCGAGTATAAAATAATATTTTCTTAATCATTTGACCGTGGTGTATTTTTGGTGGATGTATAAATCAAGTTTTGACACTTTTAATACAATATGTTATTACTTATTATTATTTTATTTATATATTATTATCTGTAGATTCTATGACGCTTACCATGTTGCATATGGTTAAGCGCTGCATGTGGAGTGTTGAACCGTTAAAGTTATAGACTACAGCCCATGATTCACGCATCTTCTTTATTATTAGAGCAATTAACTATAAATGGGTGGTCTCCACAGGATGAATTTCTTCTACTACCAATTTTGATTAATGGGCCATGACTGGCATTTTACGGGTGAGTGATCAAATTCACACCAACCAGGGGTATTTTAGAGCTAAGAAATCGATTACAAAACCTTCTTTTTTTTAAACCCCATCTGGGATCAAACCCACGATCTTTGAATTGCAAAGCAAACGCTTTGCCCAATGAGCTATACCCACCGGCGAAATTAAAAAATAACTAATAAAAATGCTTTTTTGATTTATTAACATGAATCAAATTTCCATTTAGATATTCAATAAGAAAATATAATTAATTCTAGAGAAGTCAGTTGTTAAATGACATAAAAATAAACCTTCATTGTTTATAGATGAAATATTTTACTTAAAAATTCAAAATACAAGTAAAAATCCATGACCATAAAACAGCTTATATGACATATATTTCATATAAAAATTAGAGAAAAATAATCGTTTGACATAACAAATTGAAGCTTATAATTGTATACTCAATAAAAGGTATAACATTGTGTAGTACACGCAATACACATTAACAGTGTGGGTGGCGAATCATTTGAAAGTTACTTCGGAAAAAAGCTTTTTTGTTAAGAAGAAAATAAATTCTATAATTAGTGGTAGCGAAAGAACAAACTTTCGGAGAGATTTTTAATTAATTGGGTGAAAGTTTTTTAAGTGTTTGGGCGGTGACTATTCGACGATGCTCTTTGAAAATAAAAATTGTAGCGCGACACAAATAAACAAATGAAAACAAAGTGTCTTTCGTACAGCGCCTGTATTACCCTATTGTCTTAATCGGTTATGGATATCTTTCTAAAATCTAATGTAGCCGTTAATGATCTTAGAAAACAGATGATTTAGTAGAAATGAGGTAAGTTAGACTCTTTGAAAAATGACGAGGTGAGAAACCCGCAAGAGAGCATAAACTACAGCTGCATTCAGAGGCAGAGCTGACATCAGATGATACAGAGAGCATGGCGACTACATAACTTATATCATCGATTCGTGACGATCCTATGGCCCAGTTAAGGAATCTAACAATTAGTGATATTGTGGATTTTGGGTTTAGCCGTGTGTGGCGAATTACTCCTTTCCAATATTTTGACCGCCATTGCAGGGATCTTCTTCAGGGTTGATCACTGATGGTTATATGACAACTTTCGTAGAATATATGAAAATAATGATTTATCATTTTGTTTATGACCAAATAAATTCTTGTTCTATAACTAGTAAATATTACCCGATATTACTACAGTAATCTAAAGCTAATTAATTGATCGGTTTAACAAATTATTTCTATACGAGTACTAAATCATTATTGTCATAGTGACAGAGATAACTTCCCAGTTATTGAGATCTATAAAATAAATGAATGGTTATTTAATTGAGTATAATATCCCGCTGTACATTTTTATTGTTTTGATGTGTTTGAAGTAAATTAATAGGACAATCAAATTGTTCGCTTCTATGGCGCTCTTAATGAAAATAGCCCAAACCATTATATGTAATTTTAATAATATGAGCACATTTACGAAAGACATATTTTTCGTAGAAAAACAATTTTAAGTCTTTCATATACCTTATTTGATATGTAAATCATGAATAGTTTAAAACAACTTGATAATAATGTATCGTGTTGTAAAAAAAAGTAATTATTAAATGCGAAAAATTACTCCATAAATATATTATATCCGTTTACTGAACAATGCGGTCAATCAAAGCATGAGACGTTCAATTATTTATTTGACCAAAAAATAATATTAAAGCCTCGCGTATGAAGACGAGAGTCTTCCCATTATGATGGGAGAGATTGGGGTATAGAGATTCGCGTATTCATTAATAACCAGTTAGCGAGAGTGGTCAGCCCATCTCGCGTGAGAGCGGCGGCCTTATTAAATGATAGACCGATAAACTTTTTATTGGCACCGGCCGAGACACAATAGAGGGTCGCCCCGGGGCCGGCCGAGGGATGCCTTCGCCCCTCGATTGTATTGAGGGCGAGTATTGTTCCGTGTCAGACCAGAGATTTCTTTCGGCGAGGATAAGAGGAAGAGGGAGCGGTCACTATTATCTTGTCTCTTGTAAAAACGCGCTCGGCCATCCATCCATAGCGGGGTGTCAACCGTTTCTTAAAGGGTTTCCCCGAATATCGATTCACCGAGCCTGACTGCTTCGGAGGGATAAAAAAAATCTCCCGTAATAATAATAAATTGATCATAATAATGTTATAGCACTCGGAAATTTGGCTATGGCAATGGTAATTGAGTTTTTTTTATGATAGCTTTTATGTGAAGAAGATTGATACTCTCGCGGTGAAGTTATTGTATGTGGACGCCGGCCAAGAATATTTTTTTAGCCGCACGTGAATGAAATGCGCTATGAGCGGAATGCTGTATTGTTTATTGCTGGATACTGCCGCCAGTAGTGACCTGAATAATATAAGTGATATGATAATGATAACAAGTGACAAATATTGCGATCGGGATGTATAGACAAGAGGTAATTGATGTTTTTGGAATAATATTAATAAATTATGACCCCAGAGGTCTAACAATTCACTCATGTTTACGAGTACACAATGTTTCTTTATGTATTTCACAAAACAACAAATATTACAAGAACTGGCAAACGAAGCATTGGCTGACACCCTGCAAGATGGACTGATGACACAAGAAGAATAGCGGGAGTGACCTGGATGCAGAAGGCGGAGTATCGAAGAGGATGGAGATTCATGAGGGAGGCTTACGTTCAACAGTGGACAGATACAGGCTGATGATTATGATAATATTGTTTATCTGCCTAACTTAAATATATATATTTTTTCGATTTTTTTGACAATAATTATTATTGAAATTCCACAACATCGAAATAAAAATAAAATATTACTTAGGAATTCTTACGAATAATTGCTAAAATACGATTTTTCGCTGATTTATTTAGGACTAATACTTGCTGTACAACTCATTTACTTAACCAAAAATATATATTTGCTTTGTTATCCACGTGCCTATTGTTTTTATTTCAAGCATTTGTTATACAAACTTTTTCTTACATTTTAATGACCGATTTAGATATGACATAAAAAGTTTATTTTCATTTCTTTGATTCAAGTTTTCATTGTTAATCATATTTTTAATTAAGTCCGTAAAACGTAATTTACAAGTTATTCATCACAATTAATTATGTAAAATAACATATTTTCTCACCATTGCAGTCTATTTTAAAATTATTTTTATTTTGAACGCAATATTCTTTGCGTACAAATTATTACAATTATCAATGTTTTATTTTAGAAATCACAGTTTTTAATAATAAAGTTTTATATTTTTAATTTTTAATATGGTATGTTGTTGATAGCTGGTAAGTATACCGTTCAACATTTTTTAGCTTTATGGGAATATAAAAAACTTAAACTAGAATATAAGCTCGCTTAACATTAAAATAACCCAACGTTCAAGTATACTTCACTTAATGCTGCAAGTAGCTTTAGTGCACTTGTATTTGAGCAGTGGTGTCTCTTTGGACGTCAAGTGCGATACAAGAACCGCTTAGTGTAATTTATACGCTTTGAAAGGTATTTATTAGAGGATATATGAACGGTGAAATATCGCACTCCATCATTTTTGATAACGCAATTAATAAAGTAATATTACATCGGAATTCTTGTAGCTGATTTCCTCAGTAAAATCCATTTTCTATAAACATTTTTGTTATTGTAGAATATAGATTAAAAAAAAAAAACAATTATTATCAAAGTCGCAATGTTAATCTCACTAAATAAATAATTTATTATATAACATGAACCTTTTTACATAATCTGTATTTAAATACATAAGAAAAAAAAAGATTTGTTAATCTCATATTGGAGTTTAAATTAATATAAATGTTATATATAAAATCGTGTAATGATTTTTCGCAAAAAAATAAACATGAATACAGTCAAGCCTTCATATAGCATTTTCATAAGATGGGATGATAAGCCCGATGCTGCAGAGATCATTTAATCCTTAGAAGCGGTTCAACCCTACAACACTACATGGAAGGAACCGTTTTATGAAAAATCATAGTAAATACTATAGGGAAAATCTCCAATCGTTACAAATTTCAAATAAACAGATGCGCGTTATAGGAAGATTGGCTGTAACTATACCATCAAAATGCAGCTTAACTTATAACATATGTTAACACACTTTTGACAAATTTTTGAAAGTCACTCTGTGTATAAAAATAAACTTCTACCCAAATCTGGATCAAATGATCACCACAAATTGCTACCACAAAGTTATTTTAGTAACCATTGTTGACGCCTTATTCCGAAACATCTCGTTATCCGAAAGTCCAACTAGGAAAATATATTGTTCCCAAAGCTCTTCAAAGTACAATCTTCAGAAAATTAAGAAGACATATATATTAGGTGATTTATTCATCGTACCTATTATATCAGTTAGATCGTAATTAGATCAATAACCTGACGATTTCAAAGCCTGGACATAAAGTTGTAATTGACGGCTCAACCCAACCGACGACGCATTGTAAGCGTGTGGTATTTCTACCATCTTTATCACCATTCGACAGTTTTCTTGTATGATCAATTAATACAGAAGATAGTTAGATTCGAAGGCAGCGACAAGCAGTATTTACGTATCCATGATTTAGTCTACATCTAATGTTACTTCACTTCGGTAATCTTACGAGAACCACACTTACTAATATCGCATTACAATTAAATATGTCCGCATTTGAGTAGAGTAGTATTACATAAAATCACACGGACGTATAATCAGTCTCCCGAACACATCCACTCCCGTCAAGTGGGCCCCGTTATGAGTAAAGTTCGGCATCGCCACCACAGGGCACAAAGAAGCGCCGCGCATTACCATAAACTGGGCAGGATCTGAAGTCGTATCCGAGTATTTGAAAGCTTCAATATTGGCGTGCCGCGGTATGCTCGTCTATATTCCCCGATATTGAATTGAATTGTGACGAGAGCTATCGCGCTGCATACTTGAGGCGAGCGCGAAGTGTCACGACGAACCGACTATTTCAACTTATTGAACTAGCTATTTTTCAACGTGTACTGCCAGCGCTTATCACCCCTTTATTTTCAATTCAATATTATCCGTTTTCTTGAATCGTTCATTTTTTTGAAAACTTATTTGTGAGTCATGTTTTTATTTACTTTTATGTTGCTCTTACACTTTTACGGTTACGGTGTTTTAGAATATTTTGCTCTGAACTTTACTCGCCTTAAGCCCGCATCACACTGGAGGATAATTAAGTCTTCTTGAAGGCACTAGATTATTCAATCATAAAAATTGTATCAATACAACCATATAAATGGTTTAGACGTAATTTGTTAGCTAAATATTAAAAATTACAATGATTATTTTGTTATTTTTTAGTTCTGCAGCAAAAATGATAATTTGCACACTCAAAGAAATAAAACCAAAAACTAAAATGAAAATAAGAATATAAACGTATGTTTTGTGTTTAAATAAATGATTTAGGACCCAAAAATAATATAAACAATAAAAACTACGTTCAAGGCCGCTATATGATGATCTTAAATCAAAAATGGTCTCAATTAATTATGATTTATACTTGTAGTATAATCCTAAACATGATGATATTCGGTAAAATAAAAAAATACGATGTAATAGATTTTTTAACGTTGAAAAAATGTTCTGTGATACTTGTACGTTAATGTTCAGATAAATTACAGTCGTGCAGTATTCCGCATCGGCCACCGTTGGATTATGTAACGTTGCCCTGCGTAGTATTGGGAATATGCACGGATGAAATATTATCCTGAAAGTTTGTAGTCGGAATGCGGAAGGCATCTACCCCCGCCCGTTAAGGTTCATTTGTTCTTACACTTTAGTGCATACTCCTGCTGTATGGTGGGGCTCCCAGCTGCTGGGAGCAGCCGAGTACTGTAGGACCACACGTAAAACAGCGAGAACAAAAACAAAACATCATTATTGAAAATAAATAATAAACCTTTCATATGCAGCGCCTTCATAGAGGATTTATAAATCGATTTTTAGACTATAAAAAACCATCATCATGTACATGTCTGCTCCTATAACTGGAACATGGAGAGCAAAGAAGGAACCTCCGCGTAGTGCCCCCTGGATGCGGTTATTTACAATGCCAGCCAATCCTTCAACTACGGAAACAACAACAACACAACTGCCGCGTGGAGCAGACCCTGTCACACCTTATGGAGCGTGCGGTGTGTCCGAATAGCTGCACCCATGAAGACCTGATGATGGCCGGGAGTAACGCCATCGACGTCGCCCATTTCTGGGCAGACAGGATCTGACCCTGTTGTTTCCGACACGATTATATATATACTGGAACATACGGCCGTTAACATGAACTGCCTGCCGTCATAAAGACTCTATCGACGGTCCTTGCCTCATCTCACGTCAGCTCTGCTCCTTGAATATAATTGTTGGTTACACATCACAATGCATTTATATTGACACTAATTAGTCCTATTTCGCTAGCAAAGACTTCACTAAGCAAACGATGAAATGACTATCCTCATGTCGGAGGTCAACATTTCGTAACCGTCGTTTAAGCAAGACAATATTTATTGAATGTTTGAAATGGATGTGAAAGTGAATACTAAATGTAAAAATGTCAAATATGGCAGTCAAGGCTTAATACAAATCCAATATAAAATATACTATGTCATATATTTAGCTAATTATTGCCGGCGGGTGTAGCTCAATGGTCAAAGCGTTTGCTTTGCAATACAAAGGTCGTGGGTTCGATCCCCAACGGAGATTATAAATATATATTTTTTAATCGATTCCTGAGTTCGAAAATATTGTGGTTTAAGTGAATTTGATCCCTCACCTGTAAAATGCCTGTCATAGCTAATTAATCAAAATTGGTGGTAGACAAAAGTCGTCCCGTGAAAACCACCCATTAATAGTAAATTCCTGTAATAATAAAGGATGATGCGTGAATCTCGGGTGTAGTCTATGACGTAGGCGGATCAACACTCCACATGCAGCGCTTAGTCATATGCAGTATGGTATGTGAGAATTCCACAGATGAGACTTCAGAATTACTATCACCATCAGTCGTTATTCTCAAATATGTGTATAGCTGTATAAAGTTAAAAATAATTGTAAAGCCAATGAAGGCTATATAAGTCATCTGCGACGAATGAATTGAATTGTTTTATGAATATTTTTGTTGAGCTTAATAGTAAAATTGTTTCTACAATTTTGTAAATGCTTAAAATCAAATACAAATAATGTTTAAAAAACAATACCATAAAATTTTAAAAATCTACCACACGCTTAAGACAATTATTTTGCCTACCAAAGACTCCCACTCTCATAATTGTAAATGAAAACAAAGGTCCCTAAGCCGGTCATTGTAATGACCGCTAAAAAAAATTGAGGGCTTACTTTGAAAGGAAACATATAAAAAGTAAATCAAACAGTGATCTTAAAGTTTCTAGGAAATGGAAAAGAAGAAAACATATGGCACGCCGTGCTTCAAAAAAAAGCAAAGGACCATGGCTTGTAATATGAAATAAGATATGAAGATGGAGGAATGAGCCAAATAAATAAATAAACGTCTTGAAAAATCAATCGGTTTGGAGAAACGCGCGTATATTTTTGTTCTCAGTGCTTTTTTATTATCTTCGGTACGCGACGTATCGTATTGTATCGTATTGGAAATATCCAATATCAAACAAAAGGGTCTCGTCTCACTCGTGGGCTAAAACTAAATTTATTGTTCCTCTTCAAACCTCAAAGGAAATTTCTTCATTCAAACATTGCAAGAGCCATATTGTGTGCTTTAGCAGTTTTTATCATTTTAATAAAAGTATTGCAGTCAAGCGTGATACAATATGTTCTACTTTATCATGCGTAACAAATTAATGATATAAAATAATAATTTCTGCTTCTGTCAACATCATCATCATCAGCCTGCATCCGTCCACTGTTGAACGTAAGCATGAGTCTTCATCCTGCCTTCTGCATCCTTCCATCCCACTCCAACTATTCTTCTTATGTCGTCAGTCCATCTTACAGGGGGTTGGCCAATGCTTCGTCTGCCAGTTTTTGCGTGCCATTCTAATACTTTTCATCCCTATCGACCGTCTTCTCTTCGACAGATATGTCTTGACCATTGCCACTTGAGTGTGCCTATTCGTTGGGTAGCATCCACTACTCGAGTTCTTCTGCGTATTTCCTCGTTTCGGATTCTTCCACCCAATTTAGAATAAACTTCCTAAAAGTTCAACGTAACACTTACATCTCTTGTTCTAGTCATTTTAAAAATTCAAAACCATTTTTATTTTCATCGGCGTGTAACTATTTACTATGTAAAGTGCTCAAATTTTCATTGCAGTTCCAAGCTTCTTATCAGTTCTCTTGAAAATCAACGACAATAGAAAAATAATCGGATGTTTAATTTGTGAAACATACTCGTACATGTCCAGTCGGTTCACTTAGCGAATTTTATGGTGAATACTTAATTCATCACGAAGTTTGAATACGTCTTGAAATAAATCCTTATAACTATTACACGTTAATTACACACGCAGCGTCCAGTCCACCCTATTGAGCGTTATATACAATAATTGGTACCATTGGTGAGGCAAACGACACCAATATTAAATATTCCAATCAACCCAAGTCAAACATAATGTAATCAAAATAACATAGAATAATTCATATTTTAAGTAATCAAAATACATTAATTATTATTGGGTACTTTAGATTATGTCTTCCTTGTATAATTTTCATCTATTAAAGAGATTCTTCTTCTTCGTAGTAGTAGTAGTATCAATCCGATATATTGGTTTACAGCATCAAAATCTTGCATCTCAATCTGTACTCTTCTCGATACTCTATAATCCTCTTTTATAAGAGCTACAACTAATTTCCTCGAACAATTGCTGCAAATACTCCCATATAAGGCACCCCCTGCAGTTTCTACCCTCAACCATCCCTTCCACAATGTCTTGAAGAAGACCATCGTGGCGCATGACAACCTTCATTGTTCGTGACGTGGTATCTCCAGGTAATTTCAAAAATTCTTCTTTATGACCACATTCAAAGACCTAAATGATATTATGTTAATTATATTTAAAAAAAAAAAATGTTATTATATTAGTTATTCAAGCTAAAAAACTGTTTCTTACTAAGTGAACAAGAACAAACCAAAAACTCGTACGTATGATATAAAATATAATATCAGCGAATAATGTTAATTTTTTATATTTGAACGCTTTAAGCGTATAAGTTAACTCAGCCAGTGAATCGTGCAACTCTAGTCTACTCGCATATAAACGTGGTCTTCAGATCCCACAACTCGGGGCAATTTGATGGAAATACCGGTAGTCCATTACTGACGATGGATAGACGAGCTGAGGCTGCGAGCTCGGGCGTCATAAAGACGAAGCGAGCGTTGGACTCGAGAAGGGAAGGAAACCAACGGGAAGATCCACTGTAAAAAGCAACAGAAGGCTGACGAGATAAACCGTAGTTGAGAATTTCGCGCGAAAGACACACAAAACCAAATCAGACACTTCTCGTTACATGATTAATTTTTTTTTCTTCAATAATAAATGTTTATCATAAAAACTTATTTTATATGCTTACGAAAAAGAACATCAGACAATGATACAAAGATTAAAAACAAAAAGTATAACGCTTAGGCTAAGAGCTTTTACGTGGAATGTTGATTATCTTACGTCGTGAAACTTTATGAAGGCATTCACGCATCGTAGATAATTAAATATATTTGTTTCTCTATTGAATCATTTAAATGATGATCACGTGATCACTTTTGTTTTATATTTATGTATAAATATTCTTCAATAGTGTAGATGTAAATAAATAATTATTTTTAAGTTCTCGATCGTTGACAGTCTATTGAATTTTTTAATGTATCAATAAATAATTTTACAACGTGGGTTCGTCAACTGGCAAACGAAGCATTGGCCGACCCTCTTCAAGATGGACCGACGATATAAGAAGAATAGCGGGAGTGACTTGGATGCGGAAGGCGGAGGATTGAAGAGGATGGAGACTCATGCGGGAGGCTTACGTTCAACAGTGGACGGACAAAGGCTGATGATGATGATGATATATTCGTTTAACAATTTAAAAAATTGAAAAAATAAGCCACTTAAATAATAAAATATATGTTGTAATAAAATAAAAGCTTATATATTTTATTGATAGCGAAACAAGAATAAAAAAATGTTGTTTCTCAAAACAAAAATAACGTTCCATTGTTCACCCATTTCTCGTCATACATTCCTTAGGCGATCTGACATATCCGCCGAGAAAACTTATACATACAACGCCACTTCTCAATTTACACATTTATCTTACGTAACGGCTTAGCATTCAGTCGAAAGATATTCACCGGACCGGCTTATGAAAATTATATCACATATTTATTCAAATCGACTGCTAGTAAAAACCCTTTTTTTGTTCACAGATATTTACAGCGCCAATATTTCTGCACTCCCTCTTCCTCTCCTTTTCTCTCCTCTCACTTGGTAGACATCGTAAATGTGATATTTTTATTTCACAAGTCATCTCGTTGCCCCGGGTCCCTTATCTTCACCGCTCAGGACGGAAGATTTTGTGAAAAGTCTGAAACTTAACAGTACTTACGAGGATTGTGAGCATTATCTACGAAAATTAAAACGACTAATAAATTAGGCAAGTCAAAAAGTTTTTTTATTCAATTTTTACGTTTATTAACTGTAAAAAAAATCTGACGTCTTAAAGTGCAGTATTGAAGAATAATAAAACATTTTTTTGATTGAATTCTTAGACTAATCTATTTAAAATACATTTTTAGCATCATTGGTAAGATCCCAGGATTCGATCAAACAGAAGAAATATAAAATACAGGCCATTTAAAATTGGCCGACACTTTGTTTTAATGAAAAAGTGATAGATTAAATAACCGAAGAGTGTAAGTCTCAAAAGTACATAACTGAAATTAAATGAAAAATTCCATTCACACGTTAAAAAAGCATGACACTTGTATATTATTTTTGACTGGGATAGCGGATAAAGAATTAATGAATATAATATATAGCTAAAAGGGAACTCAATTTTAGCATTAAAGAGACAACTATTGATGCGTAAAAATGTTATTGAGGTGACGCCCTAGAACCGGAAAACGAGTTGTTATCCCATACTCTGGTAAACTAACGACATCAACCCTAATTAAAAAGGTTAGATAGCGAAAGTGAAAGACTTAGAGAGAGATATGATGATTTTCACGTGATTTATTTTTCGTGATTGGTATTAATAAAATCAAAATGGTTAAGGCGTGAATACTAATAATCTTTTATTTGATTAAACCGTTAATTCATTTTACAAAGAACCTTTGGTTTCTGTTTTGGGCGTGGAAGTTAATTAGCAAATAATGCAATTCGTTAAGGTTAATAATGGCGTTAATTTGGGCGTCCATGGGCGGCCCATACAACCAACAGAAGCATTTAATACCGATATAAATGCTCGTAATTACTATTGGGCCTGTAACTCAATAATGTAAAACCTCCATTGAAATAATTTATTTAATTATCCCCTCGCAAAGCAATATCAATACTTAAATTCAATGAAATTAGCGGAACGATAAAGCAAAATGGGTTCAGATGAAAACATTAACGGCCTCGATTGCAGAAGGGATTAGATCGATAATTGAATATTATAGCAGAGAATGTAACCGGGAAACCGATGAGAATTAGTTTTTCATTAAAAACACTGTATTGTAAAGGTGCGGAAGTAATCTACAGAGCAATCTGTAAAGTCAGGATGTGTAAAATGTGATCGAATTTAATGGAATAGTTTTACCACCGATACAATTTGTATTGTGCGCGAGTTTCACCCATTTCAAATTTATAATCTTAGGAATAACACCTTCATTTAAACTGATCACTTTTATTTATATTGAATGCTTAAATTGTATTATGTATCACTAAGTATGACGTAAACAACATAATTTAAAAATTAAAAGTACACCACGGCGATTCATTCACAATGGCATTCAAGCAATATGACAAGCATTTCTTAGATTGTACAACATCACCATCACCTTAACACAGAGGAGAAAAATATTCATACCATTTTAAAAAAAATGTTTTTACCATAATTTTAAATTTTAACGAATAAAGTAATGAAAAAGTTGAAAAGATGATTTTCATGTTTTTATAAAATGCGTAAATTGCAGGTTTGACGTTTATTGTTTTTTACACTACAAAGATACGAAGGTCGATGGTTAATTAAGAAGAGTATTAAATTTGCATGAGATCATACCATCAGAATCCGGCGGTATCTGAGGATGGTATCATATAACAATAAAAATGATACGTAATAATACATCAAGATCATTGTTTTATTTATTTAACGGTAAGTATTTGTGTTTTATAGTTTGTAAATACTAAACAATCGATAACTCACCGAGATAGATTCTCTGCCAGTCTCGAAGCGTCTCCAGATATCCAGGAAGTCCTTGACGTTCTTCCTCCCAGTGTCCAATATGCGAAAGCCGGTGATGTTGATGGCACCAAACTCTATGATCTCACTCTCCCAACGATCGTCCATAATCTGCGTACAAAGATAATCAATATATTATAAATACGTAATTACTGGACATTTCTGCAAATATGAAAACCGATGCACCATGCAACTTAAAACCGTATATTTCAAACTTGTAAGGTATGATTTTTGATATGTCACGGTACAACAAGCTGATTGAGGCTTTGTTTACATCCGGTCAAGAACTGGCACAGGTTCAAGGTAAATAGATCACGGCCTGTGTAACTAAAATCAACATTTGTAACTTTATACGTCAATTAACGCTGGGCTATGGGCGCAAAAAATAATTAAAATAAACTGTTTTCCCATGAAAATTGATATTTTGTTTCAGTTTCAAATTTGTAATAAATTTATAATGAGTATTGGGTTACCGCTTTGGTGGTTTTTTTAAATTATATTACGGAAAGTGAGGTACATGAAAGTAGGTTTTTGTCGCTACAAGCGTTTATGATTGGGTACTTTACTTCACGTATTTTAAAACTTCAAGTAATGATATTGACTATGTCATATATTGTTGTATTAGTATGAAATGGATAAAAAATAGATTTTCTAGTTTTTCGTTATTAAAATGCAAGACATAAAGAGCACTTTGGTGCTTAAAATTTTTGTATGGTCATTAATTTTAATTTATTAACGAAACTCTAATTTTTTCCAAACTTCAAATCATTAAATTACATATATTTGTTTCATAAGTGAATCATTGAATATTTTAAATGCATTCTAGTTTATTGTACACCGATTGATGTGATACTGATACCTTACCCATTAAAATAAGCGCAATAGCCTTCTAATCAAGATTGAAAGTAGAGAAAAGTTGTCCTGTAATCAACACCCAATCACATTCAATACATTAAGAATCGCTTTTGTGATAGGTGTAAATGCAGTTCAGCAATCTAGACAAAGGGTTAGGAAATTCCTTGAAGAGCGGATTTATACAAAAAATATATATTGATATGCGAAAGTAATGATGATTAAGAAAGATGAGCATAATGCATTAGCAACGAAATTCATCAGTGAACGAAAGTATTGATGATAATGTTGTATATATTGAAAATGTTAATTTCTAATCTACTAGAAAGAAAAGTTAATTGCTTACCAGTCCACTGAGCAGGTAGTGGTATGTTCTCTTTCCCAAGGTTATGTCCCTCACGTGACCGATCACGACTTCTTTGGCCATCTCTGTGGGGCAGTCTAGCACCACGTACTTGTGACCCCAGCGATCAAGGTCCTCGAGAACGCGGAGGAACTCGATGGCGTCCGTAGAATTCACGATGCGCTTCACTGCCTCAACCTGGAAGGAGCTGTTACCGGGACGAAGGCTTTGGTAGATCTGCTGAAGGCGCAGAAGACCTAAAAAAGCAAAAAAAAATATGGATGAAAATATAAACGTGCTCGTATTTCATAGATCAAACATATTTTTTACATGTATTGTACTCACAGTAACCGACTCAATATTTAAGATTATCTATCAACTTATTTCGCCTGCATAATGACCATTCTTCTAGACGGCCGTGAATCATGGACATAATTCAGAGGGATATTGAGTTTTGATTAGTGCTTGCATAGAATATTGTATTGACAATGATTTGATTTTGTAAATAAAAAAAAACCATTCGTTAAATAGTCTGTCAAGAGAAAAAAATATACATCGCTGGGATTTGTTCTTTGGATGCAGCAGGAGAGCAAAAACTGTTGTTATAGCCGTCCTAGAAAGCCTTTGTAAGCTTTAAATAAAATGAACTAGGTAGAGCTTTGTGAGGCAGAGTTGATATAGATTGGAAGCGAGGAGCATAGCAGTTAACAAAACTTTATGACGGAAATTTATGACAAAACAATACTCCGTATAGAAAGTGGGTATAGAATAAACATGATGATTATTGAACCTCAAAGAGTACACTGGAAGTTTTTGTTATATATAAATGCGTGCTTACTCTTCTATATGTGGTCCAAAATATATGTATAAAAGTTTAACCTAATAACCAATTTATTAAAATATGTTTTGCAATTGTCATTAAGTGCAAGAGAGAATATCGTATGACATCAAGGACACTTGTCAGCCCCAGTGAAAATGTACGAATAGTTTAAACCGCTCTCCTACAAGCGGCCACTTGCGCGTTCAACCCCGAGAGTCCGTCAAAACATTGTCAACCGGATGTCGATTGCCTAATTGACATGCAACGAGTGTCGAGCTGCAGCCTTCGCGGGAGCGCCGACTGAATGCAAAGTGCGACGAGCAATTGTACGCGCGGGCACTTCAAACTTTATCTTCTTTATTCTCCTTATTCTATACCCGCTGTATACTTGTAAGTAGAATATACGGTAGTGCAAAGCTCTTTCAGTTACCACATTACATCGTATCAGTCTGTCTATGTGGGTTATGCATCCAAAATCTTTACCAAACAGATAAGTTTTTCGAAATATTTCAATCATACAATAAATTGGCGTCACACAGTTCTGTAAGCCGCTATTTTAAAATATTATAGCCGTACTCTGCATTAATTATTTTATAGAAACAAACTGTAGTTCTACAATACAGTAATTGACAATATTAACAGTGAATGTTAATATTGTCAATTAAATAATTAAATTACAAAAACTAAATTAAAATAATATTGTTAAACTCTTTATATATATATATAGTCTAGAGTCTAGAGGTATTTTAATTCACGAATGAAGTTCAAAGTCAATTTTTTATACGTTATATGTCATGAAACCTCTCATTGACATAGACAATACATTCTAATAACGGAAAATAACCTACAAGTATTGGCCTCCAAGTCGCTTTAAATTGCCACCGCACTGTTCTCTAATCTGTCATTGTCTATGCCTTGTTTCAAGATACTCGTATCTAAGCAGCCAAAAATCCCTTTCCAAGTATATAAGCTCCCAACGGCCTGCAGATTGCAAGTCATATTACTTGATAAGACAATACCTGTAGTATCGCAGACATATTTTTGGAAGTAGCTTATAACAATTTTAAAAGAGATTAGATGACGATACGCCACCGAGGACTAGAAAATTTACAACGTTTTAATATTCAATTTAATTGAATGGATGAAGCAAATATATTCATTTTATACTGAGGTCTTATAATTCAAGTTCACAATAGATTCAATAGAATATATACATTTATTTGTTCGATATAGTATTTTTCTATCAAATGCAGATTCTAAATTATGACAGCTCCAAAAAATTTCAAATTATTTAAGTCAGCACTCAGTCTATAATGAAACTTCTTCAAATGCATACAATATACAACCGTTTCCGAAGACCTTTCAGTATGACCAGAAGCATGATTAAAATTAAATTTATGCTAAGACTTTAATTTATAATTTGTACGCATAAAAAACTGAATTTTTCAACGTGCAAAAGTATGTAAAGAATTGTGTATTGGGTTGGTTGTGAATCCAGAAAACAAGGTACAGTCAGTTAATTATTAATTTCAGAACACATTATTTTGCGGTTACAACAAATACTCTTATAACTTTAAAAAAACAAGTGTGGGTTTATAAACCAAAAAAGATTTTTTTTTCAAACTGATAGTGCATCGTTTATTAAAATACTCGATTGTTTCAAAGCACACAAAAAATGGCTACCTTTATGTTTTGCTATCATTGGTTGTGCTGAAACTTGTGGATTGTAATGCGAATTTGCCGGCTTCTAGTCAAACTGCATTCTAGAGTCCCTCATAAACAACACCACTCCTACCTGTTGTACGTGGTAAGCCTTACACAGTCACGTTACATCAAGCTTGCGGTAACTAACCCCTTGGGTGATGTAGCGTGATGAAATGACAGCAAGGGGCTGAAAGAGCTGTTGCAAAAGCTCTTACAACTAGGTTTAAACTTGAACTATAAAACTTCTCATTTAAAAATCGATTTATTTCATTTTTGTGGTCGAGCATAATTGTTTTAAATAGTTACATGGCTAAAATAAAAGCTATGTGAGTAATCATATTTGCTGCAATATTTTGCTGATTGAAAAACGTTAAGTAGTAAAAAAAAAAACAAATCTGACAGTAAACCATATTGCGAATAAATAAAGCCAAAAAAACCACATGCGCGATGTCACCTGCACGATGTCACCTGCAAGCGGGTTTATTAAAAAAATATCCCGTAATTGTTTCTTCTATGCATGACAAGCTTCGGTGTAGTACAGTCAGAAACTCTCCGCGCGATGGGACTAAATGCGAAGTGTTCCAATGTATGCAGCAGAGCTGAAATTTTATACACAGGGAAACGAGAAACGTTTTTTTAACTCGTCGACATAGCTGAAGGGTGTGGTCGAGCATCAAGGAGAGCTCGACTGTCATACCAACGTTTGCGGGTTCAAGCCTCAAAATAATATGTCTGCCTTTTCTTTAAGTACCCGGGCTAACACCATCATAAAATACGGCTGAGCTTCAGGATGCAGAAATCATATTATACGAGACGAAAACCATAGATCTTGAAAAAAAAGTTTATAAGGGGACAGTACGAAAATACAAGCGAATATGGAATTACATAAATAAGGACGTTTTAAGGAAGGTTCAGATCAGAAGGTTAAGATTTTCGATGATTAACGTGGTTAAGACAGATGTTGATAACAGATAATTGACCGAAGTCTTTTGTCAGTTGCTCAATTGTCACGCGTTTGGATTTGATAATCTTTATAAATGGTCTTCAAGGCGGAATGATTTTAAAATTTTCAGATAACAATTTTCCTGCCAGTATTCTCGTGTATAATCTAAAATCATCATCATCATCGTTCCATATTTGCTCCCCTAACTGTAGCATATGGTCATTACAAACCGCTGCTACAAAGCTCTGTAAGTCGACATGAGCTTCGTCTTACTCCATGGCAAGATTACCATCCGGTACTCCGTCAAATATATCTTATGTATAGTCCCTGACATCCTTCTAGAACGGTAAGAGCACCGGAAGTATACATTTCCAAGGCAAGTTCACCTTCATCTCATATGCACTGTAATATGAAGGGCTATCTGGTCGTCTCTCTTACCATATCATTCTTCACAAAGCTAAATCATCGTACCCCTAATATTATACGGAGGCATGTGCTTTGAAAACCATTACACAGCTACATTAATTAGACGGCGAAATACGCAGCCGTGTAGAAAAATTTGGAAAATACAGACGAATATTAAAATATATGATTTTTATATTTAATTCGCCTTTTGCGGGTATTCTTTGAAACGTGTATTTCAAAAAAAAAAGACCTGTCTCAGTCGGGGAGAATCTTCTGCAGCAACAGGAGTAAAAACCCCGCGATATTTATCGCATGTTGTTCCGTTAATAGGATGCGACACAGCAAAAATAGGCGAGCATAAATTTAAATAATTATCCCAGATAGTGAGTGGCTGCGCAAAGCAGAGCATTTCAGGTGCACATCCGGGGCAATTGACCGGATGTGCTTCTTTTATGTTAATACCTGCAGAGAATTGCTGACATATGTAAAAGAGATGGTAATAAATTGAAAATTACATAAACAGAGTGAATATTAAGAGAATAATTTGTTTTAATTGATTAACTTAACTTCAATTTTGTGTGGAATTAAATCTAAATAATATACCTATTTAATATGCTTGACTATCCAAAATTTGATTATAAAAACAGTGCACATTTTTCGTATTTTCAAGTATAATTTTGTTTGTTTTTTTACTTGTGGTAATTTTTTACAGTGTGCATTTTTATGATCTCATTTATTTGTATTTATTAATTATTCAGTATTTCTGTATTTTTTTTGTTGTTTTTAGTAAAATAATATTTGTTATAATTACAAAAATAAAATAAAATATAAGACTATATTTTTTTAGTGAATTACTAATATAATTTTGGAATATTTCTTGATTAAAATGTGATACTTTTATACAGTTAAATAAACTTTTTTTTTAAATACAATTCAATTTAAATGTTGTTGTTTGCTCCGTTTATTAAAACAAAATTAAAAATACTTATCATACATAGAAAACTGTAGTTTTTAATATTTAAAATATAAACATAAAATAGTCAAGTGTCTCATTATAATGTGATAAGTTACTGTTTCATTAACAAAACAAATTGGTACAATCACTAAGTATATTATCCCGTAACTATATAATCTAGGCTTTGTTATCTTGAGTCGGAATTAAGCAACGACCAATTACGTCTTCAGAGGTTGTTGGAATAGAACAAAATAGACACATAGCATTATAATGTGGCTTTTACTACCCTGGCTGGCTTGTTTGAGCTTATAAAATTAAATCGCCTCTACGTGAGGTTGATAACTGTATAATTTCCTACATTCCCTCGCGTTATTGAGATGTTGAAAAATTAATTGTCATTTAAAGAATACGAGCAATATTAAATTATTGCAGAGCGCATATAAGCGTAGATATCGGGTGTAGCTACCTCTTATAACTAAATGGTCCAGGCCCCGAGGCCTTCAGGACAATCATCAGTTCTCAAAAAATTCTGATAAACTAATCACCAATATGCTTCGGATACTACAACTGCTGCTTCTCACGGATCTTGCTCTAGAAGTCATCGGGAAACAATTATGTTCCTTTCGTAAATACACCTACAGGTGTAGAGATAATGTACTACAGAGCATGGACAATAGAAAGTGACAGAATTGATTGGTCTTTCATTTGTAATGACCATTTGTTCCGGATATAGAATGGATAAGAGAATAATGAATAAATGATTGAATGAATGTAGAATAGCTATAAAACAAAACCTACTGAAAGTTTTAACTTAAATGATTTTATCTGAAAGGCATCCTTCTATTTAAAAAAATAGCAACTTAAGCTATTACTGTAAATTGGCAGTAATTTATTTTGTATTGAAAATATTTTATTATCAGTTAATCATGGATAAATGTTATGTATTAAAAAAGCTTTATTTCAATAATTCATCACGAAAAATGTGTTTAAATACAAATTAGTATTTGTCCGTCACACGAGAATAATATAAAAATAGTATATTTATGTCTTAAATAGACTTCGTGAAGTTAAACTGAGCGATTATAGTTGTTGGGCATTTTATTGTCTTAATTATGTAGCTTCGTTGTACAAAAAATATTTCACACATTAGTGGGAATGTACCGCAATTGATGCTCGAATAAATACATTTTTGAGTGTTTATTCAGCGGCTCCGTTATGGCGAGAACTCATATTATCCCATATATTTACCGACCCCACGAAACGGTAACTTAATTTCATAAGCTTAAACAAGCCACTTCGGGCACTAAATATGCCACACGATAATGAAACTTTGTTACTCCATTGCAACAACTCATAGAAGATAAATCCAGAATAATTTTCTGCAGCTTATTTCAGCAATAGAAAATCAGTTAGGTTAACGAACTAATTTCACTTCGTCAGTGAGTAATGGGAGCGTCCAGTTAATCATTTTAGCTACTTAAAAACTTTATCATTTACTCACGACTACACTAATACAGCGTTAGACGAAATTGACCTAGGTATAATATATTGTACAGGTTATGATAATCATATACAGAAGTTGCCTCAAGCCTGCCTTTTTTTAAAGTGCTCTCTCTTTAGCGTCGCCATTTCTCATCATCTCGGGTCAGCTTTCCTTGTGAAAATTCGCCATGTCTGTCTATCCTGCGCTGTATTCTTGGCCAAGCCCAGAGTTTTCAGATTCTTGTCTACAGTTGCAGTTTAGGTTGCCTGTGATCTTCCAGGTCTTCTTCTCAGCGTGGGTGTGTTGAGGACTTTTTCACCATGTGGTTCTTATCTCTCCGTGTCACATGCCCATACTTTCATAGGCGGTTTTCCATTATATTTTCATTTATAGAGGCCACCCGAAACGAAATTTTTTTAAAGTGAAATTTTCGTAAAAAACACTGACGATCTTGGAGGATGATCTTCTAGATTTTGTTTTTATATAGGATATATGCTTCGGTATTGTAGTTTTTGGGTAAAGTCGTATTTGGAATTTTTCCTTGCACCAATGTTGCTATGGCCATTGCATGGGCCATCTTCAGGATTGACGACTTTGTGATGAGTTGATATATTTTAACTTGACGAGCGTCATGTTAGACTGTACCGGTTGTCCTTGTTTGTCTGTGCAGGTTTGAGCATGAGCTAGAAGTGGAAGCTATACTGTTTTGAGGATCAAGCCATTCTGATGTTGATGGGATGTCTCTTGATGCCAATGACGTTCGTGGAGGTATGTTCTTAGAACATAGTCATTGTACATGACGTTCGTGGATGTATGCTCCTTAGAATATACACATCGTTAGACTGACGGCTGACCTACCTCAAGGTATCATGTCATCACAAAATAGTCAACCCTGAAGATGAGTCCTGCAATGGCAATCGAAATATTGGTACAAGGAAATTCACCAAACATGGCTTAACCCAAAAGCCACAATACTATATCTGGCTGTGAAAACCTACGAAGTTAGACATATGGTTTAATTATGGAACGGAAATAGTAAAGAGTATGCACTAGGGGTATTTTAATTTTGCATAAGGCCACCTTCTAATGCACCTTATTGAAAACGGCTTAATGTAAAACTCTGTTTTATTTCTCAACTCCCGACGAATAATTTCCACGTTCCGTCGCTCTGTAGACTGTCGCAAATCTTTCTAAGCTACTGTTAAATTAATATATAACGATTTTTCTCGGCGCGGATGTAACGAACTAAAAATTTATACAGGGTTTCAAATGCTCGTGATATAATTTTAAAACTACGTCCACCTCTGGCCGCGAAGCAACTTAATTCTATAAATAATAAAGTCCAACATAGAGCATCTGATACGATATAAATGTTTTAATAATATATATATTCGATGCATGGCTGCAATCGTTTCTCATATAAACATATTTGACACCATCATATATACAAACAACTACGGTAGTGCCATTGATCTAAGACATAGGTTCCCAAACTTATTTCACTCGTGGACCCCTTGACACGATTTTCGGTTATCCGTGGACCCCCTGATCATCATCATCATCATCATCCGCCTGTGTCCGTCCACTGTTGAACGTAGGCCTCCCATATGAGTAGACCTCCCGCATGAGTTAGGCCTCCCTCTGATGATATTGTGGCTTTTCGGTTTAGCCGTGTGTGGTGAACTTCTTTCAACCACCATAGCAGGGGTCTTCTTCAGGATTAATAATTTATTTAGTTTTAAGTTGGTTTATTCAGGTTATACATTTTTTTTATCTTTAAAAATATATATAATCTGAATAAACCAACTCAAAACTAAATAAATTTATTAATCCTGAAGAAGACCCTGCAATAACGGTCGAAATATTGGTTGAAGGAAGTTCACCACACACGGCTCAACCCAAAGCCACAATATCACTTCAGGTACATATCCTTGTTCTCATTGTTATGTGACGACGTCAGTTCTGTTTGTTAATAGTTTATAGAACTTTTTTACCTTTTCGATCACTTTTTTTATATCAGTGATCGCTTTAATTTCCCGAGTCAGACTATTGAAGTTTACTACTCCATTATATTTGTAACAATTTTGTAAATTAAAATTGTAACGAAGACAATCATAATTTACGATCTGTTACAACTAGGCGAAAAATAAATGCATTTAATGGGAGGGATGAACTTGATGATTTAATAATAGTTTTTCAACATTTGGCATCAATTTCGTGAGATTTAATCTCAAATCTCCTCGTTTGATGATATCCAGTTCGTTTCTTTTTTTGTTATGAGATTGGCAACTGCACTGAAACCCCTTTCCACTAGGTATGAAGATGGAAAAGCAAGTAAAAACTTTCTCGTAATATTCCACAATGCGGGATAAGTGACAGGTATGTCTTTTTGAAGCCAGAATTGCTGATATCCTTTATTAAACTGTGCTTTGAGTTCTTCGTTAGTTGATATTCCGATTATTTCCTCTTGTAGTATGACATTTGTTTCTTCAATGTCACCACCATGTGGATTTATTATCCACTGTGGTATTACCATAGTCAAAATATCCTCAAACCTTGTTTCAAAGTCTGAATATAGGGCATTTAAATGTTGAACGTAGGTTGAAACATCGTCTTCCTTGCAGCTTATCTGTGACAGATTGGGGAACTGGAAAAATTCGCCCCGACCAATATTTTGCTTCCTTAGCTTTATTCTGGCAAGAAACGCTGAAATTATGGACTTTGTTTGAATCAAATTAAGACTGTCACCTTGTAATTGCAAGTTAACCGCATTAAATTTAGCAAACAAATCTGTTAAATAGGCAATGTCCGTTTTCCACATCATTAAGTTTTCTTTCAAAATTCTATCTTTATCATTCAGAAACTCTAAAATAGTGTCAAAGAGAGCAAAAAATCTTGTCAAGCACAATCCTTTCGACAGCCAGCGCACTTTGGTGTGTAGGAGTAAATGATGAAAGTTCTCATCATTTTCGTCACACAACTGCGCAAATAGCCGCGTATGCAACGCATTGATTCGGATTCGGTTTAAAGCATCAATGACTAATTGAAGAGATTCATGCAATCTAATATTCAGATTTTTAGCAACTAAATGTTGTCGATGAATGACACAGTGTATTGCTAACACCCAGGGTACATTTTGTTTTGAATAGCTTATAAAGCCACGATAACGCCCAACCATGGCAGGAGCTCCATCTGTAGCAACTGACATAATATTTGACAAAGGAATTTCTTTTTCTGTGAAGTAATCCTTCAAAACATGAAATATCGATTCGCCTTTAGTGTCGGTTGGCAAAGTTCTCGCAAATAGCAGTTCTTCGTGGATTTCTTGATCCATAATAAAACAAGTATATGCCAATAATAATGCTTCATTATCAGGTGAAGTTGACTCATCCAGCTGTAGAGAGAAATGAGTCGTTTGCAAATAATTGCACAAGAAACTTTCAATATCATAACTCATTTCATCAATACGTCTTTGAACTGTGTTGTTGCTTAAAGGAATTTTGTTAATTATATCAGATGCAGATTGGTGTAAGACAGTTTTTAAAACCTCTTCGACTGCTGGCAAAAGTAACTTTTCTCCAATAGTATGCGGTTTTCCAGATTTTGCTATAAGTAACGATATATTGTACGACGCCCGCAAACCATCATCGTTTCTTTTTGACGTCGAGCCGAACATTTCGTTTAGCGAAGGTACCATCACTTTATTTTTGAGTGTTTGAAAGTATTCCAAATCTTTATCTGTTTTATCAGGGTGACATCTTTTCAGGTGAATCTCCAGCTTGGATGGTTTCATAGATTCATTGGTTAAAACTTTGTTGCATAAAAGGCACAAAGGCAATTGTTTGTTCGACTGTGATGGAATGAAGCCAAACTTCAAATAATCGACATTGTACTGTCTACATTTCTTTTTAGATTCGGCCTTGTTTAGTATCAGTTATCTGTTGACAAAATAATTATAGATACAAATTAGACATGGAAATAATAAAATCATTTTAAATATACGGAAATATTATAATATCGATTGTTTAAAAGTTAACTATTGAGGAGTGTGTGTATATTTGAATATTAAACTTACATTACGAGAGTTGATGGAAGACTGGGGGCGGGGCAGGAGAAACTGCTCACGTCTTATTAGTCGATCTTATATATATACGATCCTATAACCCAAAGTACAATGGAAAAGCTTTGTGGCTTAGTATCGCAAAATATAAGTATACTTATATTAATCAACTTGTAAAGAACAGAATAAAAAGAGCGAGTTATAGGTCAATACAGTAGGTATTAAAGATAGATTCTGTGTCCCAACTGTAAACTACCCTTGTTTATATACCCATGGACCAAATAACGTCAGTCTCGCCTTTCTTGATTTTTGGCGACAGGCACATTTTATTGTTTCCTGACCTAAATAGAATTTCAGAAAAAGGGCAACTTTTATTTATTTATTGTTTTACAATAGCCGAGCTATCTCGTAAAAACATACGTGATAATCGTGTGAACACATAGTGCAGTGTGGTAATTAGAGATACTCATAATACTTTATTGCATTTTTATGAGGGTGTTATTTAAAAGAGAGATGTACCCTATTGTATTAGTTCTCATCTAAGGCTCAGAAGAAATCGCACTTCAAGTTCGTGTCAGAACATTAAAGCTGCGGATTATAATTTAATAGTATTTGAAAAAAAATGCACTTTACTTATATTTAATTGCTCAATAACATTTAACTTTTCTCTGGAAGCGAAAACTATAAAGCAATAATAATTAAGTAATTTATGTTCTTCGGTGTCGGCGAGTAACGAGATCCTGGCCAGATAACAAAATTAGACGGAACCGGTGGTGAGATGCGATTCGCTTTGTAGACCTCCATTTAAATAAGGTTGGACTCAACCCGTATTTTAATTATTTTTGTCTCAGGCTAAGAAATTAATTGTATGCACTTTAAAACATTTACATCACACATATCTCATTTATATATTGCTATTATTTGTAACTTCCAAATTAATACTGATGTGTCAAAATTTCTAATAATTTTATATTGAACCCTCCGTGGACCCCCTAACGATGTTCATGGACCCCCAAATCAATTTTAATTTTCCATGGACCCCCTGGATGATCCCATGGACCCCTGGGGGTCCATGTGGACCACTTTGGGAACCACTGATCTAAGACATACTTAACAAAAATTTTGAGGTTGAACTAAAATTTAATGTAAGAAATAATATGAATTAATAATAAAAATGCATGAAAACTATGTAAGTATTTAGGAAAAATCATAAATACATGGTGTATACGAAAAGACTTTCGTCTGATACCCATTGAGAATTAAAATGCGTTTTTACACGTAATCACTTTAGATTTTGGATACTAAAAACATTTGCTGATAAAATAAAAATTGTTTGTTGTTTTCTTCTTCCTCGTAGTATAAATCCGGTGGATTGGTTTGCAGCAACAAAATCTTGAATCTCGATCTCCACTCCTCTTGATTCTTTGCAGTCCTCTTCAGCTCAGCATAAGAGCTACAACTCATGTCCTCGAACACTTACTGAAAATACTCCCGTCTAGGGCACCGTCTGCAGTTTCTACCCTCAACCATCCCTTCCACAATGTCGCGAAGAAGACCATCGTGGCGCATGATGTGACCGATCCATTGGGCTCGCCTCTCTGAGATGGTTCTTACCAGTTGTTTTCTATTAAAATATATTTTAATCTTACTCAATGAAACCGAGATCCTATTTTTAATTTGACTCTCTTATGTAATCACGCATCATATTAAATACTGTACATTATATAACATACAAATTATGTGTCTTCACTTATTATATTAGGTTTAAGTTAGGCATATTACATAATATCAACACTTATTATGTTTTAAGTGTCTTATCACATATTAAATATATTAAATGAAAAGTAAGACACTCATATAAAACATAATGCATCTTACTACACTTCTTACATATTTAATATATTATGCGAAAGTAAGACGCGTGATATAATAAAGATTTATAGAATAATATATAACGTTTCTTACTTTATATAATGAATAATTATAAAGAATCATAATATAATATAAGACGATACGTCTCCCAGGAGGCTGCGCCGCTGCAGTCTCTAACGAACGAGCGCCGCGTGACGGCAAGACGCCGGTCCCCGGGATCCAATTACGCGGGTCGCCTTCTAATTTGTATTTCGGACCGTCAAGCGACCGGCGGAGACCAAAGGCCGCGACCCGCGCGACTCTCCAGCGGGCGCCGGGCGACTATCCGAGATAATAAACTGAAAACGAACAAAAACTGCAAAATCTTCAAGCCATTAAAGCTGTGATTCTCAATCGACGCGGGCGAGATGATTTAATTGATCCTATTAGCACTGCATTGCTCTATTTTAGTCTGTGGCATATTATTTTCTTTTTTCAAAGGATGAATTGAATACTAGACTTAAATTAAGACGTTCATTCACCGTAATCAATTTGATATTTTTTGTTTATTCTAATTTCATATTATACTCAGAAGGAACGAGTAGTCACATGGGCTTGAAGTCATGTGTCTACTATAATAATACTTATGTCTACACATAAGTATTATTCTATATCGGACCATTACTATATTAACAAGCATGCATTCAAACAATATTTGACAAAATATGTTCCGGAATTATACATTTATGTAAATTATCTAGCTCGAGAAGTGATAAATTTACAAAAATACATATGTATACCTATTTAAGCAATATTGGACGCGGATCCAAACTTGGACGGTTCACCGCCTGTTGCTTACTACGTCACATAGTTTAGATCAGGAGTCGTCAACCTTTTTATGCCTAGCGCCACTTTTGCCTATTTTATATATTTCTATTCAGTATATGGGTGGAAAAAATTCTAGAAGGAATGTAGGAGATTTGAAAATCTACGAAAATCGCCTACCGCCCACCACGGAAGCCCGTATCGTACAATAGTGGGTGGTACGGACCAGGTAGACGACCTGTGGCTTAGGTTGAGTCATCTTTTAGGATTAAATGCTGACATACGAGTATCATAGGGTTAATCTTAATTTGTCTTATAAAAATCCGCAAAATCATCCAAAATATGCGTTGGATACTACAGCTGTCAAGTATGTGTATCTTTGAGTACAGAGATATCTGGTAACAAGACACGAATAACGACAACTGGTAGAAGTGAGTGGTAAAAATTTATGGAGATAATATGCTCCAGATATGAAAATAAATAAAGTACAATCAAACTCTGCCAGTATATAAAACATTATTCATTGTAAAAACAATTAATATATATCAACTGAATATTCGTAACCGTTTTTAAAATTGTTTTCAAAAGTATACGCAATGTTAGTAAATAATTAATAAATCAACCGGGTACTGTATTTCGGGCCACGTATATGCGTGTCCTTTAAATGACCGTGCGGCTAAAAACAAGAGTCAAAATTACGTCGGTCGTGAAAATTTAAAATGAAAATGAAAATCCCGCTGAAGTTTGCCCGCGAGCTCTGGCGCGTCAATTTTCTGGCAGGATAATATATGATGTGACAGTGGCGAACGCCGGGATATCAGCTGCTTCTCTGCTTTATTTCTCGTCAAATCATGTTCCACGTGAACGGTGAGATAGGAAAGTTACATCGAGCTTACTCGAACCACAGTGTCGCATACTCGTACGTATAAGCTCGAACATCAGGTTATAAAAATATTCGATAAGCTTGTCAAGTTACAAAACAATAAATAATAATATTTTAAATAAGTATTTGTCGTTGGATTAAAGAGTAACTGAAATTTGATATAAAACCAAACATTTTTGATATAATAAAAAAAGGTAAAAATAAAATAAAAGTATTATTACTTAAATATACATATACTAAACATAAAGAATATTGAAACAATAAAATAATATTCTAATAAAAAATAAAAAAAAATAATAATATTCTAATAAAAATTAAAAAAAATTAAAAATAAAAGTAGATAATCGTTTTACCTTGATTTATGATAAACCACCTTACGAGTATAATTCATGTATTACATAGAAATAGATGACGTTAAGCAATCTGACGTAAGAAATATATATTTAATATTTTAAATGAATCTCAAAATAAATGCTGAAAATAAACATTTCGGGTTATTATATTAATAACCCAAACGTATTGTGTATTTGCCTAAGTAATCTCAAGAATTGTTGGTTTTAAGAATTGTTGTAACTGTAAAGTTGAATTATAAATTTAATAATTAATTCACAGAACCGTAGTTCCAAGGTGCATAGGATAATGTACAATATATTTTTAAAAGAGAAGTTATAAAAACAATGAAATAAATAAAAAATAAACAAATAAAAAATCATAAAAAAAGAAGATGTCACGTGTCAAAGATCACATAGATATAGAAAAACAACACCATTGAGAAAAGAGGAAAAGGATGTATGAAAAGGATCAGGGTGCTGGTAGGCTATTTAGGAGTAATGTTATATTTTTCAATCATCTTGTTATTGACTGCACGCAATTTTCTCTTTCGCTTAAGAATTTTTGAGAAGTAATTAAAATATCAACATTATCTTCATTAAGGTTGTCAAATTCTTGAAAGTAAAAAAGAACATAGAAACTTAAAAAAGCTCAATAAATATTACACACTTGCATATACTCGTACATATTTTAAATATACAAATTTAATATGATAAATTGGAAAAAAATACTATTCTTAGACTAAAAATAAATAAATTTATTTATTCTTAGTAAATATATCATGGCTAAAAAATTACAAATATGTACATAATCGCTTACTCATTCTTCGTATCTGAAATACTCGGGTCCAACTCCAATATCATTTTCCGTTCACTGTCTGTTCGTGAACGTTTGTGATTTCTCTTGCATACTGCAATACTCTTGTACGGATGCATCAAATAACGACAAAGCCATTGATCGCACAATGACGGCCTTTGATCTTGCGGACATGTGATGGATCAATGATTGCATCCAACAACGAGTCATCTTGTCCGATGCCATACACTAAACATTAATTTCTCCCCGTTTGTTCCGATCCTCGTGCACGAAGAAATCAAAATGTAGCAGAGATGCAGCGCGATTCAGATATTATCAGTGTTATTGAGACTTGTGAAAATATACAGCAGTGACTTACTAAAATATAATAACGTTTTTCAAATGTTATGTTTTTTTTTTTTAAATAATTAAATTTTGGTTTGATTTAGAGTCATGTAATCGTGTGAACGTTTTGTATACCTAAATTTTCATTTATTTTTTATGTAAAGACATACAGAAGAAAACCGAAAAATGGTTATAGTAATTATAATATAATATAATATAATATAATATAATATAATATAATATAATATAAAAATAAGTCTCAACTGTGGAATTATATCACGCTTACAATGCTGCATATGACTAAGCGCTGCATGAGAAGTGTCAATCCGCCAATGTCATAGATTCCCGAGCCCGAGATTCACGCATCATCCTTTATTATTACAGGAATTAACTATGGATGGGTAGTCTTCATGGGACGACTTTCGTCTATCACCAACTTTGGTTAATAGGCTATGACTGGCATTTTACGGGTGAGGAATCAAATTCACACCAACCGGTGGTAATTATAGAGCTCAGAAATCGATTATAAATCCTTTTTTTAAATCTCCGTCGGTAATCTAACACATGACCTTTGGCTTTCAAAGAAAACGCTTTGACCAGCTATCTCACATACTCACATACATTATTTTTCACTATATAGTGAAAATAAATAAAAATATATTAATACCACACATATGAATTCGGACAGTACTCTACAAAAGTAACCAACTAGTAGAATCTTTGCACAACAAAAAACATACAGGAGTAATTATTACTTCATACCAACTATAGAAACAGTATTTAAACGTTTTCAATAGATTTTTTGATTTCTAAGATGAGATTTGTGGACCGATTTATTATCGGAAGCCATTGTATTTAAGATATAGTGAAAATATAAGACAAACATGCAATCACCGGATAGAGTGAATGGCAATTCAATACAAATGAAAGAAAAAAATATAAAAAATCCAGTCTACACCTTGAGTATATAGTTTTTAATTTTTTTTACAGTCAATCACCGATAACCATTTCATTAAATTATTAACACATTATTATTTTATGTCACATTAATTTGACCAGCACGTTAGTTATTTTTTCTTAGTTTAAAATTTTGCTTGTGCGCTGTAAATTACATTATCTGAAAAAATTAATTTTGTTTTTTTTTTTTGTTTCCAGTTTTCATTTGATTATGCGGCTTTGAGCCCGGCGGTCCCCCGGCGTCTGGTCGCCAGCCCCGCGGAGGCCTCTGGGAGAAATCAGCTTTTACAACTCCTTGTATCAAGTTATGTAAACTACGAGACAGAGCAAACGGCCGAGCCAGTGATGCCAACCGGACAAAATTAAAAAATAACACAAAAAATATTAATAAACTTAACTTTCCTCAGGCATTAGACCTTTAACTGCAATTATTTTATTTACATATGCGTGCCATATCTGAAAAATATGAACACAAAAATTACAACCACACGGTTTTGTCAGGTTTTTTTTTATGTAATCGAATGCAAGAGAGCACAGCCGGTAAAGACCAGTGCACTCTATGACGCTCAGCCAGGGAGGCTGGACGCTGCGTGTCAGGAACAGTTCCAGTTTGTAGGAAGGAGGAAACACAGACTCTGGAAGAGAATTCCGAAGCTTACTAGTGGCATTAAAGAAGTAACTTTGGAAACTGAAAGTTCTTCGTTGACACAAATTAACCGTGTACGGATATTCGGTAAGTGTAAGACGAGTTTGTCGATTGTAGGTGGGTGCAGGAGGAATTAGTTGCTTAAGTTCCGAAGAGCAGCGATCGATGTAATGACGGTAGAAAATACTAAGTGAACCGATCTTACGCCTGTGTTCCATTAATTGCAGGCAGTTGTCATTGCTTATGCCTATTATGTCACCCGGAATTTTATTTTGTAATTCCCAACATTTTCCAAGACAGGAAAATTAAACCATTTTCCAGTTAGTTTGTTAAAAGTAACACTGCGAAACTTTTTACGAATTCGGTATGTTCTAATGCAACCTTAGAGTAGAAAATTGCTGAGCCACTCTCCTGATTTAAGAGTTCTCGTTAATTGACAAACAAGACAATTTGAGTTGGTTAGTCATTTGTTTTTATTTATATTTGTAATTATTGTAAGTAAATGCTTACACATTCATTCCTTTATATACACGTTGATATCAGCTTGATATAGCTCCTTAAGGCCGATGCCGTAAAGCCTCAACAAGCGATCTTTTGTCTATTATTTTGGTTCGCTTGCGTGACATCTACATCGAATGTTTGCATACGCCAAAAATAATTGTTATGACAGTTGGCCTATTGCCGGTTGGTAGGACTGTCATATTGGCAGTTGGTACCGTGGAGATGTGAGATCGCGCCGTGGGCTGGCAGTGGAAGTTTGACTCGCGCCCGCCACAGCGAGCGCATAGGACGCGCGCACTTTGTGACATTAAACAAATAATATGTGAAATAAGTGTTTATATTGTAAGCCTGATCCTGCATCCTTCATCCAGTTAATCGATGTCCTAAATGGAAGAGGAGGATATCAATATATAGTGTCACTGTTATAAGATATATAAACATAAGCTAGAAAAAACTTCTAATTTTATATTCATATCAGTTAACAAGTTATTGCGTCGTGGCTTTCTATTTTATTTGTTTGTAAAACACCATGCGATTAGATAGATGAGTTGACAAGAGTTATTTGATTAAATGTGTGAAATTATTTGTTTGATGGTTGGCAACAGCTCCCTTTGCGGCCAGCTAGGGATGTGCCCTTGCGCGTTGTGATTACGCACCGTCATTCTTCTTCGCATTTAACGTGCCCGGTATTAATTCGAACGCCGCGACCGCTGACGGTTATAAGTTTTCGGTTAGCGGCGAAGAAGTGGGCGTCGGCCGGAATTACAAGGTTGTAACTATCAGAATCAGGGGTTTCAACTTGGGTAAACATTTATGAAATAATCACGACCGCTCCAGAGTCAGCGGTTGTTTATCTGATGTGTTACGTAATGTACAAATAAAACAGATAATTCATACAGAGATATTAAGCACAAATAATTACCTTCGATATTATATCACTCTACGTCACATATAGCAAATGAAGAAGTAAAATGGGTTTTGAAGAATGGTTCTTGCGCTTAATAAAGAAAAAATAATACCATGGTTTTGTGAGGTATGATAACGTGAGGGAGTAAACACGGCAGACTTTCATTCCTATAGTTATAAGACGAAAAAACCTTGGACATGTCCATCGGAAACCGAAGAAGAGAAATAACAGAACTGATATGTGATGAGGCAAGGCACATGATAAAACTTTGTGGCGGCAATGCTTGAAGACCATATGTTGGCTGTGTTACCTTTTCAGAATAAAAATACTACCTAAGAATAGCATCTTTAGTAGTAAAAAATAGATGTTAATATGGATACATAGCGAGTATATACCTGTATAATTTTTTTTAAGTGATTATTATACAGCGAAACACTCGTAAAAATAAATCACGTATTTTAATCTAGAAAAAAAAACTTCAAAAATAAAAATACTCTGAGAATGTCAACAAACGATTCAGTTGCTTAAAGTGGTTCAGTCCAAAGTGAAAATAAAGGCTTGCTGTTCAAACTTTGATACAAATAAGGATAACTCAATTAATTATTTTACTCCATAATAAATCCCGTCTTTTTTATGCTTAGGATCTCGTGTCAAAAATGGACACGTGATGAAAACTAAATAAAGTATTATCTTTATAATATAATTTATTGGTCAAGGGCAAGTAATATAGGAATATTTTGTGCAAATTCAATGCTCCTAAGTAAATTATGTGTGATAAAGTAAAGGTTTTTTTGACGTATTGAATATGAAGCAAATATTAGAAGTGTTAGTTATTGTAATATACAAAAATTAAAATACTAATGTAAGGAGATATGAATAAAGTGGCCACATTTTGTTTTTCGAGATTTTTTTTTTTTTAAGATCAAACTCAACAAATATTTTATCTACCTTTTTTAATGGAGTCAAAAAATTCGCAAGAATACCTTTATTATTCTAGAAATGTAAATGTATAAAGTTATACATATCAATTTGGTGGATTGATTTATTATATAATAAAGTATTTATAATAGGGTTATAAATATAAAGAAATAATTATTATATAATGCCGAACTAAATAATAAAGAAGACGCATTAATAACTAACCAAAGTAATTCCTTAATTTGTTATAATATTTCCCCATTCAATATTGGTTTAACCTATAAGCATGCCGAGCCTTAGATTAGGGCTTTGGGCACGTACTAGAGTGGCCTTATTCGCTGCGAAATATATAAAAACCGCTCAAAGGAATAAATCACTCTCCAAAAATTTCTATCGGTTCCATTTAGCTTTTTACATCGAATGTAAGTCATTGAACATAGTAATTGATGTGAAAGGATTTTTCAGTGAAATATTTGTAACAGGAAGCGGGTGGTAAATTCGGTAAATTCAGACTTTAAGCTCTCTTTCATACACGCATTGCATTCCCCAATTTGTGAAAGAAAAAATACTGAAAAATCTACTCAGTTAAGTGAGGGAAAAAAACATCAAATCGATTTGGAGAGGCTGAACTCTGACCCTCTGTATGCTTTCCCTAAGAAAAGATTACTCAACTTTTTTTTATATTCTTTGATTTATTTCTGTCAATGAACATAAAAACACTGCAATGGCTTTCTAAGTCCAGATATTTGTACGTATTTTACCCATTTTACCTTCGTATTTATAAAGACACTGCTGTAATCATAATATGTATATAATCTTTGTGTTATAATTGATTACATTTTAAAATTGAATATGGTGAGGAAAACAGAATAATACGTGAAGAAATTTCATATTCGGGTTATATAACGTCTTTTTAGCATAGCTAATCGCTGTATGTGGAATCTTAATCCTTCAATGTAATTACACTACAACTCGCCATTAACCTGACGATCTTCGGGTTTCGTTTAAAAGGAGTTTTCAATCTACTAATCATTTTGAGCTGAGCATCTAAGCACGGTTGACATATGTCGACTTAGAACACTTAGTTTCACTTCAACACGCAGTTTCACAAAAACCTTCTTTAATATCATACACAGAGTTTGAAATGCTCTTTCTGCACATGTATTACTTTCCAATAATGCAATTTATTCATATTTAAGAAACAAATTAATACAGACGTACAATAAATCATTTCCACAAGCAGAGTTCGTGGAGGACATAATCTAGTAATTGTACTGACAAAAAAAGTAATTGATTTGCTATGGCTTTGATTCAGTTCATGTAATTTGATCACTCAAGCTTTAAACAATATTCCTCTCATTCAAAGTGACTTTTGGTCACTTATTGTATTATTTTTTATCCCAGTGATATGTCAGCGCCAGGCAAAGCGTTTTTTCGCGTAATTCCTTCAGAGTGCTGCTAGTCATCAAATGATGCTGAGAACTCCCCAATAACGGTGGCGGATTACACCGAAGACTCGAAACACGCGCCGAGTTGAATGCACGTTACGGGAGAGGGGGTCCGCTGTACCTAAAGGGATTACTTGAGCACGGATCCGCCCCAGGGAGCAATGGATCGATGAGATAAGGAAGTACGACGTTGTAGTTCGGCCGAGATAAATGGGAGATTGCGGGGGACTTAATAAGGCAGTGGATAGATTGTGGAATGTGTCACGTGGACGATGCCCCATCATGACAATCACATCGAGAACGTTCAAGATGGAAATATACTCTATGCAAAATACGTATTTCTTAACATAATTTAAAAAAAAAATACATACGATGATTCCACTGAAACATTGTGATATGATTGAATTAAAGAGTAAAGCTCAGTGACCATTAAAAAATGTTTAAAAATAGTTTTACCTGGATCGTGTGGTTCATGTATCAGTCTACCGTCTTACTTGGCCCCATTCACGAACGATGCCGATCTTTGCCGGGTATTGCCGATTGTTCGTCACTTGAAGTATTAATGTATTATGTATTTCCGATAAGTAATATTTTATTCAGATCGGATGACTTCAAAGCCTTAAATAAGGATGGGAGTACATCAGCTGTTGGTCAACTACCTTCGCGTAAATGAGAAGATGAATTAAATAATGATAGAAATAGATAGAAGCATTGGTATGATACTTACCTTTAGAATTGAGGTAACTGGGAAGAAATCAAAGAGCATGGCTTATGGTCGTGCTGCTTATTATAAAAGAGTAACAATCATAATGCTTTTCTGGCATGTTGATTTCCTTTTGTAGTCCTGGGTTTAAACTTATTTGCTTTCAAATTTTCTTCGAATAAGTCCATCAAATTGTGTTAAGTTAAAAAAAACTTTCTTTTTGCAATTAATATATCAAACTTAATTTACGTCAGCAATTTAAGCGGGGCTAATGATATTTACAAATTATGAAGACCATGTTTTTAAATATTATGACAACACTAATGATTTTACAGATTTTGTACTACATTAAATGGTAATCGCTGTATTATTAAGCAATATGTAATATACGATTACTATCGATCAATATAAAAAAATCAATAGCAAATATCATATTTTACACCATACCACGTTCATCATTTTAATCAAATATTCAAAGAAAAAGAATCAATGATAAATACTAAAGCTGAAAGACAGATAATATACCGCACAAAATGGCTTTTCCACTCGAAGGTGATGCTGAATATAGTGATATTAGCTGATATTGCTCTTTTAGGCTGATGCCGAAAAGCCTCGTAAAACGATCTTTTGTCTCTTATTTTTGTTCGTTCGCCTGACATGCACATCTAATAATTTTAGTCTTAATTTTATATAAAAATACATGGCGTTTGCATACCTCATTTTTTTCAACACAGTTGCTCCATTTCATGTTGGTTCAACTGTAAACTTTAGTTTGTGACTTGGCCGCGACAATCTTTGGGATTTTGACAATCTTCACTTCATGTTATAGTTCCCGTCCGACCAAGGCCCACGATACATCATGTAATGGTCGGGCGGGGAAACCGAAGTCTTAAATTGAAAATAAACTCGAATTGTGCTTCTGAAAAAGTTATTTGCTTTGCGACCTACTATTGCATCCTTCTTCCACGCGTCCCGATAAACTCGCATCTATTATCGTCTTTTAAAGATGTGGGATGTCAATAGTATATAATGAAAAATACTATATCTAGTTTATAAAAATAATACGTAATAAATTCAGTTTAAGTCCAGTTTCTAAAATACACAGTTCAATTAAAGGGATTTTCATCTATGCGGGATGAAACTAAGTACGAGATAAATCGAGCCGGTAGTTTCAAGTTAATTAGCCGCAGGAATGAAATAATATTTCATAATGGCAAAGGTAATTTATTTAGCGCCCGCACCTGCATACCTGGCGGAAGCGAAACCTTTGCCGTTCATTTGCGGAAACTGTAAGAATTACTTACTTATTAAGAACAATAAAGCTATATATTTTTGAGGGGCCGCAAACTATTATTCAAAAATTTATACATATTTCATCTTCGGATAATATATGGATCAAATGTTCATTAAAAATCATCTACGAAGATTCACCTAGCGAGCCATCAAGAGGCAGATTCTGAAAACTAAAGAGAGTGGTATCTGAGGCATATTAAGACAAATACCCAGCAAGATACAATTTCAAACTAAAGCTCGACAGACTTCTATAGTTGACGTCATACTCAACAGTAAGAGATAATATAAAAGCAAATTTGCTACATGATCTCAGAGAGCAAACCATTTCAAGTAAATTATTTTGATCTAAATAACATATTCTTAAGAGGAATATGCTGCCGTATGATTATATTCTGTGTTTTTTAAAGGATGGCTTGTGACGTCCTCAAATATGAATAGTAAAACTTGCAAGAATTGTAAGTAAAACTTTTATCATGCTTATATAAGCGATATGATATAACATTTTTAACTTTTCCTTGTCTCTAACAAAAGGAGTCGTACAACCGTTATCAGAACCTTGGGCGGTGGTAGTTAGTGAATTGAATTAAGTCATTAGTGCCTCTCTTTTGTGCGCCGCTGGGGAGGCGGCGGGCGGGAGCGGGACGGCGAGAGGGCCTCAGGCGAGTCGCCAATTTGTAGCGGTTTTTACTCCAAATCCATCAGAACAAACGGAAAAGTTGAAGAAACGCGACCGAGCAACCGCAAGGAGTAAAAGATTTATATAACGTTTCGTCAAGAACGAACTTCAAATACAACAAAAGGCATTCTTATTCACCGCATAATAGCGCACTTACGTCTTACTTCCAATGCCCGGAACAAAGTTTGTCAACTTGGTGTTTATATCACTTTGTTTCTAGTTAAAGTATTTTATCTGAAATTTTAAGAAATCATCATTTTCGTTGTACCCCACTTATCAATCTCTCGATGAAACTCATACACGTAAATTGATTATTATTCATATATTATACAACTTCTAGCACACTTACGTAAAATCTGCAACAATCAAAGCAAATAAATTGATTAACAATGTATTTTTCTTGCCTTAATTTTTATTACCATGAGGTCCGAAGGCTACTTGTGTGGTTTTTAAAAATTGAACCCTTTTGCATGCGTTTTAAACTAAGAAACTCTTCGCACTCTTGCTTAAAAAACATTCCAGAAATATCTCAAAGAGTTTCTTTCTTTGAGTTCCCTTCTTAACTCCATCTGTAGGTTTTGTACAACATATTACTGATGCTTGAAAAGTGTCTGTTTTTTCTCCCTGATAAAACTGCATTACTTCGTAAAACATAAAAATACTATACAACAATTCCGTATAGAGCGTCCAGTCATGCATCGAGATTTTCAATAACTAAAGAAGAAAGTGGTATAAATGAAACCAACGGTAATGTATATATACATTCTAAAAGCTACTAGTACTAAAAGTACTAAATCATACTTGATTCCTTTCAAAATCAATATTAAAGTATTCTAAGAATATAAATAGGAATCGAACAAATAAATTATTTGTTATAAAAATATTTGATATTTCTCTGTAGTACCGGTATGAGTATCTTACACTTTTACATTTAGAGTGTTGAAAAAACCAATAGACATTTCATATTATTGTCGGTTTTATCTGAAAATATCCAACAAGAATCGCACTCTGCCCTCAAGCGGCGGTTGCACAAAGTGCCGTGGCATTAACGAGCACTTCACCCAGCCTCTAGCACTCCCAGGGTCCAGAACAGCGTCCGAGACCAAGCCAGACAGACACAATCCCCTAGATTTCACCATACTTTCAAAACCTCGAGAAGCTCTCACCGCAAATATATATATAATAATGAGATTTACTTGACAAGTGTTAATTCGATTCGCGTTACTCGCTGCGTCGGGGCATCTCCGTGTGACAAATAGTCAGCAAGATAATGAAAGTTACAACAATGATTTGCTTAGGAAATTAGTTTAGCCTCTAAGAATAATTCCGAGGCTAAGTTACTAACACACTTACGCCCGAGCACGCCTCTCCACATTAATGCTCGCTTAGGAATCCAAATTCCGGTCTTAATAATAATATGTTTCTAGGAAAAGTTTGCAAATTATTTGAAGTGCTGTTCGGAGAGGGTATTCATATTATTCGGGATTGGTAAACCCCCCGGGGCGTTATTTAGCCGGAGAGATTGAATGTTGGGGCCTCACTGCGAAACTCAAAACTACTTTTTTACTTTCAATGTTTTGAGCATTCACTTTGAGATCCATAATAAATTATAAATATTTATTTATTTATTTACCTTGTTTTCACATGGATCACGTAACAAAAGTTCTCTATTAGGAGACTGCAGTTTCGACTAACTCGTAGTCTTTCTCAATCCTTCTCTAGTTAAGAGATAACTGAGCTGCGTTGTACTTATAAGTGGTGTAACACATTTTTGTAGGGGAGGGGGTGTGTCTATCAGGAAAGGAGAGGGAGATAGGTAGTGTTGCAAGGATGAAGGAAGAGATAAATACATAAAAGTGGTTTAGGTATAAATTTATTTTATTTAAAAAAAAAAAAAAAAAAAAAAAAAAAAAAAAAAAAAAAAAAAAAAAAAAAAAAAAAAAAAAAAAAAAAAAAAAAAAAAAAAAAAAAAAAAAAAACCTAAACCACTTTTTATGTATTTATCTCTTCCTTCATCCTTGCAACACTACCTATCTCCCTCTCGTTTCCTGATAGACACACCCCCACCCCCTCCCTACAAAAAAGGTGTTACACCACTTATAAAGTACAACGCAGCTCAGTTATCTCTTAACTAGAGAAGGATTGACAAAGACTACGAGTTAGTCGAAACTGCAGTCTCCTAATAGAGAACTTTTGTTACGTGATCCATGTGAAAACAAGGTAAATAAATAAATAAATATTTATACTTTTTTACAATTACCATCATTAGAACCCATTGTAACTTTCACATATCTTCTTATTATATTTTCCTTCCGATATACAGTCCATATACCAAGCGAAAAATCTATACAAATTTCCAACAATCAGTTCCGTCAGCTGCCATTGTCCAGTACTCATCCTAATATATCTATGCACCTGTGTTTCCACCTGGGAGCACATATGGTTCCTGAAAATCTCTACGGCTTGCAAAGGCGGCACTAGATTTGTTAATCACATTATATAAGGATATTGAATGATTAATTCGACACTCCCAGAACCTAGGCCATTTGGTTCTAATAAGCCGCTCAACCCGACCAGCGACACGCGTTTAGCAATAAGTTTTGGTCCTCGTCCGATGTTACTTCACTTCGGTGATCCAACGAAAACCGTCCTGCTCTATAAATATTTCATTATTATGATTAATATATGTTTTTATAAATTTATTGCGGTATAAACAATCAAATAATTTATTATACACATAATTTAAAAATAAAAGAAGTAAATATTTTAAGTACATATATTTTTGGTTGCTCGATGGAAATTGATGTAATGTGCATAGTTAAATAATTTTATTGAAATAAACATTTATGCATAAGATTTTATTTAACAAATTATTTATAGTTGTGATAATTTTATATATTAGTAATGATAATGCAATGAAAATCTCATAAAACTTATAAAAATACTTATTCCGTTTAAGATATAGAGAAGTAAGCTATAATAACAATTTAAAATTAAATTAAATCTACAATATAGATAGATAATACATTTTTGTTAAGATACGTGAAGTGTATATTGTATTCAGTAACGTAGTTAACATGTTTGTTATCGCTTCATTTTAAGTTAGCGAGATAAACCTTAATGGCTTGTAACATGCAAATGATAAACGTAAATTTAATACAAAAGTTATGAACATAATGCCACCGTAAAATTCGATCTATGGACTTTAATGCACTCACCTCAGGCAACGACTAACTTGTATTGTTTGTTGTTTCCAAATTTAATACTAAGTGTTTGAAAACAAATATGTTTAATCGCTTTATGAAGCAATATTTACCATGGATACATTAGTAATATGATTATTAAAATAGTATTGAACTCGTTATGAAAACGTTGTGGAAAATTTAATTGAAGTTTAATATTTTTATAAATAGTAATTCAGTAAAATTGGAGACACTACTGTTTATCAAATGATTATATGAATATATTTTCAAAATAAATGTATTTATAGGAAAATACGATCAATGGAAGAATACGATAACAAAAACAGTATATCTTAAGCTGCGCTAGAATTAATCATGCTGTAAGTGAAAACTTTTATCACTTCTGATATTAAATTGTTGATTTCTGAGATGTGAAATAATACCTTATAAACCTTCTGTTATTCTCTGTATACAGCGGAGACATTAAATGAAACAAATCTTGATGATTTATACGGAAGAAAATTTATTAAATATTTTTAAGAAAGGTAGTCATAAATATTTATCGAATCATGGAGTTTTATTTCATTTTACTGACACAAATAATTCAATGAAGACTACATTTAATTTGTAAATACTCGTTCATGTATGTAAGTAATTGATTCCTTAATTTTTATTTATTGTTAATATTTATTTTATATCACGAAAAAACTATCAAAAACAGTAAATAATAAATTTAGTAAAATCAATTTTCTTGTTTTTAAAAAGGAATATGTATTACTTAAATAATAAATAATTTAGTTATTGACATTTAAAAAAAACAATTAAAAATATATTTGATAATGTCTAATTGATCGATTGATTACTTTAATGGTCTAAAAAAATAATAAATATATTCATGACGCCAATAAATGTTTCAGTATCCGGCCGCAAGTAATACAGAATCACAATCATTTTAATAACCATTACAAGGAATGAGGTTCCGATACCTGAAATATCCACCGTCCATTTCAATTACTTCGGGCGCCGGGATATTTCAGCATTTCAGTATTTCTGCGGTATTATTGTTTATAATTATTATTCAGAGATTAATTGAATTCTTCGATCCTCCCGCTCCCGCAGAGCCGGCCGCATTCAATCCTCTTTGTTTCCAGCCTCCTCCCTCACGAAACATCTCCCACTCCTCACTCGATAATGCCCGCGTTAAGAGTGGCGGCATGTCGTTAGGGCCACATGCTACGCCTGGGGTCCGCCTCTACGCGTCTACGGCGTAGAAGGCTGCGAGTTTCCCGTTCCAGTTGCAAAATTCATGGACACGGGAGCCGGGCTGGGATCTTTGTGTTTTATGAAGTGACGCGAGTGTGGGACGGTAGCCGAAAGCAGATGATAAAGATTTACTCGCGCTTTAAAATACCGAACGTCATAAATAACCCCTTAAAAGTGAAATATTTACTATTTTCACAGTAACTTCTGTCCCTAGCGAGACATAGAATTGTATCATATTTCCTCACCGTGCATATAATCTCTACTTTCTACTTTTGTCGTAAAGTATGAAGCAACGATCAAATGGAAAGAATAAGAGCAAAGCCTGAAAATTTCATTAAACTGAGTACTGCGTTAGTTGTCTGCTTGTGACCACTTGCAATCTTCGATTTGTTATATTGCACAAAACAAAAGTGCTTTCCGATGTGGTTATTTTTTTTAACAAAAAAAAAATACAATACTTAGAGACGCATACACATAATCGAAGCCAGATAATTCCAATATACTTTATTCTTTCACCTAATTTACCACTTTTTAGAAACATTTACATAATCATTTGAATGTCCATCGTCAGCAAATAAATAACATCATTTCCCCTACAAAAGTTTATTGAGCAAAAAATAATGTTATTTTTTAAGAAATTTTAAAATATTATTTTCAAAGAGCCATTATTTATGTTTCGAATATTGACTTCAAATTCTAAATTCACCGTTAAAATTATGTCGTCAATTCGTATTTCAAAAAAGTAAAATGTAATTCATCTTATGTATTTTTTTAGCAGTATGTATTTAAGAAGACTTTGGAGGTGTAAAAAATTCTGTTCATTTACGATAGTGTCGTCAACAAAAGACTGAATATAATTGAAAGAATTTTAAACTACTAGTTAATTTTAAGTTTAATAAAGTTTCTGATAGCTCTTATGACAAAACATAACACTATTAATACTTTATTTTATAAAAACTTCATTGGAATATAATTATAATAATTTCAGGAATTGCCATTTGGTTAATACTGTAGTGGTGTATAGGATATCATAATATTAATACAAATTAAAAGTAAGTTATATAAAATGATTCCAAGCATAGCTTGCAAAAAAAATCTTTAGAAAACACAAATATTTGAAGTGTGAAATTATATTTTGTACTCGATGTCAAATAATGATATTTTACGAAATACTTTGTCGTTTAAAAGACGTGAATTCAGTTCAGTCTTTTTCACAGGCTTAAGAAGAGGCTCTCGAAGAGGATATATTCCGTCGTGAAGAACACGATATCCGCATTATAGACAATCGTTTCGTATTTCAGTAGAATTCTCCACTTCCTCATAAGAGGAAAAGGAAGAACTGGAGAACATGCTTTGAGAAATGGAGAGCGGCTGCACGTGGTCAGTCAGGGTTAGAAAATCACCAAATACAATATCGAGTACAGCTGTAAAATCAAATTTCTAATAAACTTCAAAAATTTAAACTTTCGAGTGCGAAATAATAAAAACACTTCTCTGGTTGAAAAAGTACGAACTATGTTAAAACTATGAATGTAAGTATTCTATTATCATTTATAATAAAGAAGTTAATAAGAAAATTATATACCACGCATAGATTTTTCGAAAGATACCTGATGTAATTTTATAAATTAATATTTTAGAGGAAAAAAATTAAAAGTAATTAAATTGAACTTATTAAAATAAGAAAAATATGTTTTGACTTCGTCCTGAAGCCACGCTTAAGCTCGTGGATGTTTAAGAATGACACAAAGCCTTAACTTGATCTTACAAATAAAATTGAGGTATTCTAACAAAAAAACTTTGTTCATTTTAACATCTAAAGTATTCTAATAATTCATAATTATTTATATTATTCATAGTTAATAATTATTTTAGAGTTCAATTTTTTTTTATAATTTAATCTAAAATAAAACAGTTACAATTTTCTTTAATCTAGAATTGAGTAATTTGTCGCGACATACTCGTATACTCCAACGTAAAAAGTGGATGTAGAAGAAACGACTGTATTATGCTAAATAATTTTAATTATTAACAGAGTAAGTAATATTTATAACATTATTTTACCAATATTGCTACTTTAACTAATGAACTAACGACGATCGTAATATTTAAGAGACAGTCCCACGGTGAGAGGTTACATTAATATAAGCCCCATTAAAAATGTTTGGTAAAAAAGCGCCGTCCTGGAGAGAGAAACCGCAAAAATAAATATTCTGTATTTTATACCCCGTCGAGTGAGTTATCGATTTATTTACTTAAAAAATAGGTTCCGCTGTGAAACTCGAGGAAAACTCCTTGTATAATCTTAGCATGGTGGGATTCTTTGTGTAAGTTTAGGGGAAAAATAAAAGTACGTAATTAACAGGAAGGGGAACCATAAAATCACCGAATAAAAAATAATAAGATTGAATGTAATTGAAAACCTTAGTAAATGGGGTTCATTCAGCAGAAAGCTATTAAAAGCAAAGTAATCTTAATTCTTAAACTACTTAGCAAACTTAATTCTCGACCGATGAAGCATATTTAAAGAGACGCTATTCAGCGGGCAAATAGAGATTTCTGAGTAATGATTCGAAATACTTTCTAAGCAATTTTCTTTTTACATCAAATGAGTAAGCAACTATTGTCATAGTTCAATATTAAAATAATTATTACCGAAAATTGATGAATCTTAATATCAAAAAATATATTATAATTTAATATACAACAAAGAAAAACAGTTAAAAGTTTCTCTGAATGAAAATAATTATTGTACTTTATTAAAATAATTTTAAATTTAAAAAAACTAACGCTTACACAATAATATATGTTTTTTTAGATTGGTTGAGGATAAATAAACACTCGTGTTTGAAGGTAAATATAATGTAGTTAGTTTGTTAGTTTATGACAAGGATTAGAATTGCACAAAATGTCTGCTTTATTATTAAATACCATATTTTTTTACTATAAACATATTTCGGGATTTCCAAAAGAAGCTTTTATAACTGGAATACCATTTGTTTTTGAAATATAGTAGTAACGAAAATACAGCTACACTACCGTTTAAAAATTAATGCTGTAATTTGGGTATTTAATTGTTAAGCTAAAAATTAGAAGTAAAATAACTTTTGAGTTTTACCTTCAGCAAATTATATAATAAATATTTTAATCGAATAGATTTTTATTTTTTATCTGACTCAATTAAAATAATGATAACCTGTTACTCAAAATCTTACCATTCTATAAATTATTCTCGCAAAACTGTTATCATTATGTCGTAAAGTGTCTAGGAGTTAAGTTTTTAGTAAAAGTATAGTATGTATATTTCTTACTCAAAAAATAATGGTTACGTACTTGTTTGAATACACTCTGTATTTTATGATAAAACAAGTAGTTTTTAAAGTTCATTGATTTCAGCGTTACTACTGAAACTTCTGATTTTCAAGAGAGTTATAAAACTTTAAAAATATAAAGTTTTCGCCCCCATCAGTACGTCTGCCTAATGCAATTCTATTTCGCGTATTTATCTTGAAACTAACGCAAGGAAAAACTTTCAGGTTTTTTTTTCATGAGGCAAAAACGTTTCTGCGTAATTCAATCCAAAGTAATGCAGATCTTTTTGAGTAAATTTTTTAACGAGACATTAGCTATTGATTTAGAGAAAATATTAGTCTTCAGTACATTATTCGAGTATATTTAAAATTTAGTATTTGATATTAAATAATCATTTCGTCATGTTTTAGATATAAAAAAGCGGTAAAATTAAAATATCCATTGAGTCTTTAGATTATTTTTAGATAACGAATAATAAGTACAACCTTTAAAATTTTGTAAAAAAATGCCCGTTCTTCCGAATTTTCTCAGTTGATCTCGGCTTCAATAACATAATACCGGTACATATCACCCACTAATTACCGAAACAGAAAAAGTCTTCATGGTGATAGCACGTGACAATCATATGCTCCAATGACGATATCTCATTGCCATCGCGTTCCCGTTTTATTAATAAAGTGTGGTTAAATTAGACTCAAACCAAAACATGGATAGGTCAACATGTATTGCTTACTGCCTGTCATTGGTTGGGCTGCTCAGCCTTTTAGGGTCCTAGGATAGGGTTCTTTTAAGTTACTCAGTTTAAGATCTCCTTTAAAAAACAGGTTCATAAAATATGCCTTGCCAAGACATGGTCAACGAGACCTGACAGAACTTAGTGGGGGCATTTTGTAATAGCCATAGGTTTCAAGTATGGAAAAGATATGAGATGATAACAAATGCTCTGGAATAAGAGCGTAAACTCTTTAAAAATTTAATTCAAGGCTTCATATCAATAAAAATAATAACTTATATTTTATATTCGAAATGAATCTTAAAGTGAATAGTAATATAACATATATTTTCAATTAATTCTGTATATTCATCTACATAAAGCCTCGGTGATTCTCCGAACGCAAAAAGTTTTTCAATTTCAATGTAACAATTATTATCGTCAGACCGTTGCGGAACGAATTAAACAAAATCAATCAAAATAATAACAAAAGTTGAATGTAATGCCCGCACGCCAAAATCCCATCACACATCCTAATAATATCTATTAGGGTGGCCCGAGCACAGCTTTAGGTATCATATCCAACATCACCGGGAGAATTAAATTTAATTTTATATGGGAGCTTGTATGAGCCTTGTGCGGCTTGTCTAACTTGTTTCCGGCCATCGGCGGATACGAAAGCCCATAGCTGGAGATATATTAATGAGATATTTATCTTTTTCTGTTCACACCAATCACGATATGACTAACGGAATCAAGTACGTTTTTGGTATTAAACTTGTAACAGGCAATGTAAATGGTCTTCGGCTGTATTATACCTGCATTGGACTGGAGGACAATTATATATCCAAAGGTCCGCGGTTCGCATCCCGCTCCTGCCGATATTTTTTCTGAATGAATTGACTCGTTTAAAGAATTTGATGAATAGTATATGTATATTTAATTACTTAATTATATATCGTATATATTTTTTTATTAAATAACATGCAGATGAACACAACCGGTAAAGACCAGTGAATTGTATGACATCCAGCTAGGACGAGATTGCAAGTATTAAAAAATATTAATAAAACATTGACATGTTTCTTTAAGGTATTAATAAATGATTCGCGATAATTCTGATTACTAAGATAAAGGATGATACAGAAGAGTACGTATGTGCAAATTTGAACTAAAGAAGCTTTAATAAATAGAAAAACTACAGTCTTCCATCTAGTGAAAGAGTGCTCAATGTGATCCAAATTAAATGGTATGAAATTCTGGTCTACTCGTATTTAATAGAAGATACATTCTGTCATTAAAAGTATAAGATCAACTTCAAGGCGAAGAAATGATTTTCTTAATCACAATTTTACCTCATCACCTCTATAAACTATAGGTAATTTTTTCCTCTTTTCCAGCTTTATTGATTCCAAAAAATGTTCTTTGGAAGACACTATAGAAGCAGAATTCGAGGTTTGAAATTTTATTGATTTCAATGATCAATCTACAACAAAAAATGCGGTACCTAGACATTAGTCAACTAAATAGTCATCAAAAAGGGTTTTTCTATTTTTTTTCTGTTCCGGAAAAACATGTAATATATTATTCTCATTTGATACAATATCGTTAATGCTTTGTTAATGCGTTGTCGTAATAATTACTAGTGTACAGGTTATTGTATAACAATAGTTCATTCTCCATCGATCTTAGACACGACAATGTATTATTAAGATCCTCATTATTTTACCACGCAGACCAGGGCCAATCCAAAATAATTAAATTATGTGATATATTACGATCCAAATAATTTAATACTCCACCGAATCATCAAACGTCTCTCTGTCAAAGTTAATAATATTGACTCAATTCAAACCCCCTTATTATATAACTACCGATAAAATTATTTATCATAAAAATAAAGTTATTTTGAATGGTTCATAATGGATCAAAACAGGCATTTAAGTTTTCGCTTTGTTATTGCGAATTATGCAAAGACATTTTTTTGATACACCAAGTGATTAACCCACTTCATTCTAGGTCACGCCAAAACTGTAGATTAAAGCTGTTAAAATGACTTGACACTTGTTTTGCTAGGCCCCGCCCCTGAGCCCGGCCATTATCACTGCCTGCTTAATTATCTTAAGTTCCACAGCGCCAAAGTTTCAGTGCCAAGGCTTTAATGTGTAAAAGATTAGTCGGCATCTGCCTGTGGCCTGATCGATCCACGCGCAATCGGACAGCGATGCTTTTTTGCCGGTCTTGTTAAAGTCGAATGTGATGATTTGTTGATCGTCGGTTAAATCTCCCAACAACCTTAAAACACACAAAATTGTCCTCTTGCATATCATCCTACAATACTATAAGTAAAGTAGCTGCAATAAATTTAATTTATTTTAATTTATTATTATGTTTCGACTAAAAAGTTTCTTCAAGATAACACAAAGTGTAAATCAACCCTGGTGATGGGTTTCGTTAGATTGATAACGAATATTAAACAAAAGTACTTGATTTATTTACCATTTAAATGTATTGTACTAAATGCTTACGTTTAAATAAACAAATATTGAAAATAATCAGATTTTACTGAACTTCTAACCACAGTATTCAGGATATACGTAGAACTGTGCGTGCAGGACTGGTCAGTAAAAAAATAATCGGTAAAGTCGTGTTTATAATACAGCGAGCGGCAAAAAAATCTGACGGTTTTCGTAGTTTTTTTTTATTTAAAACCATCAGCTTTTTTGCTGCTCCCTGTATTAGGTAAACAGAAAATAAGTAGCCTTTTAATTAAATACCTTATCAGGTCTCTTCTCAGTTTCGAAGACCGTCGACTAAAAAAAATGTTCTGTAGATTTTAGTGATATGATATGGGTATCGCAGCTTACACAGGTCTTTAATGATATGTTGCTCTTAATTAAGACTAAATGTGGCATATATAAGGTATGTACGAGTATATACCTTCTGTATAGAGAATTGCAGAGCCGAGGGTATAATGTGTAAGCGATTAGGCGACATCTGCATGGACTTTTTTGTCTTCCGGCTCCGGAGCCCCCCACCACGTTGTTCCCCATGCGATGGCGGTGCGTCGTCAAACATTTGTTCCGAGCAAAAATATTTCAATTTTTTATGCTAACTCCAGACGAGTTTTAAAAATTAATAAATTTGAATAGGTTGCGGCTCTCCCCGTGTTGTTTCTTTTACTATATTATTTGTTGTTGTTGTTATGATTGTGCAATACTACCAATTTGCAGATACGGACATATCCGTTCGGCTACAAATAACATGATATTATCCACCGCAACATAGCTTTATAAGATTATGTATTTACTTTATTTTATTTAATGCACAATATAAAATAAATATTCTCAAATATTTTCCTAACGCACTTTTACTCTGTAACACATTTTTGTAAGAATTAATTGACACATAATAAATTCAATTATTTTTCGTAATTACATCAAATGATCGTATTGTACGTAGCAATTATTACATACAAAATAAATAAAACCGAATGAATGTAACTAACGCGGAAAATATAAACAATTATATGTATAACAACTCCTTGTAAATTTGGGTAATGAGGTTATTATTAGTAGATATATTTATAAGTTTATATTTTTTATTATCATCATCAGCCTTTATCCGTCCACTGTTGAACGTAAGCCTCCCGCATGAGTCTCCATGCTCTTCGATCTTCCGCCTTCCGCATCTAGATCACTCCCGCTATTCTTCTTATGTCGTCAGTCCATCTTCCAGGGGGTCAGCCAAAGCTTCTCGGGCGCCACTCCAACACTTTTATTCCCCATCGACCGCCGTCTCTTCGACATATATGTCCTGCTCATTGCCACTTGAGTGTGCATATTCGTTGGGTAGCCTCCTCTACTTGAGTTCTTCTGCCGATATCCTCGTTTCGGATTCTATCTTTTAGCGACACTCCGAGCATGAAACTCTCCGTAGCACGCTGGGTGACCATTATTTTATTGGAAAGACTTGCTGTTAGATTCCAAGCCTCTGCGTCATAAGTTAATACAGGGAGGATGCATTGGTAAATCGCCTTAGTTTTAAGGCATTGCAGAATTTTCGGTTTAAAAATGTACTTTAGTTGTCCTAGTTTTTATTATGATACGTAATATTTAAATTGATAAATTATATAAAAGTGTGTTAGGTACTCTATTGTGAAAAATATATCAAAATTATATGGCATGATTTTAATTCAGTTAAAACATTATATAACGTACTATGTTATAAAGACAAATGTTTTTTTTAATTTATTTGTCACATGGTTGACCTACATGCGACGAATTTACCTATTTTAGCAAAATTAACGCGAAAGAAAATATTCAGCAATATATCTATGAGATTGTTGATGTGCACACGAATGCAAAAAAAAATAAGTTATTACTTGCAGAAACGATATTTGCTAGTCGGTGGAATATAAGTTGCCAAAACGGCACACTGACCCAAATTATTGTTATCAAAAAGTAAAAAACAGAACCGTACATCATAATGATACATTATTTAATTATGGTAATTGATGATGCTAGACAAAGAACAAAGAAATCGTACACGTATCTTCCGTGTGGATAAAGGGAAATCGTAGACGCGGCGAGCAAACAGATGAAATAATGGGAGGATTAAATAACAAGGAAACATTTTAATTTAAAAATCTCTCATAACATATTACATCTTATTCAGATATGATGAATGGCTCGTGTTATATTAAGCGAGTGTAGAATTAACGGTGTTAATTTAAATATATTCTCCTCATTTAAATATAAAACAATTGCGAATTCATTGTTTTGCCGACAATTAAGCCAATTTGAGATGATAATTGAATTTAACGTATAATTATGTAACTTATATTGTTGGACATGCCTTTGCTTTGCGAAGAATAAAATGAAGCATGAAGTATTAAATGTGATTTAATAACTTATAAGTATAAATAGTATGTAAATGTAAGATCACGAACAAGGTAATATAATAATTGCACTTGAAGTATTAAAAATAAAACATTTTAATAAATATTTGAAAATATTTAATGTGGCCTTAGTTTGGGAAAGTAAATAAAATTTTGATTATTATATGGATTTTTTAATTTTTTATTAGAATATTATTTTATTATTTCAATATTCTAATCTACTTTTATAGATCATTTTACTATATTATAATATTATTAATAATTAAATATACATATACTATACATAAAATTCTTTTTTCAACGCGTCAATCCAAACACAAAAATAACGGCAGAAGCGGGATGCGAACCGCGGACCATGGAAACCAACCTATGCCCAGGTATTCATACAGCTCAGCCGACTGGGCTATTACCGTGCCTGGACCGACTCACGTTGAAACTAGTATTCATGTCATTGTTATCATCGTATGATAGATGTCGCTATAGTATATATTCAAAGTATGTATATTTTTAATTTTTATTATTCAATCAGTTTTGATTATTAGTTATCATCTATTTAAATAATGTCTAAAAATTGTTGTTTTTTTTTTAAACATTTAAGTGTTCCATGTATTTTTATATCCTGATACAATGTTGCGATGCGGGACCTCGAAGCCCATAAGTCGTATGTCCGTTTTATCACAAAACGGAAACGCCATAAAAGTTGATAAAACGGCTGGTTGTTATGACGTTTCCGTTTTGTGATAAATCGGACACAGGACTTATAGCTCTCGGGTTCAGAATTATTTTAATGATTTTTTGACTGCCGTTATCGATTTCTTTAAATACTATGCTTTTATTCATCCTTACATAGAAATGTACTAGGCAGATAAATAATTATGCTATACAATTTCATTAATGGTTAGTATAAAGTTACATATTTCTTTTAAAATAATTAATATGTAATGTAAGCGCTTAATATCAACATTTGTTGAACTAAAATAAAAACTTGTCTCTGAAATAAAAATGGATTCTATGACATTTATCTCTCTCATATATATTTGTTGAGTTATTGATAGTTATTATGAATAAAATGAACGTCAAATGAAATTGCTTAAAAATGTGTTTTGTCTTTGATTGAAATGTGGGATATATTTTACAAAATGTCATACTTGGAAATGACATAAAATGCCTGAATCAGATGTCATGTAGTATCAGATGACTGAGATAATAAAGTTAATTAACGAGTAAGAATAAGCTAATAAGAAATCTTCATATTTCTTAATTAAGCCGACAAGATGTCGAGTGTTTGACAAGACCTTGCCGTCTCTTCAAAAAAAAAAATCGTTTAAACGGACACCTGGTGTCACAGTCAGCTAGCTCGCCTTTCATGTGAGATAACACAAAAAATATAAATTATATAAATTATAGAGTTAGCTTCGCGTAAACTTGTTTTTAAATTTATTTTTAAAAGCACGTCGATATTTCATCACCGTAGACAGCTGCTAACTTTGTACAGAGCTCAAATTCGCTGAGTTATCGAATTCTTTAGCCACTTTTTAGTTCGGTGCTCCAAAGTACCGCTTAGATCAAATCGGTTCAATTCAAGTAAGCTTGATAAATAATGGTACTTGATAGATAACGTCTAACTCTCCATATAAAGAGAACGCCCGGTAAATGCGTTATTTAAGCATGTTTTTTTAAATATATATTATCTAAACGATGTTATAGGAAAATTACGATTTTGCGTGTGATCTTTTAAAAAGTTGTATTTTGTTTAAATAAATTATTTAAGCGTTGGATATTGTTTTAGTTTTATTTTCTTTGTCTATTAGGCATCGTAGTAGAGTCTTCCAGAATGGTGATGCGCTAAAAATCGCCCCATAAGCTGTTTTCCCGCTTCGCCCGCCGCGGCACTTAAGCATTTTTATCACTGATACGTCATCGCCGGCTGGAGCTTATCTTCAGGAGGCTGGGCCATCGATCACGGGCGGTCCTCGTCGACCTACTTCACGATCTCACAGTCCACGCAAACTTCCACATTCTTTTAGTAAACATATGCACCAGATTACCGCTCGAATAAGAAAAATCTTAAATATACACGGACACTATTCTACCAGAATAATGGTTTAAAATTCTTACATTAAATTGTTATTTTTTAATTTTTTTAATTAACTTCTATAATCAACTAATATACATTTACAGCACATATCATTTTTATGATATTTCTCTCAGTAAATAAATTTTCATCAAAAAATAAAACTTGCAAAATAATAGAAATAGATTAAATATAAATTAAATAATAAATACAATGTTCAACAGACGCCATCTTTTATAATGTGTATCAATAATATATAACGTAGAAATTTCTCAACTAAATGTGCGAAAAAATTGGCAATGTTGTGTAAAGAATAGAACAATGGTGCGCTCCACCATTTTTTTTTTATTCGATATTCATTTTTGAAATTTCATAAAGATTGTATTCTCTGTAGATTTGTACGTGTGTATCAATTTGTTAAAAATATTAATTTTGTCATATTTGCTACAATGTCAGAACTTACATCCACCTTTAAAGTGCCACTAAAACTATCTTGTTATTACTATAAAAAACAGGTGAAGCTCTAAGTAACATTCTTACATAAACAATTTGCAAAGACAGATAAAATTAGTAATATTTTCTCGTTGGAAGAGTTCTTTCCTTCCTTCATTCTCTGATAATAATTTATTATACGAGACTATGACGTATAAGTCTAAATGTTCAATCAAACTCTAGAGGGGATAATAAACAAATGTAAATCATGGAATAATATTATGCTCTCGGTTGATTGCTTCCTGCCTCGAGTTTTCCACGCTCCTCGAGCCCCAAAACAAAACCGAGTATATTCCACATCCCGCCGAGAATTCAGCCATCTTTATTCTGGCCAATTTTAAATATTTCAGACAAGAAATATTTCCTTTGCTCATGAAGGAGCACTCAGCTGGCTCGAACAAAGGGATGCGTCCAGGACGACAAATGCTGAAATCATGTAAATAATAAACAAACGAGGTTCTTTAAGGTTTCTCAGACTATTTTTAAACATGTCGTTATTCAGATTTCACATGTTACTTTAACAACGTGGTTGGTCCGTGTGTTGGATTACTTTAAAAGTTTAGCGTTTGTACGAGTGTGTAGCTTTAATAAAAATCATTTAGAAAATGCAAATTTTATAAATGGTTTTTTTTTTTTTCTATTCTATTTTTATGTATTTCATTGTTTTCAACATTTATTTCTTTATAAAAATATTTATAAAATGGTCTCATAATTTTTTCTTCTCTAAAGTACATATCATTTTTTATTTATTTTATCTAAGAACGGAGCAATATTTTGTTCGGCACTATTTTATAGAATGTTTTCTTGCAAAAATTTTGAGAATCATATTTTTTAAATCCATTTTTTCAATTTAGTTATATTTCTATGATTAAAATTAAGAAACGTTTCATAAATAAGCATTTAAAAATATACCATTGATCGTAATTTAATTTCGATATATTTAAAGGCATATTATCTTTTTCTCTGTGAAAGCAGACATTTATGTAGTTGTAGAACAAGGTTCTTAAGAATTAAGACGGGCTGGATTTTAATTAACTTAAAAGATTTTTAAATTTTAATAACGTAGATTTTTTGCTCGCCTACTTTTATGAAAAATCGCAGAAACACCTCAAGATTGCAGAAATTAAAACGGATATTTCGTAAAATTAGATTTATTTAAATTAATAAGACTTCGCGGAAAGGCTTCAATATTTATGCTCGGGTCTTAATTAAATATTGACTGGGTACAGGGCGGAAGTAAAAATAATAAAAGGTATCAACAAGCGGGGACCCGAGGCGGGAAATGTTCCCAAATCTCTCTCAACACTGATATTTCGCAGTTTATATGTTCAAACTTTGAGCGCGGAATATTCAGGCAATCGCTCTTGCGCTATATTCACATGAGATGGTACATTGGGTCGAGGGCGGTTTGGTTTAATACCATCATTTAATTTTTAAAAGATAAATCTGTTCTAGAAATAAATCGTCAGTTTTATACAATTGAGACTACTAGAATTTGTTTTAAATATAATTAAAATACATTTACAAAGATATAATTTAGCAACGTTTAAACACTAAGCGTCTTAAGACATGCATCATTTCAGTATTAACATATGGCGAAGATACGTGGAATCTAATAGTAGATATCCAAAAAAGAACTCGAGTAATTGAGGCTTCTGAAATAAAAGGCTCACTCAAGTATAACGACGATCAATGGGAAAGAAAAGTGAACAGAAAAACGAAGTGTAGCCGACCCCCCGCAAGATATATTTTTTCTGTTTCACCTATTTTAAGGATTTTAATAGTAAAAAAGATCGTGTGCTATTAACTAACGAATTTATGTTAACATAATATTTTTATGTTTGTGAACAGTAACGCAAAACATACACGGTGACTAATAAAAGCATATATTTCGGCGATCTTTCAAATACCATGGGAGAACATAAAAATAAATCAACACTGCCTTTTCCACTCCACCGAGCTCTTGTGAGAAGCCGTCAGTGTAAGTATTTGATAGACTCCCAGGGTGCAGGTCCAACTTGAAAAGACGTGAAGACGGCATTTCCTACAATTCTCCAGTAGCAATTCGTCATTCTTAAATAAGCTAGGGAGAGGCTTTGGTGAAATAATGGAATTCCGAGGCTGGGAAGTGTTTATTTTGCGCATTTTTTGCTATTAGGGTTTTGCCAAAATGTCCCAGACGGTTATTCACATGGGGCGAACATCGTGAGAGAATTCCGTCTCAAATATGCACCGAGTAATATATGCAAACCCGAATATAATAGGGCTCACCCTCTGGGCGCATGTAAGCAGCGCGGGCCGCACTGATGTAAGCACATATCTCTGTACTGGATAACAATAAGAGTACGCTTATTAGTCCCGTGACGTTACGTGAAACTTGCACAAAGTCAAATATAAGTTTTTTAGACCTAAAAGTTCCCGAAAAGACTTTAAATACTTTTGAAACCACAGAACACACGCTGCGATTTCGGGGTTTTGCTGTTTAAAAATGTATTTATTTCATTTCAAAAATAAAATCAAAAAGTGTTTCCGGTATGGATACATTTTAATATATAAAAATATTTTTATGTTACTTTTATTAAAACAGCATAGAAGGATAATATTTTTTGTTTATGACTACGCTATTTATTTATAGTGTATGATATTAATGTTAAAGAACAAAAGAATACTTTTTATTCTTTGTTCGATCCATTATATTTTGATATCCTCCTCGCGTACTTAGGACATCGGTTTACTTGATGAAGGATGCAGGATCAGGTTCACATTATAAACAACTGTTTCTGTTTCACGATACATGTTTATTGTCACAAACGTCGCCCGCCACAGCGAACGCACAGAACGCGCGCACTGTGACGGACGCGAGTCAAACTTCAACTGCCAGCCCACGGTGCGATCTCACATCTCCCGGTACCAAATGCCAATATGACAGTCCTACCAACCGGCAATAAGCCAACTGTCATAACAAACAAGATGGCGTATGCAAGCGCCGTGCAACATTATATAATTAAAATAAACATTCGATGTAGATGTCAGACAAGCGGACAAAAATAATAGACAAAAGATCGCTTGTCGAGGCTTTACGGCATCGGCCTTAAGGGGCAAGCTGATATCAATTTTTATCATCAAAACTTAAATTGTTAATCAAAATAAATTAAAAATAAAACATAATTTTATTAAATAAAATTAAATTATTGTATATTTCAACAAATATGGATCCTTATTTTTTAAGGGAGATTAAAATTGGCCAAACATACCAAATGAGTTTATTTATAATACAATAGTAATACAATAATTATATTTAAAGAATAAAGATATCCGGCACTAAAACTAAAAGCACAAAGTAAGATGTAAGAAGAAGTAAGCCACCACTAAGTACCTGGGATACCGAATGAGAAGTGGGCCCAAAGCCAAGGCATAAAAGTCAGAATCGACGCGGCTTGAGAAAAACTATTTGAAATTAAACTAATGCTACCATTGCAATTCTACCAGTGAGATATAAAATTGTCACATGGACGATTTAAATACGTTTATTCCACAATTTAAGTTGTATTTAAGTGGTTCTTTTCTTAAACATATTAATCCAAGTGTACAGGGAGCAGCAAAAAAGCTGACGGTTTTAAATCAAAACAAGGACGAAAACCGTCAGCTTATTTGCCGCTCCCTTTACTACAATATATCATGTAGTAGCACAACTATAATGTAATAGGAAACAATAATTAAACGAGATAAATATGAAAATATAACGCACCATCTAATGAGTATTGAATATTGAGTATTAATTTTGACGAATATTTCTGTAATAAATTAAGCTTACATTTTTTTTAAGTAAAGAAATGTATGATACGAAAAGACAACAAAATTATTATTAGAATAAATTTTATAGTTATTCTTAAAATAAAAGGTGTTCTTAAATAACAAACATATTAACCTTTCCCTTGCCAGACCAATTGTGCAAGAAAAACCCCCATAGGCCAGCCGTTTTCAACGTCAGAAAAGTCATTTAAAAAAATCAACAAGTGGTTAATATAATGTTATTTAATGTAAACTTACCAAATTTGGATGTTTTTCCCCTTTTCCATTAGAATAGACACACTTAATTGATAAATAATGTTGTGATAATTTATACGAACAGGGTTGTCACAAGTTGTGTAGTTTAATTATGATTTGGCGAGTTAACTCGTCCGTGGCCTGGCGGGACCTAAAGAGTTTGGCGAGTTAACTCGTCCGTGGCAGGGAAAGGGTTAAAAATAAAAGTTTACTTGGCTTATTTTATATATATAAATATTTAAATATCCAAATACCATAAATGAAATAATAATTTTTATTCCCAATTAAGCAGCTAACGAGAGTACAGGTATTTGTTTTAAATATATTTTGATCAATATTTTGATTATAAAAAATGGTTGTAATAAATAAATATATATATTAAGTGAAATATTGTTGATGTGAGAGGTAAATATTACGTGATTAAAAGGGGTTATTCAAGAATATATTGTGCAGTTTGCAAATTGCTTTCAGGCAGTATTTTCCTCGCTGAAAGCGATCACGATATACTTAATGCCATCCTGAAAGGGGGGCGATAAAGTGCAAGAGTTCCATGGTTGCGAATAAACGGGATCCTATGCGAGTCGGCTTACTTATGAAGACACTTCCACTGCCTTCGGCAATTCGCCAGACTCTCGGTTGTTTGTGTTCGCATTGCTCGGACGCCTGGGAACAACCCGAGACGTTCTGGGACAACTAACGTTTGTCGACTTAACCTGACGAACAAATCTTACATTTATCAAGCTAACATCCACTTATTACTGTATGCAAACAAACACGCTTTCCACGAAGTAATACTTGTCCAGATACTATCAATATTTATAAGTCAATCAAGTCTTAATTGAGAGACATATATGTTGATTAAAGTAGAGTCTCTATCATAGTAAGACGTTGTGCAAAATGACGCCTGATACCATACAAATGCAGTGTAAAAAGACTATTCAGAACTTAAGAAAAATATGTAAATTGAAAATTATATAGACTAATGATGATGAAATGCGTTTAGCAGTGGACGGGAATATGATGGATTTTCGCAAACACTAAATTTGGGCTAGGTTTGCGAAGATCTTTTCATGTTGGGATAAAAACAGCGTTTATTTTTAAGTATCTCAAGTCATAATTGCTATGGCAACAGTGTAGTATGGCTTTTAATAACTATTTTGTATGATGTTAGGATAGCCACAACCACTAATATAATGACAACGGAATAGTATTTTACACTTTATATTGAGTAAATACTCATTGACTTATTTAGAATTATTAATTAAAAAAAAAATGTTTATACATCCTCATGAAAGATTTTTCCTCTTTGTTAGTTAATTTGTTGTAGGTAAATCCGAACATTTCACTTCAATAAAATATAAACATTTTTCCAGTGGAAGAACGGCCTTAGAAAATATTTTCTGTTTTATAATAATATTTATAAGCATTATTATTTTATTGACTTTCCAAATAACCATTATTACATAATGCATGACGTTATCGAAAATAATGTGGTTAAACATTTCTTACTTTTCTATGACAAAAGTGTAGGAGTGGGATATTGCGACCATTGGGATACAATATTGTGCATCTCATAATATGCAAGGATTTCAATTATTCCAGTAATAGCTGCAGTGTGTTCGGATTGTATTAATAATGTGGCTACCTAATATTGAAACCTTAATACGATAAATGGATGTACGGCTCGTATCTAATAATAAAGCAGTTGAGTTGAGGACGTACAGAGGCAGAAGCAAATAGTCTATGTACAAATACTCTTTGTGTAGATGTCTTGCAGATTATATTCTCATTCATTTTAAAAAACATTAAAAGTGTTTGACTATTTGGAAAATGATTTCTCTTACGTAACTCACTCACTATCAAAATTATAAGCATCCGATTAAAGCGCTCCCATTATTGTTTTGATTTTTCTCGGAAAAAGATCAATACTTTTGTTGAAATCGTAACAAGGAAGTAAATTTATATAGGAATATGACTGTGTAATATACCTTTGATTCTTTGAATAACTGTTTATTGCATCAAGTAAATGGTGAGTTCATTCAAAGAATACAATGACCGACTTTTCCCCCGCGTAGAATTGACAAAACTATTTAAGCATCACGTTCTAAGTGGTTTTTTTACCGTTCAAAACTTCTTAGATGGACTGGTGAATGGTCCATGTCCGTTACTAGTTAGAGAAACAAACAAAGCAGAGACCAGGCAAGAGAGGTCCTTAATGAGCGGCAGGCATTACTAGGAGATGCTCGCGTTGGTCAAATCCAGATAAAAGAGCAGCTCCTTCTCAATAAGAGACCACGTTAATGCCTTGACCGTTGAAAGGGGAAGCGTCCTACAACTCTAGAAATTTTATTTTACGTTAATGCGTCTTAAAAGATTATTCAAGAAATAAAATTTGCCAGTTTTTTTCATTCATAATATTAAGTTTAATGCGTTTTTGGAACCTGTTTATTTACTTAAACAATTACAATATTATCAAGCTAAAATATACGTTGCAATATTTCTAAGCCTAACGCAAAAATCACAATTTTTTTCATATTGTATATACGTGGTAGTGTTTTAGTACATTTTGACATACAAGATAATTGAGGGTTACTACACTTTGCGATCTAAAAACACACAATTTAACGAACTAATCAAAACGAATTGATCAAATTGGTCACAGTCTTAGCACACTGGGTCAAGACAAAGGTAAAATATTTTTTTTTTTGTTGTAAAAACATAAAAAACATTAGTTTTTTTTTTTTTTTAAATATAATATTTACATAAGTAGAGTATTTGTGATGTTGTTTACTATACATGTTACTTATAAATCAGGATTTTCGTGTTGCTTTAGACACAATAAAACACCAGTCTCCATAAATAATAGTACTTCATACACATAATATAGTAGATATTTTTTGGGAAGTAAATATTAGTATTAGATAATCCATAAGTTCGCTTATTTTTGAACGGCAAATGAATATGAAAAAGAGTCTCCCCAGGATTCCAAACCTAGTCTGTTCGCATAACAGCCGAGAGAATTAAGCATTCGGCCGCTTCACTCGGCAAATAATATCTACTATATATGAATGAATTTCTGAAGGAATTTTCAGGACGCCTCCGCTGAAACCTGAAAGCTCCCCACAGCGCGCCGCCACTTAACATTTTAAGATGAGATAATCTTTTTACGGGTGATATCACCACTTGCGTGGCAATCATTGGATTACGACGGCTGTTTTGAATCCCGAATAAATACGAAACACACGCATAACATGCCAGGTGGAACCCGGAGAGGCGCAAGAAGGTGGTGAAGAGGCGGCCTAAGGAACATTTTATATATAAATCTGATAGTGTCAGGCATTAGAGGTTTAATCATGATACAAGTATGAATATAATCAAATAAATTGAAGACATTTTTTTTTTTTTTGTAAACGCATGCAGGAGAGCATAGCTGGTCAAGACATATGCACTCTATGACGCTCACCCAGGGAGGCTGGACGCTGTAAGCGGGAAATATGTGTTGTGTTCGTGTTTGTGTGTGGGTTGGGGAGATCGCAAATGTATATTTATTTTGTTTCTTGAAGAGATCCAGATTATAGGAAGGAGGAAACACAGACGCTGGAGGAGCATTCCATAGCTTACCGGTGGCATTAAGGAAGGAGCTTCGGAAACTGCCAGTTCTTGGTCGACATATATTAACCGTGAATGGATGTTCGGCAAGTGTAAGACGAGTTTGTCGGTTATGGGTGGTTGCAGATGGGTGGGTGCAGGAGGAATTAGTTCTTTAAGTTCCGAAGAGCAACGAACGTGGTAATAACGGTAGAAAAGACTAAGAGAACCAATCTTACGCCTGTGTTCCATTGATTGCAGGTTAGACGTAAGAGTGTCATTGTTTATCAAACGAATTGCTCTTCTTTGAACTGAGTCAAATAATTTACAGTTTTACATATATAATATTACATATATAGAGGGTTTTTACCGTAAATAATCTTAGATTTGTACAAAATGAAGTTGAACCATTATGGGAATATTGAAATAATATGTATCTAAATATAATACAATTGAAACATTTTTTAAACGATTACAATATTTTCCTGTAAAAATGGAAATATCAACGTCAGTATGGATCTCTTTCATGTGATAATACTAAGCTTATTATTACATCGGTGCGTTTTGTGGTCTATGATATGCGCATTATTGTATGATAATACTGCATCTCATTATATTAAAAAAAAACAATTCTTATTTTTTGTATAATATAACAAATTCAAGAGCATAAATCTCAGGCAGGCCGTTTTTTCGTATAATAGTATAAGAGCGTGTGTGTAGTCGGGTGTATGGTGCAGAGGACGAAAGCATGACAAAAGAAATTTAAAAGTAACCTAGAAAAAAGTGTTCCGTTTTTTAAGCCGGGTATACATAAGCATAATGTGAAATTATGTCGGCGCGTAGATACATACCTCGGCCCGCATAATAATAATTGGGCCAACCTTTTGGTTAATGGAACAGAAGGGAGTAGAAATGTTCCCGGCTGTAGATTTTTAATCCTTGGTTCTTTTAAAACGAGACTATGCGGAGCGTGACTTTGTTTTGAATTTGGAATTTACAAAGAGCGGTCATTCTGTAGCGGCCGCGCGCGGAACTGCTAATTTTGCCGGGCATAAAATATTGTAAATTATGCCCAATTTGTATTAAAATAAGTCGTTTATAAAAGAAAAATGTGCTTTTTATTCTTCATATTTTAACAAGAACGCCGAGAATATCAAAGTCTAACTAAACATGGTTCGGCTATTTAAAATAACAATTGTTAAATTCAAGTGACAATAAAGATAATTTTATGATATATAAATCATCTGCTTGTATGGGATGGAAGTAAATCTCTTAAATTGAACATTAGTCTCTCTTTGTTTTACTAATTGCTGTCACTCATATGTTCACTGATATTTGTCGTCTATACCGCATTTTTTGGATCAAAATGTTTTTTTAGATAATAGTATTACAGTTAACACTACTAAATATTATATTGGGTCATTAACACTTCATAAACAGCTTTAGTCAGCCTTAAAATAAGAAGTATTAATAATACACAAAACATATATTTACATACAAACATAGATTTCTATGAATTCATGCTGTAAGTGTAACTTTTAAGAAGCTTTAAGATTTCAATATATTAGTTTGCTTTGAATCATGAAAAAGAGATATGTTATTTTATACTAAATTAGTTTCGATTTGACTTAACTTACGTATGGACGTTATTATATGTTTTTTTATGGATAATTATATTTTTAGTCGTTTCCACATAACTTGAAATAAAGAAAAAAATCTGTACAACACCTACAATGTACAAGTTTTAAATTAAATAAACGATAGTCCATATGTGAAAAAATAATGGCTGACAACGTTAAACAAAAATACATTTAAAGCTCGTCTTCAAAATACTTTACCGATTTCGTACATTAACTGACCAGATTCGAGTTTTCTGTAGTTTGCCGGCGAAACTTTTTCAAGAGGTTTTTTGTTTTTCTTCTAGAATTCCCTGATCTTCCACTTCTCTCTTTAATTACCATCTGGAGTAAGTGGCGCTTGTTGTCTCCCAACAGGTGTCCACTATCCCAACTTTATCTTTTCTTATTAATGAAGAATTAATCTGTCTTTCTTTAATTCATTAAGATGTACTATTTGATTATAAACTATAAGTTCAATGATTTTATTCATTCTATTCATTATTAATTTCTAAATTATATCATCGACAAAAATTACCCCCACTCAGTTATGTCAGTTGCCACTGTCCTTACCCCATCCCCATGAATTTTTACACTGTATTTTTACGTGGACATACATATATATGGCTTCCAAGGATTCTAAAAGCAGAAGTCATTGGACTTGAAAAGACGGCAACTGCAGTATCTAGTGATTTGATAATATTATGTTTAAAGAAAGTCGGATGATTAGCCCAATACTCCCAAAAAGTGGACAATGTGGTCCTAATGAGTGGGACACTCGACCTGTGCTACGCGATTTAAAATAGGAGTCACCCATCCAAGTTGTGGATTGCGTCCAATTTTGCTTATCTGCGGTGATCTAACGAGAACAGGGCTAACGATATGCCATTGTAGCTGGACATATATCCATAATATATTAATCATTTATAAATATGCTTAGTTTTATGTAGGCAATATATTTATAAAGATCATTTAAAAGAAAGCACTGGAGCTTAAAATGTTATTATAAAATCTGAGGCAATTTTCTTCGTGCACGAGAGACGAACGATAAATTCATCTTCGCAAGGAAACTCTTAACCTTTTAGTATTCATACGTTTCATTTTCACTTCTCACATGAATATTTCCAGCCGCCGTAGTTTTTCACGTATTCGCATAAAAAATGAACACCCTTAAACATTGAATACGACAGCAAATTTTAATAAAAACATAACGGCGGCTCCAGTAGTATCCACGAATGGCTTGTATATTAACAGAGCCTTCAGGTGCGAAAAGAACGTGACACAAAATATTTTTCAGAATGTCTGCGGTTTTTTTTCAGTCCGCGGCTCCTTTGTATTAACCTTAGAATTTGTATATTACACATCATGTTTTTTATGACTTAATATTTAATTTTTTATTTAAATAAAATTATCTCTTTATATTATAGTTAAACGTACATCATATTGTGAAGAATAAAAAAGATACAATATTGTATGAAACTGAATTATTCAATTTTAAGTTTTGTTATTTTTAATAAGTGAATATATTAAAAATGTTATAAGGAACTATAATTTTGTGCTATTGCTGTAAACAAAAAAATATTTAAAAATATATATTACATAAGCACGAGTATAGAATATATGACATTCATATAATTTCATAACCGCTCCCCTAATTGAAGCATATTACCGTCGTAAACTACAGCTTCAGAGCTATGTCAGCCGCCATAGGTATCGCCTTATCCCACATTATCTCCATCTCCCAAAGTTCCGACAAGAACATTATTAAGTTCCTGACGGTTCGAAAAATAGGCATATGAAGCTTAGGACCAGCCAGGTCTACTTTATTCATTCAACTAACTATAGTATAGAAGGTTATTTCGTCTGATTCCTTATCGATTCTCGCAAAATCATATCTTATAATACTTCCTAAATTAAAAGAACCTATATGCGCAGCAACATTGTTATAATATGCATAATATCTTGAAATTATTTTTGTTTACTTCAAATGAAAAGGTAAATGTCTTCTTGGTGTATCGAAGTGGCAAAGTATAATTCATACCCGAAGAGTAAGTAACTTGTAGGTAAGTATACGCTACCCCAAAGGGAATAAAGCTTGCACGATTACAGCCCAATATTTCAAGGCTGTATATGTTTTTGATATTATGGTTCAATCTTGAAAACGCCTTTGCACCCCCGGCCGTTTGGCGGGATATTTGTCATAAGCCGCGGCGGGGCGAGGAGAGGCGAAGACCGAGAGGGCGCGAAAAAAACATAAGAGTATAAATATTTAACTTGAACGATAAACGTCTCTGGCCTGCCAACGCCGCCCCGGAGTCCCGAAAAGAACTCATTATATGAGGACAAATTGCCTGCGAAAATCTTTAGTCTTTTCTTTCGGCGGGGGCGGGGGTTAAATTGCCTATTTGTCAAGGGGGCCGCTCCGACGGCAAACACAAAAATAAACGAATCTCTCTTCCTTCCCCGGCGTCCGACGAAATTGTCGACGACGCTACCTCGGCCTTAATGAGTTCCAATGTGTTCCAGCGATTCCGACGCGATTTGATACCCCCTTAAATATTCCGGATAAACAGGCGGCGGGACGTATTAATGGGCCCGAAATCTGGGGGCATAATCTATCTTTCTGAAAACACTATTGACCTGGATCCGCATTATTCATTACACAAGAGATTTTTGTCCGTTAAACATTCTTATATCTAGTGTGTTAGCCATGTATTAAGTCTACTTGCTAGTAATCTACTTGCTTTTTCATCGAAGAAAAACACAATTTTTTGTGTAAATTATTATCTTTAAATGATAGTGTCAAGCGATAATCGCATATTGGAAGCGTGGTTTTCGTAAGATCACAAAAAAAAAGCCAAATACCAATGCGGACTTGAACTTGTGGTTAGTTGGGTGGTGCCGTTTGCATAAACTATAAGGTAGGAAACGACATGTTAATCATCCGATCTTATTAAAAAAAAACGATTTAAATTTTTTTTACAAATCCTTACAGCTGCCGTGTCTTCATGTTCTGGTCTTGTTCTAAGCGTCGTATGAAACCAAATATCTTCCCAGTTGAATCTTCAGGTGAAGAGATGTTTTGGAATGAGGCATAAACAGTGGAAACGGAAACTGATATGATTGAGTAAAATAAATTTATATAGTGGAGAAAGTGTGTTCCACAATATTTCAAATAAGTCGAGTAGTAAAACCAAAAACAACCCTAAAGATGACCCCTGCAATGGCGGTCAAAAAATTAGAGAAAAGTATAAATTCGCCATACACGGCTCAATCCAAAACCCACAATCCCTAGTTGAATTGACGATTGCATGAAATGTTTTAATGTATATTATTACAAAATGATATTTTTGTAAACATCATTTCGAAAACAACATTATAATATTCTCGGAATATTTAAAATAATTACGTTGTTTCTTATTGCGGTAAGAAAATAAATAAATGACCTATTATACTTCCGGCTTCATTAGAAAATAAATTGAGTTCCTCTCCTGGAGGCTTCAGTTTACCACAGATGTTATTACCGTCTAAATTAAAACCTAATTAAAATGAAAAATAAACTCTACAAACATAGCGTTATTTTTTTTATTATTTTTAATTTGACGTCAGTGGGGGGGAAAGTGAAATATCTAATAAAATTTCTAAATTTATTTTAACAAATTTATTTGAAGTCCATCATTAAATGCGCCTCGGCTCTCTGTTGAAGTTATTTTCTTAAATCAAGCTCTGTAGGAAGTTTATTAAAACGATTCCAACTTTGAGAAATGTTAATTTAGTCAAAAACTTTTGTGTAATATGATTTTTTGCTTTATTTACCTATTTTCATTGAGTGGCAGCGCCGAATACAACGAGCGATAATTCGCAGTGTTGTTTGAACGATCTGTTTTGAAAACCGTAGATTGTTTTTCAGCTGTAGATCTTCATCTGAATCTTCTTTTAAATAAGCCTTAGCCGTAAAAATGAATAAACCATTAAGTTTTTTTGTAATCAATAATTTTACTTTATTATTATTATGATGGGTAAGCCAAGACTGAATGCTTAGAATTAATATATTACGAATATAATAGGAAAAAGGTATATTGCATCGTATACAAACTGTTTAATCAATCAATTAATTTGCAATGATCGTTATTATACAAGATTTGGAATAGAGAGGGACTATTATAAAGACAATAACTACATCGGAGGTACATATTCGTATTTAGGTTTTTGATGTACCTCTTGTATTCAAAGTCGAAAAAGTCCTTCAACCTTACGTACTTATTTGGGCAGCATCGATTGCTAACGATGTTATGTAATATAACGATATAATAATATAACGATGTTCCCGTACAAGAAGAGTTTCACACATAACGAAGAGTAAATGTGGTTTGATGTTATTTATATTTTTAGCATTCACTTTGAGATCCACATTAATATTATAGAGATAAGAATTTTATACCTTGTGTTAACATGGATCACACTGAACAATGTTTTACTTGATGGAAACCAATGTGCACAAACGTTTGTGCATCTTGAAACTGATGAAACTTTCATAGATCGTAAAACTGCAGTTTTCCATCAAGTGAAACAGTGCTTAATGTAATTCACGTTAAAAGAAGGTGTGAAATTATTATCTTTTTAAATGTTTTTTTTTAATACGTATATTTTAAGAGATAAAAAGCATTAAATCAAAAAAATATACAAAGTTTTGTTATGTTCATAATGATTTACAAGGTAAGATTCTCAATCTTAAGAATGACAAAAAAAAGAGTGTAAATTATATTATAAACCTTAAACATATGTCACAGTAAGGTTATAACTCTGATTGCGTAGTCTTAGTTTATTCACGTTTTTCTATTTTTTTCATTAAATCAATATAATTCTTATATTTATTAAATTATTAAGCAATATGGATTAAGTATAAGTTTTACGAAAGCATTACACAAAATACATAAACTCACTACCATTTAATGTTATTAATAACATTAAAATACAAATAACTCAAATGCAGCGAGCTGTAATAAAGTGATTTTACTTTTGTAAAAGTATTGATATCGGAACATAATAAAATGATTCTTATTCTTTATAACATTGAAAGTAAAAATCCCATTACTTGAAGCCAGAGTATTGCTGCACCGCTGCTCATATAACCGGACGGGCTGGCGGACAGCAAAAATAAACCCAACGCTACATCAAAGTCTGTTAAACTGAAACCTCTATAGTTCACAAAAATACTGCAAGAAAATCTTAAAACTTGTAGTTTTTAAAGATTAAAATAAAAACAAATTATTTGTATGAAATACTGAAACATAATAAAAAATCGAAAATAAATATTCATTATACAAGTTTGCTAAATATTTAAGCAGTTTTTTTGACACAACTTTAAAGTTTCAAATATAATGAAAGAAATATTTATTAATTAAGTAGTATTTAAATCATCACCACTTACTATTAAAAAAAATATTATACAACTAATTACATACAATGTGATTACATTTAATACCATATTTTTCCAATATTTATATAATACAAAATAATAAAAATACGGTAAAAACGAAAAGTAGATATATTTAATAAATTTTTGAAATATTATTTTTTATAATTAACAAAATATAGATAATACAATAAAAAAGGATAGATTGCAGTAAGATACTCTATAAGTAAAATTATAAGATTTGTATGACATATATATTTAACATGTAGAAAACACACAAATAAAGATACATTATAAACAAAGAATATCTATTTAAATAAATATTAAGAATTAAATCAATCATTATGTAAATTTTTAGAAAAAATATGAAAAATTTATATCATTATTCTAGCAAAGAAAATTATTGTGTGTGAACAAATGCAGTAAATTGGCGGCTTATTATGAAGGCGACATAATAAAGCGTATATGAATGCACCTTTGAACCGGCAAACGTTCTTAGTTATCTGTTTCTGGTTTCGCGAGCGATCCTCGAAGGTTATTGTAGCGTTTATAGCCGCATGAAAGGCCTTCAATGCGCCAGGAAGAAGACGGGCCGCGGCGAGTCGTCCGACCCCGGCCGGTCAGCTGCGGGGATCGCTTGGCTCGCGATGCAGCTGAAAGCGTGATATAAGAACGCGACCGAGCGGAATAATGTTCCTCGGGCACAATTTACGAGACGCTCTCGCGTAGTATGCGAAGCAAATGTATAACCAAAGCGATGCCTTCCGGGAAAATAATCTGGGGGACGGCACTCTGTGTGCGCGGCCGCTGTTGTTATTGTCATCTTTATAACGTCGGGGGGATGATAAAAGGGATTGGAAATGATAATACGTATTGTTTGTGACGTCTCATATGGCTATATTAAAATGTGTGAATTTGTTACGTGAATACCAGCACATTGTGTTAAAATTTTAAATGATTTTGGCTTTAAATATATTAAAAATGTAAAGATTTCGATAATATTATTTGGGATTTAAGCCTGTGTAGATTTTATTCATAATTTTCTTCTAACTGCAGCATATGCCATTCACTTACTGCCGCCACAAACTCTGTCAGATGCTGTAGTCTTCGTTTCATCCCATATCTGCTCTGACTCGTGCGGTTTTACTACGCTTCCTTAAATATATATTTTTTTTTAATACATTTTAAGACTTTTTTGTGCAATTGCATGAAGCAGAGCACAACTTTTACTCTCTTCACAAGTTTAATATATAACATTCAATTAAGAGGGCTGGATGTTTCATACGGGAAACATCTACTGTATTTGTGTTGAAGAGTTTGGAAGTCTATACCTATCTTGAAAAGATCCAGATTGTATGAAGGAAGAACCTCAAATACTTGAAGAGTATTCCAAAGCTTGCCGGTAGCATGTAAATGATTTATAATAAAGAACCAAATATCTGTTGACAGTTAGCAAATAAATAATATTTTTCAATTCTTATGTATATTAAAATATACTTACTGTAAAAAATTAATATAATATTAATTATTTTGTAAAAATATAATAAAAAGTTATATATTTTGAATTTATAACATGATTATATATAATTAAATTTATGGCATATGTATTTTTCTTTACTATTAAAAAAAAATGTCGTATGATAAATAAATAGCGTATATACTTCTGTATATTATCATTTGTTGATATTGAGACCATCATGTAAGAAGTACATTTAAAAATTGTAGTTTAAATATCGAGTAGCGTACTCAAGTAATGGACGGTAACGAAAGAATCGGCACACTCAAGTGGCAATGGGCGGAATACATATGCCAAAGATACATTAGAGGAAGGAAGACGTAAGAGTGGCGTCCAAGAACTGGCAAATGGGAGTTCCGGCAGACCTGAAAGATCAGTAGTTCCCAACCGTCAGAAAATTCCCAAATTCTGGCAAATGGTTATTTTTGGGGATAAGAAGAGGTAGATCTGTCATAATGTTTCAAAAACAATTATTTGTGGGCTAATTTTAAATTAAAAACCATACTTATTGTGATAACGTTTCCAAAAATATTTTAGAAGTCAAATGATTCAAACAAAGATTCGTTAAAGTCTATCGCTATTATGAGACAATGCCAAACAATGGATTGAAATTGTTCCAAGCGCACACAATTCGAATTCAAACATTTTTTTTATAAATTCAATGCTAATGAAAAAATTCCCGTGATCGCCTCGTTGGCGGAATTTAATATAAAATCACAACAAAAGCTCAGAATGTACGTTTTTATATTATTTTTTAACGTTTTCGAGGGAAATTTTTTAAAAACGAAATTTTCGGGATATTTATGAAATTGTTACAAAATCAGTTTGCAGGTAGGTATCAATTAATAAATTTATGTATTTTAAAGCATTATGGTAAAATGGAATATTAATTTTACATTATTTAAACGTAAACAACGTCTATTTTTAAATTTGACTGAATTCTTACATGATTCAATTACGTTATCATAAAATAATAACGTCTATTTTAACCTGAAATATACTTTTCAACACTTATGTGCATTTTAAATATCTATTATAGTTAATTTACAAGAACTCGTTTGGTTGAGTAAGTAAAAATAAATACTGAATTAAAATATTTTTGATATTTTCATGTTTTAACTTGCCACGCATGCTCTTAAGACAGATAAGCATTATATCTTCAAAAACCTAACAGTTTTCTCAGAATCCTTTAAGTTTTGATTGAAATATCAAAAAAACTAATTTTGCAAATAAATAACATTAAAAAATTTAATCTTCCTTTCGAGTAAATTTTAGACTAATGACATCAGAGAAATATGACAAAAAGATCTATGCGCAAGGCATATGATCGAGAGTAATGCAAGCTAATGAAGGGGTTACTATGGCGGTGGACAGATACATGCTTTCTGCAAGCATTTAAATATACTTAAGAAAATTTTGTATGAGTAATTACCTAAATAACTTACCGTTAATTAGAATTTCTTATGTGTAAGATTAAAAAGTTTCACTAGAAAAAGACATTTTCCCGAAATAGAGACAAGTGATTTTTCATTATAAAAGTTGTAATGAAAGACTGTAAGAAACGTACATATTATATTCGCTTACTTAACCCATTTCGAGCGACGAGCGGGTACTTCGTCTCCAGTTCATTTAACAAACCGAACTAGATCCCGAACACACGCACCCTCTATATTATTATTACATAATTCAAGTGCGGAATTGTTTTCAGATTTTATGTCGCGTCCCGAACCCGCCTAAAGTTGTGACTCCAGCGTTAGGCGGTCGGGACTCCGAGGACCCGATCGATAGGATTCCCGGGGTCGCTTTACCATATTATTAGAATAAGAATCTCATAGCTTTGTGAGTATTTCAACTGTCACGGGGCGGAGCGGCTAAATTCAAAAACTTTGCCCGAAGAGAGACCGGCTGGAGCGATAAAAAAACAGCAATTTAATATAATTACACACGGCCGGAGGTGGCGGGGCCCGCGGGCAAGCAGCGAAAACTTTCCCCATGAATGCTGTAATATTATTATGTCTTGTGCAAGTTGAATTTTTAGCAGAGCGCCTTGTTCGGAAGTTGACTCGATATTGCTTTTCGTCACCTGCTATAAACGTCAATTAACAATGACCATTACGTGTACAAACGCAATTAAGTTAAGCAACATTATGTGCGTAGCTTTATTGGATAGATGACAGCCTGAGAGCCTTTGGTGTTTTTGGTTGAGCTGACCCATCTTTTAAGACAAAATACTTTATATATTTAGATATCGTTGTTATGACGCGATAATTTGTGGTTAGCATATTGTCCAGCTACGAAGCTAAACTGAAAAATATATATAACGCCATTGATATAAAAATTTTAACTGTTGTATTTCACTTTTCTAGAAAGACCGTCAATAGCTACACAAATAAAATGCTCGGGGGAGTTCTGGGAGGAAGAGCTGGTATGAAACAAGGCGTGAGCCTTAGAGACTGACAGATCTTTGTGGAGCCAGTTTGTAATGACCCTATGCTCAGTTACGTGTTCCGATGTGGAATAACGATGATGACGTTGTTTTTATGTTAATTTTTTTACTTACATTTCTTCAATGTTATACAATCTCATTTACATATGGTTTCAATAATATTTTTTCCAGTGCTTTTTTTATGTAAACACATACAGGAGAATATTGACAGATGGTGACAGTAATTCTGAAGTATCACCTGTGGAATTTTATGACGCTTACCATGGTGCATATGGCTAAACGCTGCATGAGGAGTATTGATCCGCCAACGTCATAGACTACAGCCCGAGATTCACGCATCGTCCTTAATATTACATGAATCTACCACCAATTTTAATTAATAGGCTATGACTGGAATTTTACGGGTGAGGAATCAAATTCACACCAACTAATTTAGATTAATTCAGCTTAAAAATATATTTTTTTTATCTCCGTCAGGGATCGAACCCACGACCTTTGGCTTGCAAAGCAAATGCTTCGACCATTGAGCTATACCCACCGGCATAAATGATAATAAAAATATTTTTATTGAAAATATATTATCACGATAACATCCTACATGGAATTTCACCACGAATCGTCAGCTTACAACAGTATTAGCATACACCTATCATCCGACGACGTCTCAAAGAAGAACCCACGCGTAAGATTATCTTTCGTTCAGTGTTCCGCTGCACGCGCACGCATATATATTTTTTGTATATTTTGACTTCGTCTATTTCTCCGCCTTTCTTGTCTTTCCGCTTTCGTCCAATTTTATTTGCAACCGGATCTCTCGCGACATTTGTGACAGCAAACATCAAACAAATTAATCTTTTGCGATTAATTATTTTTATTTCCATGGCGACCGAGGAGCGCTCCTCGGCTTATATAATCCCGAGCTGCGAATTATAAATGTTTTCAAGTCTTGCGATGTTTTAATTTTACCACTTGCCATATACTAATTTGTGCGCGTTGTGTTTTTCACCCAATTTTCATGTAAAAATATATTATAATACCACCACAGCACACCAATACACCACGGATACGTTTGGAGTGTCTCGATAGATATAAAAACTAGTTGAATGTATAAAAATATCTCTTCGAAATACATACATTTAAATACTACTAATGACACGGGATATTTATTAAAATGTTAAAAAAATATCAATTCAACATAGTATAGACTGCCGGTGGTTATAGCTTAGTGGTCAAAGCGTTTGCTTTGCAAGCCAAAGGTCGTGGGCTCGATCCCCGACGGAGATTGATAAAAAAAAGGTTTTTAATCGATTTCTGAGCTCCCCGATTGGTGTGGATTTGATCTCTCACCGGTAAAATGACAATCATAGCTTCGTAATAAAAATTGGTGGTAGACGAAAGTCGTGCCGTGAAGACCAGCCATTTATAGTAAATTCCTGTAATAATAAGGATGAAGCGTGAATCTCGAGCTGTAGTCTATGACGTTGGCGGACCAACACTCCACATGCAGCGCTTAGCTATATGCACCATAGTAAGCGTCATAGAATTCCACAGATGAGACTTCAGAATCTCACCATCTATCGTTTTTCTCCTGTATGTGTTTACATATAAAAAAGATGGATCAATATATTTTTCAAATTAGAAATCGAGAATATTTATTTTACGTCACAACATTCTGTCAATTCTGATAGAACTGTTAAATTTGACCAAAAATAAATAACCCATATTCTCGGTATTAAATATATAAGTATGTAGCACTAGGCAGATGTTGTATTAGTTTATACTGGCCATATGTGTGGTAGTATTAAAAATGTAACAATCTAATCACAGTGTGAAATTTGAGTGCTTAACCACTGTGTCAGTACTGTCGGTGATGCAAAAAATACATGTGAAAAGTATGACGTATTCTCTTGGAATTCTTGAAAGAATAGCGTTGTATATACTCTCCTTCTGTATGCGGACAATTACTTACTTTAGTGTTAAATTGTTTAGGCTCTAATCAAGTGGAGTATAGACTTGACTATTAATTACTACTAAAATGTCTAAAATATAAATAAAATCAATAACAGCAGTAGTAAGATACAAAATAATATATAAATTTGACATAATTAATAATAGCACTGTCTTAATCAATCGCATTTATTGATTGACAATTTATATTGATAAAATAAAACAATTATTATTGTTTATTCAGATATATCATGTCACTTACATTGGGATTTATTAAATATTGTTTTTACATTCTTTAAGCATTTTTCGGTATTTAATTTATAATAAACACAAAATGTTATAATTTTTATAAAACACGTACACATGACGTATATAAGCGCAAAATACATTAAAAATTAGCGTATTTTCAATAGAAATCTGGCTTAACACGCATGTAGCGATAAAATACTGGCTCACAAAATACGGATGTACACGAAACGTACCTAGTTTTTAATTTTTATAGTGTGACAAATGTTCATACACGTCGTATGATGTTAAACTGTAAGCTATTCATAAATTTAAGTAGTTAAATACGTCGCGAAATGTCATATTTGAGGTTTTAAGTATCTCCTACAGCAATAACATTCTGCAAATGTAAGTCACGAAATTGATAGCCTTGCAGAAACTAAGCTTTGCCAAAACAACCAGACCACTGTGACTAAAACCTCTCTGAGATATTCTGTTTGTCTACAACATCGCAGAGTTCCATCGAGTTCAGTGGAATGTTTTATTTTTACTCCATCACCAAATTGCTCGTCTTTCAATCCGTAATTATAACAACCACTATTATTGTTTGGAAACCCGAAATTCACTTTGCAATTCAGTTTTAAGCGTAGTGGCAAAAGTACTAGCATAACTGCCACAGTACTACTAGTAGGTAGTACCCTTTGCTGGGTATTCCAATCTCTAGAGCCATTCATTTTACGATCTTTGCATACTACTCTCATTCCGTCCAAATCCGTTATCTTTTATAGACACTTTTTCTATTTTATTTCGCCCTGAATACTTTATATTTCGGTCGTAAGCAACGTGTACCCACATCGAGATTACTTTAGACATATTAAATAGCTTTTTAGATAATTGCTATTATTTGGAATCCAGATGCGGCATTCCATTGTAAGTAATTTTATTTGTTCAGCAATAACATTGGAACGTTATTTTTGAAAGTTAAGTATTTTGTAAATCCATATATCTAGTCATAAAAACGAAAACTATGTATGATCATTATTATCTCATTAGATTAAAGATTAGTCTCATTGCTAATCGTGATGTTAAAAGTAAAAATAAATGAATTAATTACCTTTATTTAAAGCACACTCCGTTTCTCAATAACGCGAAATCATAAATGTACCCAAAATAAAATTATTCTATTTGTACTGTGGTGATCTTATATCTTGTTGTAAAACTGCATATTTTCATCTCACTCATGTAGGACCTCGTATCAAAGACAGAGAAGTCTCCTTAATAAAGCATCCATTTAAATTTGTTTGACATTATCATAATGTAGGGCAAGATAACACTATATACTTTTAAATTTAAATGTTCGGGACAGACAAGCTAATTGTAAGCTGATGTCTGAGGTAATACACCGGTCCTCGTCCGATCACCATTAAAAGTAAAGCAACATGAAGTGTGGATCGTAGTTGGATGAATGACTACTTAGATACTCTTGTTGTGTCGATAGTTGGGTATAGTTGCCCTTTAAGAATGAAAGGTATATTGTGACCGTCAGGCTAATTATAAGATTTCTCAATAAACGCTGATTATCAAATACCTGAATATGTATCGCATAATATAGTTGCTTTCTCTTAATATTGTCATTCTATATGATTTCAATAGTTTCTGAGTGAGTTTTAAAACAACGATAGAATATTTGTATCTAACGGAAATGACCAGTTATAATTTGTGATGATCATAAAGAAAGAAATTATATAATCGTATTACGAATGAATTGTGCTTTTGACTAAGCAAAGACAGTGTAATAAAAACGTGTAAAAACTCTGCTAATTCGAATTCTTCTACAAATATCGAGAAAGAGCACTCTTGGCGGGTGCAGTATTCAGCCATTATTCTCGAGGACATGAAAACAAACAAACACCATCTTGCTTATACACGTAATGCGGAAGAACAGGCTCGGGGCCGGCCACGCTCGCCCTGCCCGGGCCATAATAGAATGCGGGGATGGTGTCTGGTATAATGTTACCCTCGAAAGCCGAAACATTCTGAAGTCTTACGGCGAAGGAGCCCTTAAAAAGGGATGAAAGGAGAGAGTCTCCTTGGCGAATCTTCAAGCATCTTTGATAACTGCTCTTTATTTAGGCGGGGATGTTAAATGAGAGAAGCCGCCAATGGGGCTCCTACGTTCGACCTCTTTCGATGAGATGATGTCGGGGTGAAGACCCGCCCTACTTACGCGTACACTTTTATGATATAAATAATATAATTAGAGAGATTTTAAATATTGATGTTAACAGATTATTATAGGCGTTCGATTTTGAAGCGCTTCGAGAGGTCTGTTGTTTTATTTATTCCCTGCATTATATATATCGATCTCTTATTCTCATAATATACATACTTAGATGGTAATATTCAACGAAAACGCTATAAAATTTTGCTTTTATCACCATAAAAATATATTTAACTTATAATGTAAGAGTTTGACGAATGGAAAAAATATAATTTATAAAAATATTGTTAATAAAATATTTGTTGTATAAAAATTAAAAATTAAATTTTTCATATGTTTTGTCTCGTTATGAAAAATAAAACTGTGGATTAGATTAATACTTTAGCTCCTCCTTAAGTTACAACATTGTCATTATAAAATCATACTAAGTTTCCTATTTACTATATCCTATTGAAAAATCTTATTAAATAGGAGATTTCAATCACTATAATTCATAAAATATGACATAGAAACAATCTTGAATCATTTAAGTGTAAAAATATAAAGTATTATTTTGCACTTAATATTAACATTGTGTTTTTCCATCTGACTGAGTGTCAACAGTATAGTTGCACAATTTAAAAAAACTTCATTCCTAACTACTATTTCAATCTGTCTACATAACAACGCAGCCTTTAACGTAGAAAAGATACATCATCAGTGGCTGGGACGAAAATAATCAATGAAAATCAATAAAACCAATGACTTTTCAAGTTCCTGGATTAGTCATATCAACAATGAAAAAAACATAACACAATTTAAAAAACTTATTACCTGTATGGTAAAAAGTAAGAATACAGATAATTTTGATGTTTTCTTACATTAATTTAATATAGTCTTCAATTGCTATTAAGTCATTTTCACAACGAAGTTATGACAAAATTTAGCCTATTCTTAATGTTGTTCTTTTGAGTCTGCTCAACATCCAAAAGGTTAAATTAACATTTTATTTTCATCGGTTATTAAATTTCTGATATAAGACGAAGGACTGTAAAACAGTTTTAAGAAAACACGTATCTTAAGCGCATGCAGTTGCTTAAAAATCGTCAACACTTTTACATTCACACCAAACATTTTATTTATTGTAGGAAAAAAATGCTAAGGTTAAATGAAAATAACAGCCAAACAACGGAGTAAAAATAACGCCCATGTGACAAGATTTATGCGTTTGTGCTTATTATATACTTATTAGGTGTGGTGGACTCAACTAACCTTTCTGTCCCTTGCGGCCACAGGATAAACACAAAATACCTGCTTTATCTAGAAAGTATTATTAACATTCGAGCCCGAAAAATGTTTATAAGGTATTTTGTGAAATATTCTTTGAAAACCGCGCCGATAATGACAGTTATGTGGGTAGTATCTTATGGGCATTAATTATATTCATATTTTAAGGCACTGTTACGAAACAGTATAATTTTAAATGCGCAGCATAATCTAGTGGGTGGATTCTTAAAATTACATTCGTTTTCTTGAAAAATGTTTTTTTAGATGTCTATATTTAGAGATTCACAATCAAGGTACAATATTTTACTGTGTAGAAATACATACATATAAACTATTACGTATTTTTGGAAATAGAGTCGTAAAGACGACAAGAAATATAAATTATCTTCTAATTGAATAAAAAAATTAATATCTTTGATTTAAAAAAAAAAAACAAATTTTCAAGACTTTCAACGAAGAAAACGACGTTTGCTATAAAAAAGTGAATGCTACCCAACGAATAGACACACTCAAGTGGCAATGGGCAGGACATATCCGTCGAAGAGACAACGGTCGATGGTGAAGAAAAGTATTGGAAAGGGGCTTAAGTACTGGCAAACGAAGCATTGGCCGACCCCCTGCAAGATGGACGACATAAGAAGAAAAGCGGGAGTGACCTGGATGCGGAAGACGGAGGATCTAAGAGTATGGACACTCATGCGGGAGACTTACGTTCAACAGTGTACGGATACAGGCTGATGACGATTACTAAAGCTATGTAACGAAAGAGTGTACAGAAAATAAAACCACAAAAAAAATGTTCTATCGGAAAATAAGGCAGGTATTTGAGCGAGATCTCTTTGAATGAAAATCTTATAATATTGAAGGTAATTTCTCCGGCAGGAAACTGTTAATCAATACCAGCTTCCTGCCACTGATTCTGCATATATTTCCATGACACGCGCCGCCGGTTGTTTTCATTAAGATAGTCGACATTTAGTTGCCGCGTGGGTTCAGGTGATCTAGGGAGGTAATACCCTCAATCTGTTTTGTATTTTTGTGATATTTCACGGAAAGATTACTTAATTCATAAATCAGGTGATTTTCGGATTAAACCTAAAATTAATATTGTACGATATTTATTCTTATATTTTATCCGCATTCGTTCTCTATCAAGGGATTAGAGTCGACCCTAGTTTCTACACACAGCTTCCACTTCCCATATCCGTTCCATATCTGAAACATATGGTCAAAATAGATTGCCGCCACTCAGTTCTGTTAGTTGCAACTGTCTATGACTCATCCCAAGACGTTTTTGCACCCGAAGGTCTTTATCAGAGCATATATGGTTCCCGACGACCTCCAGAGCAGAAGTCCGACTACGTGAAGAAAATGGCTGTAGTATTCGAGACGATTGGATAATAAATTAGATGAACGCTTTTAAGAATCAGCTCAATTAGACTAACGACAAGCGTTTAGAAAAAGGTGACCTATCCATGTGTTGGTCAGTTCACAATGTTGCTTAAGTTCAGTGATTTAACGAGATTTAATCGCTTAAATTACTAGCGTTTGTTAATGCGAAATAATGTTTAAAAAGTTAATGTAATTATTATATGATCGTATGTGACATTGATATCAATATTGATATGGACCGAATAAACAACGACCTCTTGCATTGAAATACAAAAAGATGATGTGGGTATCAAAATAACATAAGTAAAAGTACACATTTAAAAAAAATATAAGTCTCACATGAAAGTATAATATAATATAATATATATGTGATTAATGATGTAATGTAATTGATTTTTAATCTTTGAATTGTTTTAAGTGTCCCCCAGAGTGAAACATTGAGAGTGTGTGATCTAACAAGCCGCGTGAAATGTATCAAGGATAGAATGTTAATTTGGTTTACATTGTGTTCAGATAAAAGTTCCACCTTCCCCTATCTCACCAAACTCTAAGGCCGGGAGCATTCAGTGCTTAAGTTAATCACACCTATTTTAAATGATGATAACACGACTCCCTGAATGAACAAATACGGCAAGAAATGCTTCGCAGTATCTCGCGTTAATGTAAATACCAGTACGAATCAGAATTACACACAAATTTACATATATTTGAGGAATGTGTGGCTAAAATTTAAGATTTTTTATATATGTACAATGATATCATCACTAAGAAACATAAGCTATATCTCTTAGAGTAAAAAGGGAAAAGTACTCTTTTCTTAAAGCTACGGGTTCTTGCTCCATTCATTATGGTATAAAAAAGGATTTTTAATCAATTTCTGAGCTTTAAAATACCGCCGGTTGGTGTGAATTTGATCCCTCACCCGTACAATGGGAGTCATAGCCTATTAATTAAAATCGGAGGTAGATGAAAGTCGTCCCGTAAAACACCCGTATTCATAGTAAATTCCTGTAATGGTAAGGATGATGCGTGAATCTCGGGTTGTAGTCTATGACGTTGGCGGATCAACACTCGACATGCAGCGCTTAGCCATATGCACTATGGTAAGCGTCATAGAATTCCACAGACGAGACTTCAGAATTACTATCACCATCTATCGTTATTCTCTTGTATGTGTTTACATAAAAATAAAAATAGAAATAAATACTACAGAACATTTGTATAATCATATTAAATAGGATATTGACAGTGCAAATAGCAGAGATCCTAGGCAATGAAGCAAGGTGGTTATAAACTTAGAATTGAGGTAATATATCGTAAGATAAAGTGTATAAGAAATTAAAGACTAAGTGAAGTACAATTAGTATTTTTCAGCTAGTTCGACTAACAATCATACATGTAGCCTAAAAAAATTACAACGTAATACATATCTTAATACAATAAAATCATCTAATACTCAGTAATGTTATATTCCTTATTAAATTGAAAATAAAAATTTAGTATTATATAATAGCTTAACACATTGAAATGACAAATACCCAGTAACTTTATAATTCTATAATGCCTTTTTCAAATTAAAAACACAAATGATTACATACATTAGGAAATCCACATACTCATTAAATTTAAAATGTCTTTTTTCAATTATATTACCCACACACATATACAACCTGTAAATATGTGTGTAGGAACTAATTAACTGTCCATGCCTATATAAGCCAATGCCTGTTTTTATTTTTTCATTATTGAAGATGGTCTTCAGGAAGGCCAAAACATGTAATCGTTAAAATAAATTGTGAATCAAAACTAAATATTTTTAATTTATTAATTTTTTAATTAAAATTAATTCTAAAATTACAACGTAATACGATCGAATTGCTAGTTATGAAGATTCACTAGAGAGACTATTATATCATTATATCATATAATAGTCATAGAGTACATATTATATCATTCATTATAAGACTACGTCTTATAATGAATGGTATAATATGTACTTTTCAATGTTTTATTTCCAGACTTGTATATTTAAAGGCACATCCAAATAACAACGACTAGATAACGGATATATCAAAGAAGTATTAGTTTTACCTTTAGATAAATATTTAATTACATTTATGTTATTATCAATTGAATTGTAGACAAAGCACAATTAGCAGGGATTTCAATTTACTATTTATTTAATAAGCATTTTTTATTAATCAGTTGAATTCGTTTGGCGTGAAATGACCTTTCCGTCAAGGTGACCTTTTGATCCGACGAAAAGCTTATAGACATTATTTTATTTATAAGCGATGTCTCTGTCTCAATTTCGCTGATTCGCTGTGCTACTTTTCAAAGGTTGTAGTTCCAATGTCACCTTTATTTATTTAAAAATAATATAGCGATATCCTTATTAAGCAACTAAGAAAAATAAAAATCTGGGAAAACAGAAATATAAAAAATAATAATTAAACTGTGATTAAGGATCAGAGGTCAGAGGCCAAATAGCGGGTGTTCCTATTCTTACATAAATAATTCATGATTCACCACCCAGTGGGTGGATAAGGGTGAATCAAATAATATGAGTAATTCATCATCATCAGCCTGTGTCCGTCCACTGTTGAACGTAAGCTTGCCGCATGAGTCTCCATCCTGTTCCAATTCACTCTCGCTTTTCTTCTTATATCGTCAGTCCATTTTGTGGGGGGCCGGCCAATGCTTCGTTTGCCAGTTCTTGGGCGCCATTCCAATACTTTTTTCCCCATCGACCTTCGTCTCTTCGACAGATATGTCCTACCCATTGCCACTTGAGTGTGCCTATTCGTTGGGTAGCATCCACTATTTGAGTTCTTCTGCGTATTTCCTCGTTTCGGATTCTATCTTTTAGCGTGGATCTCTCCATAGTACGCTGGGTGACCTTTATTTTATGGGTAAGTCTTGCTGTCAGATTCCACGTCTCTGCGCCATAAATTAATACGGGGAGGATGCATTGGTTAAACGCCTTAGTTTTAAGACTATGCGGAATTTTCGCTTTAAAAATGTACTTTACTGTTGATTTCTTTTGAAAAGTTACTTCGCCCTAGTTGTATTACTTGTCCCAGATAGGTATAGTCGTTTACAATTATTTGTGTTCCCGAGTTATTAAAATATAGCAGTATATTTAGTATATATGATTTTTCAAAGCAAGCGTATTCAAAAGATCATAACCGGTTTTGTTATCAGTGGGCTCTAAGACATTCAGCCAATGCAGCTGAAACTTAATTAGGTTGGGATATTTTGTGGCGGCCATATCATCTAAATATGCAACGCATATGAGAAAGAAATATATTACAACTATATGATTTTCAAATTATATTTTCTCTAATGTAATGTAGAAATTTAATTAACGAGATACAATGACAACGCTGTAGTATTATTTTGTTACATTCACGCAATTCCAGGAAAATTATGATATAATCTAAACTATTCGAGAATGAAAATAAAACTGTCAATCACGTTGATTGAAACGTTTTCAACGACGGCTAACGAATCGCAGTAAAAAAATAACGTAAATTAAAAATAAACGAATAATTTTCGTAGCGAAATTGGTCATTAAAAAGTTTTAAATATCAAAGTAGGTAATGAACCCAGCGTTTGTTACTGTCGTAACGAGAATGATGTTATATGAGTGTTTGTAGCTTCTTGTATAGGCGGGGTTCGTTACAAGGCCTGGTGGAGCTCCATACAAACGCGATCGGAAAAGGCGAAAAATTAAAAGTGCCCCTCGCGGAACGAGCTCTTTAAAATGCTCAAAACTTTTAAATTTTTGATTATCCTCACTCTCAAGATCATTTTCATTATTCGCTTATTTTTCCGTGTTTCGCTTTCTTGAATGTTGCAATTTTTATAAAGTTCCGCTATTAATAACCGACCGAGGAAAAATAATTAGGTTGTAACTTTTCTGTGGTTTATATGATGCATTCGTATACTTATAAAGTAATATAATTTTATTATGGAAACTAACGACAATACTGTTATATTTTAAAATTGTCACACAAAACTGATTGGTTTCAGATTATATAGAGATTTTGGGTTTTATTTGACATACTTACTACCAATAATACAAATCATTACAATACATTTAGTATGTACAAATTTGGAAAAGGTTACTACAATTTTTTTTTTTAAAATGTTCAATTATCGCTTTCAAATTTTATATGTAAAACTGAAATGACTTTGTCTAAAAAACAGATATACTGTAATTTTTTTTCATAAACTTGTCATTTTTTGTACAAGCATATGCTTTATTTGGCTTAATTTACGTGAATTTCACAATAATCCATCATGTTATTCACATACCAAGTATAAAATATTAAAATTGATATGTATCAATACATAATTTCTGTAATGGTCCATTTTTTAAGATACTATTGCAACTGTTGATAATAATTAATTTTTAGAATATTGGATGATAAATCCGAAGCTACCGATATTTCTGTTAGTTGCGGTAGAGATGAAAGTTTAGTTAGAAAGGAAGCAGATTGAGGATGGGAGAATACTACCTAGGAGAAAATAAAGGTTTCTAGGCAAGATCATCATGCCCGTGATTTAATAGTCCCCCGAGGATTTGACAAATATATATTGTATAATTGATATTACAACCGCAATATTAATCATTTAAGCGCAATGTTAATACAAAAGCTTAAAGTATTATGTATTATTTGTTGAAAAATGGACAATTTTGCAATCGAAATTGTTTTTTATTTATTTATTACTTTACTTGAAACAGTACGGCACTTGGATCACTTCAAGTTTAGTATATGGAAAGTGTTTGATCGCATGGCCATCAACATATAGACCATCGAGTGAGTGGATTGGCGCATGCTTAGATGGCATTCAATCGAGATAAAATGCACAGCGTAGAATGCCCAATGGTGCTGTTACAATGTTAGACATATAGAGTGCTGCATTGAGTATCGGAAAAAGTTTAAAGTAGTGGATGGTAGACGACAGGATGTCCGGCATTCTCGTATGGAAAACGACGGCAATAAAAACATTATTTCTTTCGTCTATCACAAGTCCCAATTTTGCTGTAATCGATACCAATACCACGTAAATAGTATTCAAAATATAATTATTATAATTTGCTTTGAATAATTTAGTTTTATGTATATCGGAAGTTACTCGTAGATTGATAATTTTTATAAATAATTAGCTTTATATCAGATAAAATGAAAACAAGTATTACTCGTACTTCCGTAAACCAACTTAAATATAGCTTGTTCGTATATTTAAGTGATACTGGTACTTATTTTTTTACAATTTCATAATATTATAAATAGTTAAAATATGATTTGCCAAAATATTTACTGAGAGCATTTTGATTTATTTCAGTTTGGATATCTTTTTTTAACACTTTTAAGAAAATTAAAAAAAGGTTAAAAATAAACAATTTAACTACCTGTTGAACTACGTGTTTAAAAAATATAATTACTTTAACTAAGTTACTTTTCGGACAACCTTATCCATTGTTTAATTTGGTTCATCTCTACATTAAACATCAAAATACACAATGTTACACTCTTTAGTAAGTGAATGAAGGGTATACACTTGCAAGGTTGGTTAAATCATATTGTAATGCAGTGTAAATAAAGTTTGTGAGGTGACTAGGCAACCTCTCGTCCTCAAGAAGGGAAGTGTTTTATCTCCTTCATAACGGCCCATTGTACATTATTTCCCTAAGAGCATTGCAAAGCACTCATGTTACTGCGAGAATTATTACGTCTTGTGGCCTTTATTTATATCATAAGGACAGACGATGCAACGGCATTTTATTTTTCAGTATTAGCGTGCTTCATTATGAGGTGTATTTTGTATAGATTATTTTGTATTATGGTGCCCTTTTCAGTATATTTTTAGGATCTAAATCATGGACTCACACTGGTCATCAATCGTTAAGACGATTCACTCCAGATTTTTTCTTCAAATATCGATAAATTATTTATAAATGACTATATTATGTATCAATTCAAGTATTTAGAGTAGATCGTTAAAAAAGGTTTGTTCATTTTTAAAATAGGCTTGTTTGAACAAAATAATACAAAGGAGAATTCTATGGAATCCGATTTATTTAATTTATTATGAAGCTCCTAAAAGGATGGCATATCTTTAATATTGATTGCCGGAAAAAGTTTTTACATATTTTTACTCTTGACTTAAAAATATTTTGATTTATATATTATTTAAAAAAAAATCTTAATAATGACTTTATATGCAAATTAAATTTGTTGTACTATAATATCATTTTTGTTTTTTTTAGTCTTTATTTCTTTGCATTTGAGGTACATAGCACAACGTAAAATATTTATTATTTTCGTAGTATTTTTATTTCAAGTTCAGCGTATTAAAAAACATCTTACATAAAAAATAAATATCAAACAGTCAATTTTAATGAAAAGAAGTTTTACGGATTCTATGAAAATATCCGTTGTGTAATATTGAATACATTTCTCTGTAATAATTACATTGATGTGGTTAAAAGTATAAAATAAAATATATTTATTTGTATGCAAGTCTTTAGTGGTACATACCGCTGTTATATTACTCTAATATAGTTGTAATTCTAAGCATGATATAATATATCAAAGAGCGGCGGAAAAATGTTCGGTTTTCGTTCGAGCAAGGTAGAGAAAACGGTTTTATTCTCCATTTCTGTCAAGCGCAGATATCCGGTTTAGAATAAAATCTCGCCTTTTGTGGAACAACTATTATATGCAATAAGTGCATGTCAGGAGAAATAATCATGTAGATACAACTTCACGTGCATACTCAATAAATGTGGACATAAAATATTGTTTTCATTTAAAATATTTTCTCTACAATCATGTTACTTAAGTTATGTAAGTATGACATCAACCAATTCAATTAAGTATTTTATAAAACGAGTATAAGCAAGTCTATACCCTTCATTCACTTAGTAAAGAGAGTAACATTATGTATTTTATTGTTTAATCTAGAGACAAACTAAACTAATCAATGAATAAGGTTGTCCGAAAAGTAAGTTTTTTAAAGCAATCATATTTTTTTTAAAACTCGTAGTTCAGCAAACAGGTAGTTCAATTGTTCATTTTTCACCTTATTTAAATTTTCTTAAAAGTGTTCAAAAAGATATCCAAACTGTGCTTAAAATTACGCAACTAAGTAAAGCAATTTAAATAAATAGGTAACATTTCTCGATTGTTTTATTTTCACACTTCTTTATATCTTGTTACATCCCTAACTTTTTCAATCTGCCTATACCTTTCCGCTATTTAACTTATTTTTGTCCAGTCCTTTCCAAGAATACCTTTGCTACGTGATCCTTTTACAAAACAAATACAATTTTAAAATATACTATTTCGAATGTATTTGCTCAGTTTTGTTTTGACCAAAAACTCAGTAAGCTTATCCCAAACACAACTGTAAGGAATACGTATATTTATTGATTCACCATGTAATTTTATTTTTCTTAAATGTATCTGTTAAATTTATTTTACAATTCATGTACTTAATTGTATGATTAAGTATATGACGAGAAAGTTTAATAAAACATAAAAAATTCCAATAAGTATGAATAGTTCAAAGTCAGAGTAAAATATAAACTCAAGTAAAAGTAATAATATTCCTTTTTTTAAAAAAAAAACTATTTGAAATCAAAATTGTATTTATTTTAACTTTTTTTTTTATGTAAACACATACAGGAAAATACCGACAGTAGGTATAGGTGAGATGATATTAATTCTGAAGTCTCATCTGTGGAATTCTATAACGCTTACCATGGTGCATATGGCTAAGCGCTGCACGTGGAGCGTTGATCCGCCAACGTCATAGACAACAAGCCGAGATTCACGCATCATCCTTATTATTACAGGAATCTACTATGAATGGGTGGTCTTCACGGGACGACTTTCGTCTACCACCAATTTTAATTAATAGGCAATGACTGGCATTTTACGGGTGAGGGATCAAATTCACACCAACCAGGAATATTTTAAATCTCAGAAATTGATTAAAAATATATATTTTTTAAATCTCCGTCGGTGATCGAACCCACGACCTTTGGCTTGCAAAGCAAACGCTTTGACCATTGAGCTATACCCGTCGGTAAACATAAAAATATTACAATTATCTTAGATAACATTATATACTAGTATCTTTCATGCTTTGATTTTTTTTCTGTGTATGATGAATTTATTTGTGTAATTGAGTTAAAAGTACCATATCGACACAGATCTAGAGATTTTACATAAATCATTTTAGTAGCATCCAACATGTCAGAAATATTAAAATAATCAACGTTATTTTTTATATTGTCTTAGTTTCAACTAAAAATTTAAGGTAAACATATTTATGTTAATGAAAAACATCGACGTGTTTCTGTAAAAGTCATTTATCTTTATGTCATATTATCCAGGGAAACGAATTAAAAATACAACTAGAACTGTGCGTCATTTGCATATGTGAAATATTAAAAAAGTTCATGATTTGGAATGAAATTAGAAAACAAATTAGATTTTTAATATTATGGGAATGGATATACTTGACACGGAAAAACGTAATTTTATTATTTTGTGAAGTAAAACTTGTACACCGACAATGTCAAGTCAAAAGCAACTGAGGAAGCAGTGGGTACAATATGGCTAACCATTATTGTTAGACATTAATAAGTTGTTGCAGTAGATTATTCAATTAAAATATTTAAATTCTGCTTAATTTTTTTTTAAGAAACCATGAGGAGATTATTCTTATATTATATATTAATATAACATATTATTACATAGTGTGTATAAGCTTACAACGCAAGATTAATATAAATGTTTCATTTTGAGGCATAGAAAAGTTTAAAACCATAAACATGTGTTGGAATTGTGCTGCGTGTTAGGAAGTGATCAGATGGGGAACGAACATTCCGAACATAAAAAGAGAATAAATAAGAACACCGTATAATGTCACGGAGAATTGAATATCGGGTGAGTAATTTAAATTTATAATCGTACTATATAATATGAGTGGGAGAAGGTTATTAATCCAAACATATTTTTATTGATTCTGAAAGAAAGAGTGAAAATGGCATTTAAATTTATAATACTTGGTAAGGTTATAGACACAAAACATTTATTGAGGAGTATATTCGTATCTACAAAAGAAAGTAAGAATCAAATGAAGTTCTTAGAACCTTTATAAGGAAATAACCTTTATCAGTTAATAAATTGACCAATCGCCTAAAGGTATATATTTTGTAATGCTCATGAAAACATAAAAAAAATGTTTCGATTCGTTATCGAGGACTATTTTTGGTTAATTTATTGCTCCGATCGAATGAAATTTGCATCGTTACCTGGAAATCCACGTGTGTAGGTTTCCGTCACAAAATTAACCGTTAATAATGGTGTATGTAGTAACCAGGTAATGACGCAGATTTCAAACGGATTGAACAATAAATTAAAGAATGAACGTTTTCATCAACGTACTAAAGAAGCAATGTTGAAGTTTTTTGAGCACAATAGGATATTTTATAGACCAAAAACGAAGGGTTAATTGAATTAAATAAAATAAGCATTTTTATTTTGTTATATAAATAAGATACTCTCCAAGAAATAATACAAGATAAAGAAATTTTATAAAGAATAAGTATAAGCCATTATGTATTCATTTCCTTCTGACGATGTCTCCAAGCTTATTTCATTTGTAAGTCTTTTTCTCAAGTCTGCGTATTTAATTTTTTGTATACCCAGTAAGTAGACAAGGCATTTTTCGTTACATCCGCAGTATTACTCTCAGAAGCGCAGTCTTCCTTCGCTTTAAAGGCATATTTTCTTCAGGTCGGAAGACCACGCGGGCTGCACCGAAGAGCCCGAGTCCTTTATAAGGCAACTATGCAAACTCCAGCGGAAGAAAATTAAAGTAAAGTGTTTGCCGTTTCAGTTGTTTTATATCTGTTTTGTGTAGAGTCTTTCCAGATGTCTTGTTCTTGTTTAATTCATTTTTGGACTGTACAATAGTAATATCGCTCCCCGCTCCGGTCGTAATCAAGACTTTGGCAAGCAGTTTGATATTATTTTAGACAAATAACGCGCGGAATTTCGCCTGTTTGTGGGCGCATTTTTTAATAAAATTTTACACGGCGTCGTAAAACCGTGCCAGGCCGAGAGACAACCAGTGTTGGTGATGACTTACGATAATATTGGACGCAGGGAAACATCTAAAATACAGGGAAGCGGAAGTATGACTCGTGAAAACATTACTCAAATAATGAAATTTCGTGCATTTATAATCACAAATGTTTAATTGATTCCGATAGATACATTCCTTTTACTATACAACATTGCAAACAATATAATCTTCACTGCAGTTTCAATCCAAAAAACAGAAAATATAAGGTCGACGTAGGATTCAAATAGTGATCAAAGCCCCCAAAAAATATGCCAACAATATTTATTTTAGTTGACGTTCACTTTAAAAATAAATTTTAAATTGAATTACTGACTAAATATTTGCATTGTTTTATTACAAACATATTTAGCTTATTTGTTGAATTATTCTTAAATAAAACTTATAATAAATAACGAGAAAAGTTAAAAAATTTAAATAACCTTTTATCCCACGTATAATTTCATAAACATTGAATATGTTAAATTTTAGACTCCGCAAGCCATTTGTTTCGCCATAAGCTAACGTAGCAATGACATATTTTTCATTACTTTTTATAATAACTAATTGAAGAAGTGTTTTATAAAACAACATAACTTCGATACTATCCATTCTATAGCTGGAGCATATGGTAGCCACATTTCGCCGCCACATAATTATATTAGCCGTCGTGTTTTTTGTTTTTTCCCATTTTTATTCTGCGTCCTTGTGATTCGCCAAGTAAAATATATGTACCAGTTGTTTCCTACAAGAACAAATATTATTGTTACAACAATGAAAATTTAATGGAATTATTAATAAACATATAAAGTTTCATCATCAGCCTGTGTCCGTCCACTGTTGAACGTAGGCCTCCCGCATGAGTCTCCATCCTCTTCAATCCTCCGCCTTCCGCATCCAGGTCACTCCCACTATTCTTCTTATATCGTCAGTCCATCTTGTAGGGAGTCGGCCAATGCTTCGTTTACCAGTTCTTGGACGGCATTCTAATACTGTTCTTTCCCCACAGATATGTCCTGCCCATTGAGTTCTTGTGCGTATTTCCGCGTTTCGGATTCTATCTTTTAGCGGCACTCTGAGCATGGATCTCTCCATAGCACGCTGGGTGACTTTTATATAATTTAATTTATAAAGTTTATATTTCTATTAAAGTAGCCAAATCAAAATTCAAAGTTAATTTTATAGTATTATTTTCAAGACTTGATTATTGTTTAAATTCGCAATTATTTTGATTTTTACACAAATTTAATTCTAAGAATCGTGTCAGTGTTTGCATTTCGATATCAATAGTTAGACTCTGGTTGTTTGTGTTTTAAGAATGCATCAAATCGAGTTGAAAATTCGCGTCGCTGATCCATCGATCCATCGTTACAACGCAGTGAAAGTTGGATCGCCAGGGTCCCCATACTTGCCCACTCATATCTAATGAGGCCCCCGGTGTTGAGACACAAAACTTTTCAAATGAAAACTTGCTCCCATTGCAATGGAGCTGCCGGCGGAATATTCATGGAAAGTCGACGGCTAAGCCAATGCCTCGGTGGTGGAGAGGGGAGACAAATGCTCCTGATACCGGTACTCGGCGGTATACTAAATTACCGGAATATACCACAATTGTTGGCCAGAATTTTCAAACAATTGTGTATATTAATTAAATATACATATACTATACATAAAATTCTTTTTTCAACGTGTCAATCCAAGCACAAAAATAACGGCAGAAGCGGGATGCGAACCGCGGACCTTGGAAACCAACTATGCCCAGGTATTCATACCGCTCGGCAAACTGAGCCATTGCTATGCCTAGACCGACTCGCGTTATAGTATATGTATATTTAATTAATAATAATATTGTAATATATTCAATGATCTATAAAAGTAGATTAGAATATTGAAATAATAAAATAATATTCTAATAAAAATTAAAAAAATTCATATAGTATCTTTTTTCGTAGTATCAATCCGGTGGATTGGTTTGCAGCAACAGAATCTTGCATCTCGATCTCCATTCCTCTTGGTCCTCCGCAACCCTTTTCAGCTCAGCAAGAGCGCTACAGCTCATGTCCTCGAATACTTTCTGCAACTACTTCCGTCTAGGGCGCCGTTCTGCAGTAATGTTCGAACATTCCAGGTGGCATATCTTGTTGGCTGAAGGTTTTTCTTATTTGTCTTGGTTGTTTTGTCTCGAGCAGTCCCCACCCGGGGATCCGATTGGGGGACTATTTTATCTCCGGAAAATTTTACTTGAGATGCAATCATTTTTTGCTGATACGTGGGATATCTTTAAGACCTTTAATGTGGTATTTTCCCCTTTATTTCCACATCCTAATGCCGTTGACCATAAAGGTTCATCCGCCTTAGGAGGGCATTTACTACCTCCAGGACAATAGAGTGCCCTAACCAGCTTGACCTGATGAGGTTAGCTGGGTGTTAGCTTATTCCGGCCAACATTCGGTCCAAAAAATCTGATCTTTCAAATTATCATCAACCACAACGCAAATTGTTTTTCTGCGTAAAATTTCGTACAAGAAAAAAAAAACAAACAGCCATATGAACAAGTATTTAATACATGGTTATTTATTATATATGTATTTACACATATAATGTATTTTTAAAAAATTTAAGGTCAAAGAGTAGATAAATATTAAGAAATTTAAAAAAAAATGCCGGTGGTCATAATAGCTCAATGGTCAAAACGCTTGCGTTGCAAGCTATAGGTCGTGGGTTCGATTCCCGACGGAGATTAAAAAAAAAGGTATTATTTTAATGGATTTCCGAGCTCTGAAATACCCTTGGTTGGTGTGGATTTGATCCCTCACCCGTAATATGCCAGTCATAGCCTATCAATTACAATTGGTGGTAGACGAAAGTCGTCCCGTGAAGACCACCTATTCATAGTAAGTTCCTATAATTAAGTATGATGCGTGAGTCTTGGACTGTAGTCTATGACGTTGGCTGATGGACACTCCACATGAAGCGCTTGGCCATATGCAGCATGGTAAGCGTCATAGAATTCCACAGTTGAGACTTCAGAATTACTATCGCCACTTGTTGGTATTCTCCTGTATGTGTTCACATAAAAAAATTGGTTATTAGACTTAAAGATTTAATCTAACGAAAATTGTTTTGCCTTATTAACAACAATGTTTTTAAAAAATCTTGTCTTTATTACTATATTATAATAATAATAATTACATTTTTATTTCTTAAAGTTTAACTAACAATATTTCCATTTATCGTTTTTCTTTATTCTATAGGTTATAGGTGAGTTTTAAAAATTATGGTCATGATTGGGAATATATTCTTGCATAAAACTTTACCAGACTTCGAAATTAATAATATTTTTAATTAAATATAGAAATAGAGATTGACATTTGTTTTTGAGTCGAACGATATCAAATACAAATAAAATACATTATTGAGTACACAGCGCAGATTTTAAATTGAATTCTAGCAATATTAATAAAATATTTACTAAGCTTCCTTTAATATATTGCCACCGGGTCACATCTGCCCGGCTTCATTGTCAGATAATATGACGCTTTGTTAGCTCACTCATATTTACTTGCGGCTTAATATGTTAATTAAAAATATGCTTTCATATATTGTATTGCTTTTAACTATGAAAGCTTTCGTAACGGTGTTATTAGCCTTCTGCTTTTAACAAACGTTAAAATGAGTTTCGATGGAGTTTGCGTGGTCCTAAGCTCTAACGGAAATATTTGAACAGATTATCCTTAAAACTTTGGAAACAAGAGCACGTGAAGCCAGTTCGCCATGTTTATTTTGTATAAATGTTGTTGTTTATTTTACACAAAACAATCTACATAATAAAATAACCACGCATTCTGATTGATATCTATGTGACAAGGTCACTTAATACCAAAAATGGATGCTTTAAAAACAATCCCTACTGAAAGCAAATTTCAATATAAATAATTAATGTTTTTATTTATAATATTGTTGTTATATTTAATTAAAGCCTACTTATAAAATTGTTGTAAATTATTCAAAAAAATATACTTAAAAAAAAAATATTACAACAATGTTAAACGTATCACGTTAAAAACGCTGATAAAGTATGTGTTATTTTCTGATAACAATCGTAATATTCCGCAATATTATGTACAAATTTATATATACTGATATCAGCTTGATATAGCTCCTTAAGGCCGATGCCGTAAAGCCTCAACAAGCGATCTTTTGTCTATCATTTTGGTTCGCTTGCGTGACATCTACATCGAATGTTAAGCGGTGTTTGCATACGCCAAAATAATTGTTATGACAGTTGGCCTATTGCTGGTTGGTAGGACTGTCATATTGGCAGTTGGTACCGTGGAGATGTGAGATCGCGCCGTGGGCTGGCAGTTGAAGTTTGACTCCCGCCCGTCACAGTGCACGCGTCCTGTGCGTTCGCTGTGGCGGGCGACGTTTGTGACAATAAACAGGTATAGTGAAACAGAAACAAGTTGTTTATAATGTGAACCTGATCCTGCATCCTTCATCCAGTAAACCGATGTCCATAAATGGAAGAGGAGGATATCAATACATAATTATTTTTTTTATGGAATGTTATGTAGTGCAGTATTGAGTTGAATAAAGACTGTATAATAAGGACAGAAAATATATCTTTGTATGCAACATTATAAAAATGTTCAAATTAGCTGTTTGATATAATATACTGTAATAAGATTAAGCCATAACAAACACGCAATCTGAAATCCGAGAAAGGCTCACTCGAAAAAATCGTCCCGCCAGATATGATAATTCATTTAATATAAAAAAGGTCCCTTTCTCTTTCTACGGCTGCACCCGCTTTTTTATTATTAGTAGTTACATCAAACACAGAAAAGGGGCCGCCAGCACGCAAGTACGGCCCATGTTGCGGATGGCAGTTACTCGGGGCCTCCCCATGAAAACCTTCGAGCGGTATTTGCATTCATAAAAAAACTTGTATGAAAATCAACAGGTATCCACCGGGCAGGAGGAAGTCTGCAGCTGAGAGTAGTAATAACGCGAGAGGAAAATTACTGAGTCAGAAAGAAATAACTCCACGTGGTAACAAGTGTGTCACCTGGTATAAAGTTTTGAATGTATTTTTTTAATGCAAATGAACGTGGCTTTTTTGAAAATAAGTTCCACAGCTTAAGTTTTTGTTTTCAACATGTTTCGGCTTTGAGGAGATTTTTTGAGAGAACCATTTTAAAGTGAAATAATATTTTCACTTATTTAAGTTTATAAATATAAAGTCAATGAATGAAATAGAAGCAATGAATGTGATGTGTATTCATTTTTTAATATTAGTTTTTTTTGACAACCCATCAATTGCCATTCATTTGTAGGTTATTTAATTGACTATAACAAAATATTATTTCCAATACAAAATTGTTTCCCACTATAACAATACATGTTTGTAACCGGCAGCTAGTTTCATGCTGGACTCAATGTCATGTTGAAGATTATTAGAAATTCAATTATTAGAAAAAAGTTGATTCGATCCGCCGTTAAATATATAAATATAAAATGATTAGCAAGTGTCCAAATACTCTACATCTGTCTTTTATTCAAACCCTAGGGCTCTCGTTCTTAGATATTATCCTGAACTATAAATATAGTATACCAATCGGGGCTAGGGTTTTGATATTATTTGGAACAATGTCATCAATTCTAGTATTTTAGGTATATTAATATATAATTATTGTAATTAAAAAGCGTATACAACGCTAAATCAAAAATTTAAAACATCTTTTTTTTTTAGAATATTTTTCTTGTACTACTATATTGAATATAAATGGAAATATTGCGTAAATCATGAGTATTTAAGAAAATCGCTATGAAAAATAAAATCTTAGAAATATTCTTAAATATTTTATCGTTTTTGTAGTTTTGTAAACTTCAATTTAAAAGTACCAAGTAGCAAGTAATTTACAATCAAATATCAAAACAGATTTATATTAAAAAAAACTAATAAATATATCCATTTGTATATATAACCAATCTAAAGTGTCGCTGCATTTACAATGTTATATTAATGTACAAGTACGTACTCGTATATTTATATATCCATGACATGGATGTGCATTAAGTACATACACAAAAGCTTAAAAAAGTGCATTCGCGGAAAATTGAATAAAATTACTTGATCGCTGCATCCAAGTCTTTTAACATGAATTTCAATATCGATGACTCTTCAGTATTGCATGTATGACATTTCATAAAGCGAAATTCTTTTCATTTTTTCTCCTCTCATACGAACCGAGTCATACGCGCTCGGTGTCAATACAAATTTCGTACGCCCGGAGCAGAGCGAGGAAAATATGACGAAGAATATTTTTAAATTATGATATTGAATGATGTCAGCGTGGCCGCGTGAAAAAACCTGGCAATTTCATTTTCAGGAAACCGAGTCGCGGGAAAAAAAACTACCGCCGCACGAATACTCGAATACTCGCCGCTTTTTGTCTGGCGTTGAAAAATTGACTTTTTGCGACTTCGACACTTTACCTCCTGGGCGCGAGATGCCCGGGCCCTCCTTGGACCGCAATGTGTCAACAGTCAGGAGTTGGGGCAGCCTACTGCTCGCCTGCTCAAACGCGGTACTTCTTTTTAAAATAAATTTATTTCGCCCCATGCGAACTGACTCTCTTGCTCTTCGTCTCTCTCCTTTCTCTCTGTCTGTCTCTCTCTATCTCTCTATGGGGTGAAAGGTCTGTGGGGTAGATTTTTGCGGTGCAGATGTCATAGTGATGTGTTGTTTATTTATTTTTTTGGCTACGTGCGATATATGTCGAACCGGGATATATGCGAATGTATTAAGATATGTAGTCATATTTTTAATATAAATGAGTTTGCAAGATGCGTGCATAAATTATTAACTTCTGCCGATATTTTTCAGAATGAATTGATGCGTATAACGAATTTGATGTTCAGTATGTGTATATTTAATTACTAATTATTAACTTGTTTATTTTATCTTTATCATCGAAGAGCCCATTTCTCTGAAAGATTGAGCTATCTGATTTCCTTAAAAATATTGATTAGTAATTGCCCAAATATGCCTCGGATACTACAGCGGACATTTTTGTATTCCTTTTTATATATATATTAATTTTATGGGTTGTTTTTTCAAGTTAAAATAAAAATGTCTATTAACCGTACTTATAGCGGTTGTGTCATCTTTGTGACAATTTAAATATGAGTAATGCATTGTGTAATTGTGATGTAAGTGAATTGATATGACTTGTGACAAGTCGAAGATACAAACTGTCAGAACTAAGAGGCATCAACGTCAGGTCGTCTTATGATTCAGCTATTTAGCGAATAGGCACACTCAAGTGGCAATGGGCAGGACATATCTGTCGAAGAGACGACGGTCGATGGGGAAGAAAAGTATTGGAATGGCGCCCAAGAACTGGCAAACGAAGCATTGGCCGACCCCCTACAAGATGGACCGACGATATAAGAAGAATAGCGGGAGTGACCTGGATGCGGAAGGCGGAGGATCGAAGAGGATGGAGACTCATGCGGGAGGCCTACGTTCAACAGTGGACGGACACAGGCTGATGATGATGATGATGATGTAGCGAAGAAAGAAAGTTATAGGATACTACATTTTAAGGATTGCAAAAACAATTTAATATTTTTATTGTATTTATTATATTAAAAATTTAATGTATTTAAAAATTAAGAAAGATTGTGTAAATTTGTCATCTTTAAGAAAATCGGTAAGTATAATTCTATTTCTGTTTAATATTTTTGTAATCGTCAACGATTTAAGCAACTTTAAAAAAAAAAAGGAAATTTGAAAATATACATATTCAATAATCAACGCAATTATTTATACTTTAAATAAATAGGAGACCCAAATATATTTTTATAAATATAAAATTTCTGAAATCGTATATTTTTTACGATAAGAAACAAATACATTCTTCTATTTTTTTCACCAAAAATATGATATTTTGAATAGGGGCAGTATTTTAATAATTAATATAATTATTCAATATTTTAATTTATTCTTAGATACCCAATATTATTATAAATACAAAATTTATGTAATATATATAATTTTGTGATTGTTACAATAGGAAAGAAGTCTACTAAAAAAACAAATCAGCATCTCAGGAGAAAATGGTCCAGGCCTCAGGAGCATCAGCTTGATCAACAGATCTCAAAAAAACATATATTATGGTTACCGTAATTCAGACAAAAAATGCTTTTTTTTTGTAATTGGAAGCTGTAGTGGTTGGAAAATAATCTCTCTTGTATTTAAAATACAGTTTTGTTAACTTGTCATCGTTGGTACTCTTAGTAATTAACATACTTAAATTTTAAATACGGAATTTTTAATTATTATTGTACATGGTTATTAATAAATTATATTTACGAATTAATGTTAAAAGGAAACCGCATTTTCCTGAGAGTTTATTACACTTCATTGAATTGTATGAAGTCCACAATATCATTGAGAGACTTTTGTCGAACAATTGAATTGATATAGTGAGATGATCTTAGAATTCATTTATTCAATTGAATTCGCTTTACGGATAACAACGAAAACGTTCCTCGAATTACCTAGAATGTAGCATCTATATTTCGAAAGCCAATATTTGATAAAAAAATACATTAATTTTAGATGGAATTTATATACGTGCCTACATTGAAAATACGGTACCATCCCTGGAGAAATAAACAAATCCGCAGCATCAATATATCGGGAAGGTCAATATTTAAAAAAATAGAATAGATTTATTAATTTATGATTATATTTGAATAAAAAAATCATTTTATTATGAATTTATATAATATGTAAATTGTTTGCTAGTACAACATATTAATTACTTTTACATGACTACGTATCTTGGCTTCGAACTGCCGAATCATAAGCGGCATAAAATACTCGAATGACGATAAGTTTGTAAATCGAGCACTGACTTACGACACGCTATTTTGGAAGTTGTATTTTTATATCTGTTATGTTTTTTTGCCTGTTATTAAATGATTCGTATTAATTGCTTGTCGCCACATGACGCAATAGAGCATAAATTAAGAACTTTTCTCTTAACCTCTTTGGCTCTAATCCTAAGCACTAAAAATGTCGTTTTTAGTAACACATAAGTATGTAATATTGCAGCATTTCTATAGATTCAAATGTGTTTCTGTATCCGTAAATAAGCCATGCTAGTAGAATTCGTGGACTCTATTTTTATGATCCATTGTATTCTTTACAATATTACGGCATTAAACGTACTTTTCATGATTACTTTTCAGATGGATCATTTCTTAAAATCGGAAACCCGCTTCAAAATTGGACAAAATTAATTTCCAGAGGGAGAATACGTTTCTGAGACAGACAATAAGGTCTTAATAATGCCATCTTGGAACATACAAATTTTCGTGGATGATGAATAATATATTCATTTAATGGAGTTTTTCCTAGAGAGCATTTAATAGAGAGAGAATATCTCAGAAATGTATTCACAATAATAATAATACTGTGAGTATTGTTTTCTTAAAATATATATATTATAATACGTGTATGAATATAAATATGTTTACTTGAGCTCAGAGGGCACTATTTTATTTTATATATTTAAGCTAGTATTTATAATAATTTTAAAATTATAATATGTTGATTGGAATGGAGTAGAATTAAAGTAAGTGCCTAAAATACAAAAGGTTTTGGCTTCGATCTCCGATGAAGAAATATATTTATTTATAAATCTCAAAAAAAAAAACAATCATTCGCAGCAAAATATCAAGCAAAATTTAATTAATTATGTATTTTTGAGCAGAACACAAACACAAATAAATATATCGTGCGTTAAAATAAAAAATAAAAATTTCAATTATACGAGTATTTTTTTATATAAAATAAACGCATGAGATGGCAATTCGCAATTTCGGGAAAACTTGGTGATTTTGTGCCTCAGGTTGTTCAAAGCTCTCTCCGGAGACTAATATATTGTGGAGTTTTTCGAGTTTTATTTTCTGCTGCGCTAGATTTTGCTGTCCCATGCATCGCTTCTCAACTCTCAGAAATTCGGAGATGTCTTATTAATTAAGAAACCATTACATCACTGAAAGATACTCAAAAAGGATCCTTACATACTTCGGTCATGTTGGTAATAAAGATGTTGAAAGAATATGGTCATCACAGATTCAGCTATTGAAACGTGCTCAAGAAAGCGCATCGGCCTTATAAAGGTACTTTAAGTATTCGTTTGGCGTGAAAATCTTCGTTAACCAAAAATTATTAAAAATGTTGAAAGAGACTAAATTTTCTCACATCATTGTACATAAATTTGGTCTTTGCATAAAAAAATCTAAAATTGTATAAAATCGCGGACGAAGAAAATAGTACTTTTATAATATTTTACTGCAATTGCTTGACAATGATGTTTCTACATGGCGGCGCTATCCTTAATATTTCCTACTTTGCAACCAGCACGGCGTCCTTCTAGTGCCAGTTGGGGCAGCGTTTTTAAAGTACGGAGGCCTATCAATCATGGAGGTGTTCCGGAAATCGAGCGACAGCCTCAAATAGAGTGATGTCGTCCGCAGAACTTTCGGAGTTGGCTGTTGGAGTTTTGTGGAACGAATTACCGGGCCATGAAAATTTTACCACAATAATTGCAAACTGAAAGACTTGATTTCGATATCATATTAAAAATATTTTAAAACCGATAAAATGTGATTAACTGAATAAATTTAATACAAAAAACTGTGTCAAATGTCAATGACTTTCTAGGTACGCACTTGGTGCTCGTGAGGGTTAATATTATCCCAAATCTAACAGCTTGGAATTTTGCAGACATCCATTCATCCAAAAATTGTCATCGTCCCTAAATATGTACATATTTATTGGAGCATTTAAAACGTAATGCTAGGTGAGTTTGAAAATAAAAGTTAACGATCTTCAAAAAAAAACAAATAATATAGTTTTTCATGGAGGTTCATAATACGAATACAATAATTAACAATGAAAACGTATTTGGCATTTGTTGCTTCAATACCATGACCGCTATAATCTCACAAATTTCATAAGATCTTATAGCAAGATCATGTTACGAGTATTACACATTATACCTAAAATATTTATAGGCAATACGCGTAATTTATGCAGATTGTCAATAAGTACTAGCTGATAAGGTAGAAGGAAAATATATAGAGACATGAGCAATACGTTAAGTGGGGCATGTATTGTAATGTAATGGAGTACTCACCATCATGAGAATCATACATGTAGATAATTTTCCTCCACTTGTAGTAACGGACTGTGTCCACGATAGCCTGGTGGTACTCTGGTCTCATACTTATGGCAAAGTCCAACAGTCCAGACGAAGGAGGTAGAACCTATAATTAAGAAAAAAGTCATAAAAATACATGAAAAGCATTGCAACATTCGTTAAAAATTTACATAAAATATAGATTGAAGCAACATCAATTACGTTTTTCTTGATAAGAACAAATTCGTCAGCTAAGTTATTTAAAATCAACAATTTCATTTTATTAAAACTTTTCTCCAATTTTATCAAAATATTTTGATGCTGACGATATTTTTCCAAGTATTATAATAATAAAGTAACTTCATATTAAATATTTATTCAGAATAATTACAAGTTTATTCTCAATTAATTATTATATTAAATCAAGACAATGATTTATTTACTATGTTTTTTTTGTACACTTGCATCTGCTTATTTAATTAACCATGGAATAAAACTGTTCTTATGTAGCAGCACTTGACAGATGACAGACGCAAATAATATAATATCCTATCTAAAAATGTAACAACTTAAACCTATTCCAGAATATTCAATCTGAATCTGGAAATAAGAAAAAATCTGTAAACTGCCTAGCTCAACTCAAAAACTACAAACTCCTTATAATTGATTAATTTAAATTTTATGAGCAATATTTACAAGGAAAAACAACAAGCCTCTTAAAGTAAGCTGGAGCTTCATTATTCGTTTACAAATTTATTTTGCACTATTATTATCGAGCACTAATTTATTCTCAGGTTTTGTTGTTTCGAACGCTTACTTCGGCCTTTTGAAAAAATTCATAGTCCTAAGTAGTTAAGTTCATAATCACAATTGAAAAGCAAGCAAACCTTGTTATTGACTTAATACAAAATTGAGTAATAAAAAATCGTTGCTTTCGTATACTTCTTTTTTAATGAGAAATAATACACAAAATATTAATTAGAAATAAGAAAATAAGAGAAATACGAAACATGAGAAATAATTCACTTTACTTTAAAATTAAAGATTATTAAAATTAATTTAATAAAATTACATCCGTACTTAATTTTAAAAATGGAAAATAAAAAAAACCGTTAGATACAAGGTGCTGTAAAATATTGTCTATTTTGTTTTTTTTTTATGTAAGTATATACAGGATAATACCAACATATGGTGAAAGTGATTCTGAAGTCTCATCTGTGGAATCCTATCACGTTTACCATATGGTTAAGCGCTGCATGTGGAGTGTTGATCCGCCAACGTCATAGACTGTAGCCCGAGATTCACGCATCATCCTTATTATTATTACTGGAATTTACTCTGAATGGGTGGTCTTCACGGGACGACCTTCGTCTACCACCAATTTGAATTAATAAGCTATGACTGCCATTTAACGGGTGATGGATCAAATTCACACCAAACGGGTATTTTAAAGCTCAGAAATCGATTAAAAATAAAAAAAAATTAAATCTCCGTCGGGGATCGAACCCACGATCTTTAGCTGGCATAGCAAACGCTTGCAATACTTCTAATGAATAATTCACTCATATTTGACGAACTATACTAAAACGCTTGGACTAATATTGCTTCCAAATCTCTGCATATGAAAATATATGCAACGTATTAGGTCATAATCAGAGAACGTAAAACATGGATTGTCTCGTCAACGCTCCAGTACTTGTATTTTACTTTGTTGCACTGGCTTATCAGCATACATTGTAATGGAAAATTCCTCTGTACGTCATTCGAGAAGCAACATGAATATGAATATGTTGAATTATTTATTACAGATAATGCAATTTAAACTTCGATAGCATATTTCATTCATTCTAATCGATGATATGAGCATGCCACGAACCAACGAGTATTATATAACCCACAGTATTCGACTCAGGATACTTAAACTACTCGTACATGCATTAATTTTATACATATTAAAACGTCAAAGATGTAGGTAGCGTCAACATTTATATATAATTTGAATGATAACCATTTTCAGATTTAATATTTTGGTTTTCTTCCAGGGTATTTGATTTAATTTATGTAAGTTGCATAAGAAAAGGTTTTTTTGTTATAGTTTCCATGTTCGCTCATTTACCTGGAGCATATGGACATCATGAGCAGCCACCACAAAGTTCTGTGAGCCGCCTTGTTCCTTGCCTTGTCCCATGTCACCCAACCGACTAAATTATATGTATAGTTTCCGACGGCCTTCTAGAATAGCGTGAGCCTGGGGGCTTGAAGAAAAGGTAACTATAGTATTGTTTAACTAAGGGCATTTTGTATTTTAAAATAATTAAGTAAACTAATACAATCGAAAACTAAACTGTGTGAAGGAATAACTGTTGAAAATTAAAAAGCGCTTTATAGTTATATTTTATAAATAGACTATGGCAAAGACTTTCCTGCTTAATGCTGTAGTTTCGCCAACAAGTTTTGCAATAAGTATTAATTAATATTTTTATATGAAACTCTCTCGTAATGAATACCAAAATCAGTTTTCATTGGAAGCCTTCACATTTTCTATTTTTAAAGTATATTATCAGAGATGGTTATTTTTGAACCAGTTTTTTATTACTCCGCCAGGAGGATGTATTTTGCTTTTGTTGAAAAAAATATCCCGACAATTCCTTCCGCGAAATCCACTTTTAAATTGGCTTAAAATTTTAATCATTTTTCACTGCTCAAAAAACACAATTAACCCATTGGAACAATCGAATTTTTGATGAAATACATTTATAAATCTTCACAATGCAAAAAAAAACATTCAAACATATTTTCCGACTATTCTCCTTCTTCTTCTTCGTGTCAGCGACGTCAAATTCCGACTATTGTAGTCATTGTATGATACTTAGTTTCATATAACGCATAAGATCAAATTGGTCAATTCAAATTAATACATCACTGAAAATGTACCTTTGAAATTGGGAAGCAGAGATATTTCCAGGACTTTCTGGTGTAAAAATATTTTGAAACATGTTATGGACAATGGCAACTTTTTGACATTGACAGAAATGAGTACCATTTTGCGGTGATCACATGTTTCAGACATGGAAAAGATTTGGTATCAAAAACATATACTTGCTCGATCATGTCATTTATTGTTTTAAAAATTTTCACATCTGACATTTATTTTCATATAAATAAACTGTTTCTTGGAATAAATGACTTGTGAAATTTACAAAAATATTTACTCTCCTATATTTTTTACTAGTTTACACATTACGAGTATTATCTGAAAGCCCACCAAAATATTTTTGCCTTTTGACGATTTTTTTTTCATTTTAATGAAAATCACGAAATAAGTGATTGTCAGAAATAAATAAATATTTTAACACGTAAAATTGAATGATAACATTTTAAATATTTACTGTTATTTTTGTATAAATTGAAAAAAAAAAATGTAATCAAATATATTAATTCAAAACATTCATCGCAACACAAAAGAAGTGTCCAAAAAGTGTCGAATCATTTCACATTTTAATTCAAGATTTTCTTAAATAAGTTATAAGCTTTGGTGGCGAAAAAGAAATAATGATTCTGTGTAGCGCAAAAATTTATTAATAACATGATCTTTCATTACTGGCTGGCATAGTTTAAAATAATGATAATCAGTTTTACAAAGTCATCAATCATTTTCTTTTATACGCGAAAATGTATTGATTCAGCAAATAATAAAAGAGAGGATCTGTAATTAAAATTTAAGAATAGACCTTTGTGCTCGTTCATGAAAGAAAATTTCCTTGTTCTCATTTGGTTCCATTAAATTGAACTCACTTTTACTTACCCTCGCCACGCAGAGGTAGATAAAATGTAAGATTTTTAATGTTTTCATTTTAGCTACCTTAGCATATATAACGTAATTGTGCTGAAAATCTTATTCTTGATTTCTTTGATGCTCTCAAGACTTTAAATGTGTTTTACACTTTTTTAATACGCTTGTTTTGGTTTTGTTTTGTACAATTTTTATATGCGTTTTGGGGTTTTGATTGAAAGTGGAGTATATATAAAATTATAATAATCTTTATTTATTGGTTACAGCATCTGATAGTTACAAACTACCAAAACAAAAGCATTCGCCATGGTCCTCGTCTAAGCACATGTAAATTCTGTCTCCCTAAGCTCTGCCGAGCACATTAACCGATCATACTTGTTGGAATAATTCATTTTCAACTATGAAAATAAAAAATATATTTATTGTTGAGGCAGTTTTATTTATCACTCAATATATACAACCACTTCACACCCTTATTTTTTATGTGTAGCCTATTTGCATACGTATCATAAATAATTGTGTAGACATTAACTGAATTCAAAGTGTATCATAAATAACATGTGATAACAGTTTGACATCAGCATGATATAGCCCTTGCTGACTGGTACCGAAAACCTCGATATGCAATCTTTCGTCTCTTATTTCTTTTCGCTTGCCAGACATGAATGTGTCCGCCATATTTGCGCATTAGCTATATAGGCCGCTGCTTGTGGCGCGGTGCGACAGTGCCGACGAGCGCGGAGCCAGTTGTGTGCCGCCCGTCAGCGAGAGCATATTGTATTGTGGCTCGGCCTAATGCCTTGACTAGGTCGAGCCGTAAATTTGCAATGTTTAATAATAGGGCTGCTGTGTCTGCCAATACTGTTTATCGATTACAAATCTAGAAAATGTTTTCTTCTATCTACACTATAACAGCTGATATTTTCAATATATATTTGCATTCACGGGTTGTAAAGAGATGGAGATATGGAAGATAGATTCTCTCGCCGAAAATAGGAGCAAAAATTGTAGATGCATGGAATTTTTTTTTAATGGCCACAAAGTCTGCATGCCCGATAGGGCCAAGGCGATTCCCTCAAACTGCATCGAAAAGGACTCTTTCTTACAAGAAGAACTGGCAGTCCCAGAGAATGTGCTCTGAGGTCTGGAAGCGCAACAGAGGCAACTAGGGTTCGAAACTAAATTAAATGAGTATAATCTTTCATTAAAAGCGCCGTGCCCAGTCATTAATTGGGTAGACCAGTGATCAGGGCTTATCCATTTAGATCGGAAGTAAATGTCTGGGAAGAACAAAAAGGAAGTTCTACCTTTGGTGAAAGATAACCAACGTTTTTGCCATGCGGCCGTAAGGGCATCAACATAAAGCTTTTTATAATATGCTGCGCATAAATCTATCAGAGCGGAATATATTTAATTATATTGTAGGATTAAAATTATATATTGAAGTGACTGATATTACTCACTGCTCGAAAATACGTGCCCAGCGAAATATTTATGGAAAATTTATTTCAGCCCTGGCGACAATCATACATCTCTGACAAGGACAATTAGTCAATTTTTTACGCAGTCTGAAATTTCGCTCGTAGGTATATACTTTGCAGCAAAAGGAGTGGATCGCTCTATCAACGTCTCGGAAAATACCGTTCAGGGTATTTTTAAAAGTGATCCATATGGCTTTTTATGCCCAAAAAGCAAAGTATAAGTAAGTAGGAACAAAATATATTTATCTGAAACGAATTTATACTCAAACAATTCAAGAATATTCTAGTTTATCTTTAAAAATTTATATATTATTCTCCTCTGTCGCACCCAAATATGCTTCTTATAGGACTATATATATCTTCTATTCCAAATATCATCCCGGAAGTTTTATGTTGTTGTGCGGTTTCAAACGGCCTTTCCCTTTATAACCGTTTTAATAATGCGTATTCATCATTTGATATTTTGCTTATAAATATTCGCGATATCTTAGCAAATATTTTTATGAAAACATATAATTTCAATGAAGTAAATTTTTGTGTTTATCACGAAAATAAATGAAATTATCATAAATTAATTAATCAAAACCATATTTTTAATGGAGTACACAAAATTCGCGAGGGTAAAACGTCGAAGTTGTGTGAAGTGTTATTATTATGTAGACTAAATATTCAGAAAGCTTCTGTCGGCTGGAATTACAGCGCGGCTGTACAAAAATCAAAGAAAGTACTCAAACGAACGACGTGCGAAGCGAAATAATAAATTAACTTGTTTGTGTGAATAATTTTGAAATTTGTTGTAAGATGTGGTTTCATGGGTATCATTTAATTTGCCTTCACAAAATGTTATACAATTTGGTTAATGAATGTTCAACATACGGGCTCGGTAAACAAGGTGACTGTAAAGGATGACTAGTCTTTTTTACGTTAACATAAATAATGCAGTATTATGGTGATGAAGATATTAAGACGATTCAACTTGAAACCATTCGGTAAAATGTTTCCATAAACGGTAATACTGTTTCAAAATTTTGCCCATTTGAATGCAATGTATTATTGAAGTACCCCAATATACCCAAAATTATATTAAATCTTTTTGCGTCTATTGATCACTGCTTTGACGTTGAACCATTCAAATAATCAATACACGGTTATTTAGGTTATTTACTACAGGCAGTTTTTTAAATACTACTTCATAAACATTTAAAATCTTCTCAATACGTACCCGCACTCAATAATTACATTATTTTTTCACGCGCATTTTTCAGCCGACTCAATTTGAACGTCATAAATTCTATACAGGCTCAAATTTCCATGTATAATAATAAAAAAATAACTGAAATATGATACAGATCGACCAAAATTTACCTTTTTAATTTTTCAATGTTAACAGACTTACGACACTAGTCTGAGTTCTTTAAAATAAAATAGAATCTGAAAAGATTACCATGAGCCAGATATTGAAAAAAAAAAACTATTAGGGAACCTTGAAATAAAATCTTAAAACTCAAAGGTATTAAAATTTAACAACTATTGAAAGTTAAAAATATATTTTTGAAATTTTTTTTATGTAACATTATTACATTTTTTCTGCCTGCATTCTTTAAAATGTCAAAACTAAGAAAAGAGATTAAATATTAAACAAACATAAATACGTAACTATATTTTTTTATTATATTAGAGTAGTGTTTTTATCGTTGCCTTAACGCATTATAAGGTTGGAATGAAAATGTTTATGTCTAGTAATGCAAAAACACTGTTAATTAATTGTTATGTTACTAAAACACTTTATTTAGTATGAAGATACGAAGCATTGGATGTCACGACGATACATTTGATGAAATAAAGTGAGCACATTAAAAATCAGTAAGTGTCGGTGTGCTGTATACTCCAGGCGCCAACATACTTCAATTTTGTGCGGCTTTCTCGTACCGGAGCATTTGCGAATTAATTTTCATGTTTACGTATTAAATCAAGTGAAAATCGTACTTCTCCGCAAAGAGAGCCGTTTTAGGTATGGCTCACTTGAAAATTGTATAAGTGTAATGTATGCTGGGTCAGTTTAACGCGTTTAATAAGTGTATTTTTGTAAACGAAATATACGAAGTATATTGCGTTATCGCTGGAAATATTTTGCACACAATTTTAGTGAAAATAAAATGTTTATAATCGTAAATATCTCTACATATAATAATTTTTCCCCTCTCCACATGTATTTCCTAGTTAGATCTGATAGTCTTCGCTGTCATAATGCCACTGGTCAGCTGATTGTTCTCAAGTTATTTTTGCAATTGAAGCTAAACGGAGTACATTTACAACTTATAGGCACTCCAAATCGAGAGTTCTAATGCATAGAGAGAAGTTGTAATCACCAAGGCTTGAATGGGAGATTATTAATCATATTTGTAGGGAAATCTAGTGATTATATAGATTCTAGATGTTATTGAAGTACGGATAATTTCCTTCATTAGAGACGACCCAACCCAAAAGACTCGGTGTCTTCAGATGGTCCTTAATAAGGTTACAATATTATGCTTCATATATTTATAATTCATTAAATCCTCAAAAGTTTTACTTTCTGTGACCAAAATTAATTATGTTTGTTTTGATATGATATTATTGTTATCAATATATTTAATCGAATATATGGAGTTGTAAGGTAATAATAGTAAGATATAGTGAAGTGACTAGTAATTGGTATATCATATTTACTTTTTCAGGAAACCATGGTGTAACAAACGGCATTTGGAAGGTGTTGCTGTAGGAGTGCAGAGTGTCAAAAGAGTCTGGTGAGACAGAACCCAGCATCGCATAAACTCCACGTGCAAACTGGTTGCAAACTGGAAAGAAAAAACAAGACACAGTCAATTAAATGTTAAATAAAAAAGAACATCCCATGGGTTTTACATATAATATTATGTATATTTTATATATGTAGAAATATACCGCAGCTGCAATTTATGCTCTCAAGCTGAATATGAATTACGTGGACATGTCCCAACTATGACAACCTTCGTTTTGTAACCGACTCTGGTATAAATCGCTTTTTGTTGGCTTCCTCATCTCTTCATTCTCGTTTCACATAAAATCAAAAGATCTCACCCCTAACATTCTACGCAATCATTTTTTAAAATATTTAATGCGACTGCAACTGTGTTCTCAAAAATAAGGCATTTTTAATAGAAACAGGAGCTTCCACCGCGAGAAATATATTCCGAGACACGAGTCCCACTTCCCTCCATCCCAAAAATGTTTATGATTATATTAAAAATAAAAATTTGGAGACAGAAAATATACTCAACTCTTTAGGTTTGATTCATACGGTACGAGTAAGTATGCTTTGTTACTAAACAAATGGAAAAACCGTCGCCGGCAGGGCACTTTCGTATGAATTATTCATTTTCCGATTAAATGGGATTGAATATTTTACTCGGCACGAAAATCAACGTATATTTACTTTATTATTATGATATAAAGCCATTTAAAAAAAAGTTCTTTCGTCGGTAAATATGGCGGGAAGAAGGAAGAGTATTTTAAGTAAAAGTAGACTTACGGTGCGTCAAATGTTCTAAAAATTAATTTTATTTTTAAATATGAGGAACAGTTAAAAACAAAGCATGCACGTCTTCTTCTTCGTAGTATCAATCCGGAGGATTGGTTTGCAGCAACAGAATCTTGCATCTCGATCTCCATTCCTCTCGGTCCTCCGCAACCCTTTTCAGCTCAGCATAAGCGCTACAGTTCATGTCCTCGAATACTTGCTGCAAATACTCCCGTCTAGGGCGCCGTTCTTCAGTAATGTTCGAACATTCCAGGTGGCATATCTTGTTGGCTGAAGGTTTTTCTTATTTGTCTTGGTTGTTGCATGCACGTATACACACATAAATAAGTTATGTTTACTAGATATATAGCCTGCATACAAAATACATGAGACTTAAAAGAATATAATAAATATATAAATTATTTACATCGCACATTATACTTGTATTGTTACTTTGTGTTGAGTATAAGTTTAAAAAAATGTGCTAATATGCTTTATCGAATATTTTTAAGCATACCTAATTGACGACAAAATACGCATTGCATATTAACTCAATTATGATCTCATGAACACCACCCATTCACAGTGAGTTCCTCAATAAATAGATCACTGTCATTTGTGGATGACATGTGCCTGCTGAGCGGATCAATTTACAAATTAAAGCCATTAGCCATCATCAAAATGACAAACGTCATGTAATCAACAGATTAAATCTCTACATCGTCATGTGTTTGTGTTCTCTTGTATGTGCTTATATAAAATAAAATAATTATTTATTTGTTGGATTACTTATGCTACCAAAAAAAATTAAGATAATATAAGTAACTGTTTCTTTTAATGGAATGTTTATTTTTTCCATGCAAATTAATCTCAATTATAGGATTTAATTATCTTTAATAATAAAACTCTAATAATTATATAAAAATTTTCCTGAAACCTAAAACGAAATGGCACAATAACAACCCATCGTATTATTTTGAGACTGAAGAATATTACAGCTATCTAAAAATATTGTCTAATGATACGGAAACTATCCTAGGGCCGCAAGAGAAGAACATTCTAAGTCACATTGGAGACAATAAAAAATATTGAAGAAAACCAAATCATACATAATAGCTTATTAATATAACATATACCACATCAATGGCTTTTTACTATTTGTCTAAATGTATTAACATAATAATTGTGACGTTGAAGATGTTTGACAGATAAGTAGTTTGTATGATTTTTTTCACGTATTGTGTGTAAAAGAAAATATTGCAGCTTTGCGCTAATAGAAAGGTTATTTCATGGTGACGTTATGACGATTTTACTACCCATACTCGGATTTTACTCCCCTGCGGATGAATGCAGCGATATTCTGATTGGGCTTCACTTTAAAAAATTAGAAAAAACATTTCAATATATTTTTTGTTATTAAATCGTCAAATAAATCCTTGGCATTTAATGCGGGTGAAAATTAAAATACTTATGAATTATTAAATGTGTATCTTTTATATTAAATATGCATCTTGGAAAAAGGTTCTGTTAAAAGAAATAAACAAATAAATTAAATAATAAAAACAGTTTTAAAATGTTTTCTTGCAATGGCAGTAATCGATCATTGGTTGCAATATATAAGTTTTATTGTTATATCCTAGTGATCATTATTTTATTTTTTCTGGCCCATATGTTAAGAGTTTCTGGTCTATTTGTTTTTCTAGAAATCACGGCAGCAAGAAATAGAGGATACAATAGATAGAAAGTTTTTTATACTAGTATAGTACCAGTATAACTGAACTGTTTAATGTTAGATAGTTTTTTTAATGTCAGTATGTGTAGTTCATGTAGTCGTTAGTAGATCAGTCGTTTACGATTAAATGTTACTCAGGAGCGCCAGACTAATCATCTGATTTCCTTGAAAATCTCAATTTCTAACTGACAAATGTTTTATATATATTTTTTAAATTTTTATTAGAATACTTTATATATAATTGTCCATACGCGAAACAGGGAAACTCCAAGTAGATTCCGCAAACTTCTAACGACTGTCCTTGCGATTTATTTATGGTCATCGCAAAGGCCAGACGTACTGGAAATTGTAAGCGTTTATAATTGAATGGTAAATCCGTTGGAATTAACGGTATCCGCGGGATCAAGACATCCTCTCCTTTGTATTTTCCGTTTATGATTATTGCCTCAATGACGTTATTCATTAGCTTTTTCTCACGGCCAGTCTTGTTCCATTGCACAGTCGAGGTTGATTCATGTTACGCAGCATGACGACAACTGATCCTACTTTTAACTGCAAATTGTGAGGTGGTAATCCAGACAATTCCAGTGAATTTAAAAACTCTGTGGGATAGTTGACTACGACATCCTGCTTCATAAAGGTGTAGACTGATTTGAAGGAAACCAACTGTCCTCGAAGAAAATTCTGAATGGTCGCATTGAGATACTCGACATCTTTATTTTTCGCCGCCAATATTGCTCGTTCACCCTGACAACAGAATCATGGCCCCACCAAAAATATTTTGGTTGTCACGAAGATCTTTCAACGTTCTGTCCAGTGCCTCCAGTGACCTCTTATGGGCCATTGTACATTCATCCCAACCAATCAATTTGCATACCTGTAGGATCTTGGCCATTGCGCTATTTTTGGCGATGTTGCAAATTGCTGTTTCGGTGATTTTCTTATTAAACATTTAATGATAATTTTAAGGCAGAATGTGCAGTTCGCCCGGCTTCTAGCAGAGTCGCAGTTATTCCAGATAAAGCCAACGCTAGAGCAACATCATTTCGAGATCTAATCCTCGCCAAAAGCAATGAAATTAAGAACGTTTTTCCGGTTCCTCCGGGAGCATCAAGGAAATAAATTCCACCAGATCCACTGTTCACAGCTTCTATCAAAGTGTTGTACGCAATTCTTTGTTGTTGATTTAATTGTGGAACATTTGTACAACCTGTTTCGGCCAATGCTTCAATGTCGTACTGTTGTTCTCTTTGCAACTCGTGGTTTAATGCATCGTGCGTATGACCATTTGGTGCTGTCATTCCCAAACACGACAAAACATCCTCAGACATGTCATCTCTATACTTAACCCACAAATCTTTTGGATTCGAGGGGAAACATGTCGATATGATAATCGCAAACAATAAACGAATTTGATACGGTGATGAAGATATTACGGAATTATAAATATTTATTTATTTATTATGGATCTCAAAGTGAATGCTCAAAACATTGAAAATATTATATTACGGAATCCTTGAACGTATCATCCCAGTGCGAATCGTTCTCAAGTAAATTTAATAGTTGACATGCGTCACGGTAAGTCGCGCACAGCTGTCCATTAATTGTTCTCAGTTGTTTAAACGATGTCGGACCATGAAAAGTTACCAACAACAACCGCAAATAATAACATTCATCGTTATTTGGATGTACTGTGTAGATGCGACCCAGAGCGTCTGAAGCAAATACATTTGGATGTCCTTCAACTGGTGTTCCTTGTTTTCGACGCTGAAATGACTTCGATGATGCATTCCATGTGTAATAGCGTGGCATGTCAGCATACAGCAAAGTGCGAGCAAAATCATCAGTTTGACAGACTATGAAGAAACTTGTTAATGTTGTTGACGGTGGACGTGCCGCTCTGTCTACCGCGTTCGATTCATTAAAATAAACTCGTTGATCATTTTCTAAATGGACTGCCAAATGGACTGCCAAATGGACTACAGTAGGTTGTCTTTCATGAATCGCAAATGAAAAGATACGCCAAATTGCTTCGTTGCTACTTATATAGCGACCCATCTGGTACTGTGATATTTCATCATTTGGATTGGTTACAGCGAAGACAGCCATATCGCTACCTTTGTTAACATATTTACATATGTACTTTATCGACTATTTTCTTGATCTGTCTCTCTCTGGTCAGTGCGGTTAGCACGTGAGGTAGCTCTTCGCACATTTGATTGACTGCGACGACCTAAGTCAGGTCGTCTTCTCCTCGGCATCGTAAATTGTAATTAATCAAAGTGAGAAAATTTCTCGCTCACTTAGCAGTAAAGTGTCACTATCACAAAATATCAACAACAACAAAAAGAACCGCGTCACTGTTGACAGTTCACTCGTTCGCTTTGCGCGTCCATTTCGCAGAGGTACCAACCGATGGTGTTGCCATATACTACAGATCACCAAAGTAAAGAAAGTTATCGCGCACTCATAGATATCGTAACACAATATCGTAATGCTTTTTTCCGTGTATGACAGGATGGATTGACATATTAGTTGGTTGTCAAATCTAATGTCAAATATTATTGTTGCGTTCAGTAATTTAATTTGTGACAAAACTTAATATTTATAAAACAAAATAATCTGATAGATTAACAACTGAAGTTAGCTAAAGTTAAGTTTCTCGAAGCCGACCAAATTGAAAATCTGTACTACATTTTGTGACTATACAATTTGGTCGCATTCGCGATATTATCACTTTTTTTGAGTTTCGGAACACGACATTAGATCCTCCAACGCGCACGCGAAGACTATTTTGATAGATATGATTGAATTTGAACTTTGTACAGCGGTAATAAATTTCAAATTGACTCTTCGAAGTTAGGAACACACCTACATTTCTTAGACAACAGTGAGTGATTATAATTTAATATGAACTTTATTGAATAGCAATAATATAGCTATATAGATAGATATATAGTTAATACGTACCGAGAAAATGTGTCAAGTGCGCGGTAAGCACTCTGCGCACACAACGTTATTCGTTCACAAAGCGCGCCGCACAAATTGAATTGTGTGTATCAAAGTTGATTTTCTGTGCGGATCGTAAATAGAGATATTTAAACGCGTGTCATGTCAACCGCGCGTCATGTCAACCGTGCGGTAATTATTATGTACACACTTCGCGTTCTAATAATAACACGCGGTGCGTGAAATGAATAAAGCATATGAAAGATGATATTGTGTATAGATCTTGTTTATATGGGACTTTTATATGGGAAAAAGAAAAGGGCTGTTTTTAGGGTTTTCCCGGAAATTATTCAAATTTTTCTCACCTTTCAGACCTTCTTTAGACCTCCACAAACATTTCAAGACCAAGATAAGATAAATCCGTTCAGCCGTTCTCGAGTTTTAGCCAGACTAACGAACAGCAATTGATTTTTATATATATAGATTATTTTATTATTTCAAAATTCTAATCTACTTTTATAGATCATTGACTATATTACAATATTATTATTAATTAAATATACATATAACATACATAAAATTTTTTTTTCAACGCTTCAATTCAAGCACAAAAATAACGGCAGAACCGCGGACCTTGGAAACCAACTATGCCCAGGTATTCATACCGCTCAGCCGACTTGGCCTTAGCTTCAGTTAGAAAGCGGTAATTTAAGAATATAAAATCCATTTTTTTTTCAAATAACAGCAAAAGCATGACAAGAATAAGTCGTAATACGACTTACTATTTCAAGGAAATAGTAATTTATTAAGGAAATGAATCTAATAAAAAACATTTGTTTAGGAGGAAATAAAATATAAATTTGTGGTCTATTTTTGATATTCATCATCAGTAAATAATAAATAAATTTATGGGAGCGATAAAATTAATAATTATTGTGTATTTAAAAATGCAGTAAGCACATAGTTACTTGGAGTATTATTGAGAACTACACAAAATATTATACTGAACAAACGCACCAAAAATAAATGTTTCATTTTAGCCTCGTTGCGCACGTAATACTGACGATACCCCATTGCAGTTCAACAGCAAGTGAGTCAGACTTGACCAGTTGGTAGGCAAGCATTTCAAATAAATGGCACAAGATTCAACATTTTAAAGTCTAGTAACACGTCCAGATATCACAACAAATTTGTACTTTTTCTTAAGGTTTAATGTCTGAAATTATCACGCCAACTGTTATGCTTACTATTCTCTCAGAACACATTACTGAATTCTAAATCTTTCCCATTGTATGATATTATCGACGTCGCAAAACTTTCGTATTTTAGAATTTTCTTTTCTCTCTCTTAAATTGTCAGTCAATAAGAATGTATTGAAACTAAACGTGGGCATGGCAGAAGATACATAGAAACCAAACGCTTATATATTTTGTTATGTGCTACTTCTCGTTAACGATTCCATTAGGGTCTAGAAGACTGCACTCCGTATTGGGACATTAACCCCGTGGCTGTGTTCATGCATGGCTAGGTACTGAGATCGACCCCCGGGAGGGCAAAAAATACCCCAGATAAATAGCGAGGGAGGGCCGTGATCATCTAGGGAGGCTGTCAAGGCAAAATCTAAGGATTTGCGTGTATATTACATCGCCAAAACGCAAATGCACAGCCGGATTGAAGTGTGAAAAAGAGAATTTTACAGCACAAATAGAATGTTAAAATACTGTTTTTGCTTACACGTTGGTGAAAAAAATATTGGGTTGCTTTCAAAATTATAATTTTGAAACGTTTACAATTTTTTTAGATTATACTCAATAATTGTTTTACAAATTGGTTGAATTTTCCCGACGAAACCAACACATATTGTCAGAAATAATATTGTGGAAATTACTGAAGTCTGAAACTTTTTAAATTTAAAATATGATAATTAATTATAGGTTCAAATCCGTGCAAAAATAATAAGTTAAATATCACATTACATACAATATTTTAAAGTAATGATATACTATATTTATCTGAAGTCCATTAATGCCAACCGTAATGCTTCTATGCTCGAAAATCCAGTTAAACTCTTAGCGAAGTAACTCTATGCTTCCACTGTGTCATATTGGCGCTCGAATAGTGCTATCTATTTCGCTTCTAAAACTACCAGATCATTTTTTAAATTTAAAAACAGTTTGAAATCCATATAAATACACTGTGTACTCAAGGGTTCAAAAAAATAATGCAAACTGAAAAATATTAGTTTTTTTCTTCATATTGACAAAAAGTATTAAGTTTCAAACTTAATAAAACTAGTAAATTCTAAAATTCTAGTAAACTATATGACGCTTTAATGGGTCGGCTGGACGATTTGTGTATGAATAATAATGTCCTAGTAATAACCATCTCACAGAGGCGAGCCCGTTAGATGGGTCACATCATGCGCCACGATGGTCTTCTTCACAACATTGTGGAAAGGATGGTTGAGGGTAGAAACTTCAGAGGGCGCCCTAGACGGCAGTATTTGCAGCAAATATTCGAGGATATGAGTTTTAGTTCTTATGCTGAGCTAAAGTGGGTTGCAAGGGATCGAGATAGGTTGAGATCGAGATGCAAGATTTTGTTGCTGCAAACCAATCCACCGGATTGATATTAAGAAGAAGAATAATGTCCACGTACAATTACTTATCACATTACATATTATTCTAAAAGCTGTTTCTTTAATGTTCATTTGAATGATATATTGATTCAAAAGAATACATTAAAATAAAGGAATCATTTTTTGTCATTCGGAGATGGGTGATACAATATGAAATCTTTTTTAAAATGCAACAGTAACAGCAGTGACAGCAGTAATTCAATAATTGATTTGTTTTACATTAAATTATTTAAAACAATAAGTTATTATAATAAGTTAAAAGTCAATAAATCTCAAGTGATTTGAATGATTTAGATTTACGAGCATAATTTATATTGTTTGACAGTACAAGTGAAAAAGGACGATAATTCACCTAGCCTAAAAATATCATAGCAACAGCAAAGCTCTAGTCATAATTTTGACACTCTCACCCGCATAACACGAGAGGATCCACAAAGTTCTGTTGATGCACAAATTTAGATTATTGCGAACACTTTAATGTTAAATTTCTGAAACAGTTCCAAAGTGCGAGTACCAGAGTATTAGAGCCGCATTTCAGCTGAAATAACATTAAACCGGGGAATCGTTTTATTTAACTAAGTAAAGCGAGTTTATTTTATATATTCACGTTACTCAAATCCTCATTGAATATAAAACATAAATTAACAGAAGTATTATTACGTACAATGAAGTCTTTATTATAAAACATGCTGTGAATGAAAATAACCCAAACACGTGCCTTTTTATTTTTCATAATATTTTTTTAAATCATTATAGTATTTCTTAATTTTTTTTAATGTCAATCAAGAAGACTATAATTGCATTTTTTTTAAGCAACTTGTGAATGACCACTTCGATTTGGCCTGTATTTCTTTGTTCAGTAACTATTTAAAGGTTTTGGTAGTAAGTTAAATGGATTGGTAGTAAATATAATTAATAGGAAGTAGACTATATATATTGCCAGTCAGTTATAAAATAAAAATGGCAGTAATATTTTCAATTTTGGTAAAAAAAATATGTAAAATTAATGAATAATTAACCCATAAAAAGGAAACCTAACCTAACCCATTATAAAATACCATTCATTAATTATTTCCTGGGAATTAATTATTTTTCTACTGCTGATTGATATTTTTGTTAAATTAATTTAATTAAATACTTTCAAAAAATAGTTTCGCTTTGATTTGTAATAAAAATGTATTAGTATAATATTATAATCATGCATTCGATCACGGGTCGTCAACCTGGTCCGTACCGCCCACTAGTGGACGATACGGGCTTCCGTGGTGGGCGGTGGGTGATTTTTGTAGATTTTCAAATCTCCTACATTCCTTTTAGATTTGTTTCCACCCAAATACTGAATTGAAATATAGCGAGGTTGGTGGGCGGTAGGGATATTTTACCATGAAAATAGGCAAAAGTGGACGCTAAGCATAAAAAGGTTGACGACCCCTGCATTAGATTAATGAAATATCTGCAAAAATACCTAGGCAGAATTTTATTCGTAAATAGCTTTAATATAGAAAATATATATTTTGATAATGTGACGATGGTAAAAAATATAATAAAAGTTTAAAAAAATAAACATTTTATTTAACGTAGAATAGTTAAAATAAAGATATTCGTTTATGAGTGCGGGGTATCATCATCAACGTATGAAATAATATTATTCAAAGGGTAACGATTCACTGCGAGCCACTTTGGAGAGAGTAATAGACCAGGAGCCACAAACTGCGTCGGAGATTGTTTAATTTCATAATGTATGCAAATACAACCTTAAAAATTAATTTAGTCGTGCGGAGATAAAATCCCTAAATAATAAAATTTTACTGCGAAGGTGGGCAGACTAATTAAATCAGCCAGTCCTTTGCTCGATACGATCACACAAATTCGTTCGTCGGTTGTACTCTAACATATCGCCCAGTCATTACAATATTCCTCTTCCGTACTCGCGAGCATAATATTATTACAACCGAATCTGCATAATAACTGTTCTTGAAAACGCAAACATAATAATAACAACACAAAAGTTATGCTAAATTGTAACAATAAAAAGTGAAATTCCAATTGTATTTATTAGCAACAGCCAAAATGCCACCACATTTGTGCCCGTTGCAAATGACTGCATGAACTCATCAACAAAAATAACTTATTTTTAATTAAAACACTTGAAATTCAAATAAACATAAATGTTCAATTATATGATTAACATTGAACGCATTTTCTGTATGTTCACTGTTTTTTATTTAAATTTTAACTATAAAATACATATCACTTGACAACGAATTCAAGTTTTTTGTCTACTAGTTTCGACTCCTTTGTTACGAGTAAAAAATCATATTAAATCCCAAAGAATATCCTAGAAGTATATTTGTACTTCAGAATTCATATCATATATATGTAAATTCTACACTATAGAATTATTCGTCATGCAATCAAATCGTTTAGTACACTTAATTCGTTATTCTTCTTGCTTAATATGCAGTAAAATATGTTTTTATTTGGATTTAATTTTATGTAAGCGAAAATCATCTCATTTTATATAATTTCTGGTGAAACCTTTTAGAGATAAAATAAGCATGTCAAGTTGCTGTCTAAATTTGACCGATTAATATTTGTAGAACTCATATAATGAGATTTTTCTATATTCATATGTTTTATTTAATTTATTTTTACATTTGGCTAGGCGGCCATCTAGTACATGTACTTTGGATGCCACAGGAGATCATAAAATAAAGTTGACCAATATGCCGGAAATAATTGGCTTTATAGTATCAGCTTTAGAGTAATTGTACAATATTCTTAATTGTTCTGAATGTTTACAACTCAAATTCAAATATTTTTTCAAGGCAAACATTTTTATGATATAAAAAAAAAAAAAAATTACGTCATTAAAAAACGTTTAAAGAATGCTTACGGTGAAATATTATTCAAACTCAGTGTCCCTTTTTGGAAAAGTTTTGATTTGGTTATAATAAAAATACTGGGAAATTCCTTTTTACGGAAATATAAGAGTCAAAAGGCTTTGATCCTGAAGTATATTCCGATATGCATATTCCCTGCGAGTGGCTGATGTTGATTAATTAGCCACCTAATTACAGCGAATAAATAATAATTTTAATAAATACCAAAACCTTTGACGTCTCTTCCTCTCGGTTCTTAATTTCTAAATGTTTTATTTAGTCTGTTGAAGCAAGTCTCGAGAAAGTGCGGACAGTCTCGCCGTATTAGAAAATCTCTTTGAAGGCGCACACTACGGATTTATAGTAAAATCATCCATATTGTTCATTAATATTTTATAATTTAAGATTCTGATTACAACTTGAACTCACTACGTCGATGAACATCTGCATAAAAGTGAAGGTTTTTTAAAGATGTCGGCCAAAGTATCTTTTTTAAGTTCTTTCAAATATCTTTGAAAATTCTTGTTAATATTTAATTGGTGCATTTTCGTATTGCAAAGCAAATATTGGATAAAATAAGGTCCCTTTTAATTGATAGAAAAAGTATGATTTTTCCACATTTCGAACATATACAGGTAGTCGTGGCAAATAGCCGACATAATATTCTTTCACTTATATACCAGTCAAAGTTAACCAAGCCATAAGCCTTGCATTTCACCTAATATATACAATATATAATTTCCGTCAGCATTGCAGAACAACGAAATCCTATAAATTGTAGAAAATTCAATGTCGTATTTAGGCATGAAGCAAACATTGAGGATTGATTTGCTTTTTTAAAGAAAGTCAGAATCTTACTGTTTTAATTCCATTTGATTTTAAATCGTGACTCAACCCACATCACAAACACGAAATATATTGCTTATCGTATTTTTATATTTGTGGTCCTCATGGGCGTGATATGTAGAGATAAATAAAAACATTTATTGATACATTGATATTACCGTATTTAAATAGGTGAACTAAAAAATTTAATCATGACGCAAAAAATATATCAAATTGAAAAATTTTGATTGTTTTATTGTATAAAATGAATATAAAATATAATTCATGTATTAACAAACTTAAACTATTTTTTTTAATGCGTAAAAAAGAAGTGTAAATGTCATTGAATAAAAAATGCTTATCGCAGAGAGAAATATAACGTTACATTATCAGATCATCGTTATTTAATATAATTTTCCTTCTAGAAGTAAATACAACCATAATTCTAAAGTTATCTTCCTTGGCTCACTTTCCTCGGATCATTAACTCCGGGTCTATTGAAAAAGTCCGCAAAGAATGCTCCGCGCATCGGAAGATATCCCCGACTTCCGGCTAAGTAAGGTAGTTATATTTTTAATTATGTCGTCGTAAGAATACTTCTTTTTATTTTATGATACACAATAATATTATACGCTTTATATTATCCCAGCCTTATTTGTTTTTGGATAAGCCAGCTAAAATAAAACGACTTGTTTTAATATATCACTTATTTCAATATATTGTTTTATTAAACATACTCATACAAACATACATTTTCCCTTTTTTACGTTTGCGATTAATATCATGAAAAAAAATATTTTATTTATTTTTCTAAGAATTTAACATACTTTAGGTAAATTGTTTTCCTATTTAGAGACACCTACAATTGTGTATTTTTATTATTATTTTACAATACCACAAACTAAGTATAGGTTCCGCCATCTAACTTTTTTTTTTAATTTGTGCTTATTTCGTGAATAGTAACACTTAACTCATGTCTCATTTGACAGATAATTAGTTTTATTCTTCCGCTAAGCGAATATGGTTATGTATACGCTTGAACAACGCTGGAAAATATTGCGACATTACTTTGAAAATCATGCTATTGTCCGCCATCTAACGTTTTTTTTTCAACTAGTGCTTATTTCGTGAATGGTAACACTAAACTCATGTCTGATTTGACAGGTAATTTGTTTTATCCATCCGATAAACGAATATGGTTGTGTATACGCTTGAACAACGCTGGAAAATATTGCGACACTACTTTGAAAATCAGGTCATTTTTCTTCGTAAATGAGCAAGAAGTGTTGGCGGACCCGTTATAAATTATTTATCACCATCACACCTCATATCATGTCAGTTGCTCATAGTAAAAATATAACGAATACATTACAAATAAATATGTGAATTCAAGATAGTCCTCCAAATGATCGGGCCGAACGTTTTTGCGTTACATATGAAATTTTGAACAAATACGGTTGAAAAGCCGTTGGATAGATCTGTGTCAAATTGTAGCTAGAAATACTTAATATGTTAAATAAACACAAGGTTTAATCTTAATCGAATTAACGGATTCTCGTCTATATAAATTTAAAAACTTCGATCTCGTCACCTTATAGATCGCAGAGGTGAGTAAAATGTAGCTTTTGAAGTATAGTCCACCTTTCAGACATTGTATGAAAAATAATAAAATGTGTTTTTTACAATAAAATTTTTTCTTTCGATAAAAATTTCCATTTGAAATATTTATTTGAATTTTATTTTGATCTTCACTTGGTTCTCTGATTATATTACTTACGAGCAAACATCGTTCATCAGCGATATAATTAGACCTTTCTATTTTTTTCACATTTTCTATAGGAGTTAATTGGTACGTTTTTTTAATAGTATAGTATTGGCTACCAGTCCACGAAGAGATGTTATAATGTTAAAATGTAATTAAAAATATACACAAGTAAAGTAATAAATTATAAATACAAATACAGGCAACTCTTGTTTAATAGTTATGTCAAAAATGATCTTATCAATTATAAATATCTTCTTTGTATAAAATTTGTTGCAAACTAAATATTTATCAATGAAATGTAACGAAAATCATACTTTAAAACACTTTAGCATAAAGTAATGCAATCCAAGGTCTATTTTTAAGATGATGTAGTTTAACCATTATAAATTATGCATTTTTCAAGTGTTCAGAAGAACCATATATATTGTGTCTTGCAATATTGCATATTTACCACAAAAGTCTCCTTATATATATTATTTTTTTGATGTCAATCAACAATAGAGTGCAGCTATTTTTTCGTTACTGAAAAATCGATTACGAAATAAATTCAAGCCAATATTAGTTTATCTATTTCTTCTTATATGTGTTATAAGCAAATAAGCTGTTATTTTTTAATTCTGCGTCCGAAGCGTATTATTACAAAATATGAATACGGCAGTATGAAAAGTACATATTGGGAAAACTAAATATTATTTTTCAGATAACCACATATATTTCAAATAATTGTGGAAGGGACCTGTATACGGAAAATATATTATGAAAACAGGGTTCAGTTTCCGTTCTGCTACTTCAATTTGATTGTTTTCCACTGAATTACGTTGTGACTGACTTTGTATATAATTTTTTCGTCGCCTGGAATAACTCATACCAAGAGTCCACTTCTAAGGAACCACAAAGTGTTTTATTTTATTTTCTTACCCTACATCGATCCAATGAATAACTGTTTGATGTTTGCTTACTTTCATACTTACTTCCTGCAGCGTCTCACCACTAAGCAAAAATACATAGATATTTTAATTGTATAAAAAATTAGTAAAGAATACATAAATATTCACATTTTAAGCATAATCTATTGTCTAAAATACACTTAAAGTAAGAAATGTGATCATAAACTATGTTTCTCAAACTGCCTTGTATTGACTAACTAGATCTTATTATTTTAGAGAAAGGTTTTGAATATAGAGATCCAATGGTATACTTTTAAAACAGACATAACAAAATATAAAAAAATCTATGACTAATCCACAAGAACAGGAGACGCATTTTGTCTTGATGTTTTATGTTCTATGCACTTCCTCAACTTATTATTACCGAACAACACAATTAACATGGATGAGTTTAAGGATATTATTTCCGAATTAAAAAGTACCTGACAAAAATATATGATATGATGAAAAGGGAGACCCTAATTAAACTCTTTTATTTTCATTTTATATAAAACATTTATTGAAAGTACATATTTCATTAGATATATGTTTATTATTTTATCCATTGAAATTGGATCCCTCCGCCGTTTTCTCCTGCCTGCGGTTACATAAAGATATCATATTTAAAATATACTCTCCCGAGTAGGCATTATTACCGCGAGCTAAAATCAATAACCGAAAGAGATTTGTAAATAAAAAAAAAAACTTATATCATATATTATCTGTGCTGATCATGCCACAGGTACGTATTATTTACATCATCTCACACCAAAAAAATCCGCACAGAATATTAAGAACAATTGACAACTTTAATATTTTAAATATCATGCGGCTTGTTTGTTTTTTTTATTTTAAAAATAAGGTATTACTTAGTTTACCTCTGTGAGAATCAAGCAATAGATACTGAATAGTTATTTTTTTAAATGTGTCTGGAAACATTATTTAATTTTAAGGGAGTTAAATGAAAAAAAAATTGTATCATATAATTTTAAAGGTTCAAAATATCAATAATGACGGATCATTTAAAGACTGCGATAATGACGATTTAAATGATTATAATAATAATGACGATGATAATGATGGTATGGTAATGATAATTCTTGTGATGATAAATTTGATAATGACGATAGAGAGATTATAATGTTGGTAATTATGATGTTTATGATGGTGATGGTGGGGATGACAATGAAGGATATCTGCAGGAGGATTAATAAATGACGAATTTTATATGATCACTTTATGGGAAAAATTTGAAAACCGCTTCACTAATTACTTACGAGATATTACTAACAAAGAAATATTAATGAAACTCGTTTTCTCTCTTAAGACCATATGTGTACTCTTACTCGTACATGTATATGCTGGCATTAAAAATGTAGATTTTTTATTTAATAATATAAAGTTTTATTAAGACTAAAGACGTTTCTGTGATATGTTTTACCAAAAAAAAGTTTTCAGACACATTGATACAGTTTCAAAGGCGCCCTCATTGTGACGTATCAATATCGCTGCGGGTGTGACGCGGAGAGAGGACGCGTCGCCCGGAATATTATTATACATCAAATCTCCGAATTTATCACGGGGGTGAAAATATAAAAACACATATATGCGTGCGCGACGCACCTTTCAGACCGTGTGTCGGGCTGTCAAATATCTCCAGCACGCACTCCGCGGACGCACTGCTGCGCGACACCTGTCATCCTGACATGTCTTTGCAACCACGATTTATTAAAAGACACGAGAAAAATTCGGCGTCGAAATAAAATGAATAATAAAAATAAGTGGCTGTGTCTTCGCGGAAAAGCTTATTTTACTTTACGTTTTCATCTTTTTGCGAATATCTTTGTCTTCGTTATGTTCAGTTCATGTATCCAGATACTATATACTCGTATATGTAAGCTCAAAAAAAATTATCATGACCCCTGACTATTAAACGAAATAAATAAAAAATAATAGAATCCAGGGTTATGCAAAAGTTTAAATACTTTATAAAATCAATGACTTGATTTTAAGCTGTTAGTTATTTGAGGCAATTATGTGGAATACTAAGAGGTTGAACAATTATGAATTATTTACGTAAATACACAGAGATCATTCTATATTTTCTTGAGCATGTGAATGATGTCAAATACAAACTGTATTTAATGAAATTTAAAAAAAAGCCTTACGTTTATTGAAGTGATGATGCATACGTTGGTTACTACAGCTATTGAAGCTTAAATGAACCATCGAGGGCAGTCACATGATACTTATAAGTTAATTCAATTTCATCGTTGTGATGGATTTTTTATTCCCGTTTCCGTTCACGCGCCCATTCCGGTTTTTATTTTAAGCAGAAAACATTACAATTATCTATTCAATTACTTTAAAATTCAACGCAATCAGCTGAATGGTAAAGCTACTGATATTTTCATTTTCATGTCCTGTTTTCATTTATCGTTTATCATATTATATACACACACAAACATTGAGTACCGCAATTAAGATATTAACTTCGAAAAATAATAACTGATAAATGAGTGAACTTGCACAGGCCGTCATAGAATGTGCGGGTATGAATACTTATATTTACCCGTTCCCGTTCCTGTTTTGGAAGTTTTTTTGTACAAAAACCGTCAAGAACACCCACACAATAATTCCTGTAATTTTCATTGCAATCAGTTCAACCGTTAAGGAACGCATACAATACAAACAGGATACCCAATTAATGTGTTTAAACTCGTATCTATATATTCCAATGAGTTGTTTGAGAAAATGCTTAGGATATTTTATTAGAATTTCTTGCAACAATCGAAGTGGGAAACGGATATAGTGAGGGCCGCTTTGATGTGGGCGCGAGGTGGGAAGAGTCCCGCCCAGGTATGCTGTCGGGCGGCCCGCGGTCGGGGCGCCTCAGCCTCATTAACAGGGCCCGCCCACTCATCCGCCCACCTCCTCCCGCCCAAATGAACAACCACGACGTGACGGAAATAAACTGCCAGGATCCTTGCACAAGGAGAAGAAAACAAAGACGACTCATCCATATTTTTTTATGATTTTATATTATTTTAAGCAATGTTTTTTTTTCAACTGTGATCGACTTATTATTTATACTGTTATGTGACAGAAAAATACTTGTCAGGACAGTCAACAATATTAATTAATCAAACTCTGATGCGAATATGAAACATTTGTATGGTATATTCCAGGGAAAAGAAGCTTAATTCAGAAACTCAACATATTTCAGATATAAAATAAAACATTCTTTAGAATTTATTCCACTTATATTTTTTTGACTTGAAAATGGCCATGGCTGAAACATGTCCTCAAAAAAAATATGTGGAATAATTTCTAAAGAATCTTTTATTTTATATCTGATATTATGGAATTCCACCAAGAAATATCGATCAAAAAAATCTAAATAATTCAACATATTTTTTTGGATAACTCATTTGTGTAGAGTTGTAGACCTTCTTCGAGTATATATTTAAATTTTTGCGTTAAAAATACTTTAAAGTTATTTTGCAAAGGGTATTTAAGATTTTTTTTAAATTATATTCTTTGAATAAGTGTTTCCACGAAGTATGTTAATATTTATTTCTGTTCGTAGCGATAAAATTTAATATCAAGGTTTTCAATTAAAAACCAAAAAAGTTATATGTTTGATATTTTGCCGTCTGGTAGCCTTAAAGGCAGTACCGGCTTTAGACCCTGTGGCGCCCTAGGGCAATTTTTTTCTACCGCACCATATTGTTTGTATTTTATAAAATCTAAGAAAGATTGGTTGCTCTCGGCGCCCCCAGCTTATTCGTTGCCCTGGGGCACTGATCCACTTCGCCACCCCCTAAAACCAGCACTGCCTAAAGGTGAAACACTTATAATTTTATCTTCTTTTACAACTAAGTGTTATCTCCAGCATGATTTCATTGTATTTTATTAGAAGTGTGAACATTTGGTATCATGCAGAAAGAGCTCGCTTTTAGCCTTGGGAATGCTGGAAATTCATTCAACAACATTCGCAATATTCACGACTCGCAGCTATGCTTGATCAAAAAAAAGTAAGGCTATACAGCACCTGTATTATCTGCATTCGTCTGATTATATCATTTAATGTCAACATAACCATATTATGAGTTTTGAGCCCAAATATTTGCATAAAATAGTAGGATTGATTTTTTTGAGAGGAATGACTGAACAATCACGATGGCCCTGTACCATACAAATCTGTACTATACAGGTCTGTTTAATATTCTCTAAATTTTGCAGAACAACATGAAATATAACTGTATTTTCTTCATGCCCCGGGGATATTGCTATCTTGGATAGCCGTCGGCTAGTATTCGAGTAATGCACTCCGGGACGCGAAACTGATATAAAAAGAGGTGAATACTATGGCGGCTGACATAAATTTGTAACCAGCATATGCACTAACTTAAAAACGTATATGAAATCAAAAAATAATGACGATGAAAAACTTATATTATATTTTTCATTGGCTTAGTTTAAAATAATCAGCAATTTACAAATGAATGCCTTTTGTTAATTACAAGTAATTATATATTTCATTTTATCCTATTATCCAAGTATAGCTAGCGGTTTGCCCAAACGAATAATTAACAAAAATATCACGGCCAATTTTAATCATTTAAAACATCGTGTGGATAATCCATTTATAATATTATAAATCTATCAGGGCTTTGTATATAAATAATATATAAGCGATAAAGCCTAGGGATGTATTATACTCGTGGAATGATCGTCGGAAAGTTTATCATCCATCAAAACGAAATAGCAACACGTGTTAATTAATTACATTATGTTCCCAAAATTCATATTTTAGGCCTTAACCGCCAGAGTCGTATATATTCCAATCAACTTGTCAGGGCTGCTGCAGGCCTGTGGATGACACTGCCAGTGGCGGAGAAACCCTTTTCACGATGAAGAATGTTGAATTAATGTCAATTAACCTAACACGAAGATAAAGCAAGCATTAGGCCATCAGACACATGCGACATATTGAAAAGATAAAGTGAATACGAGCATTTTGAGCGAATAAATAGAGAAAAAAATGACATTGTTTCGTCAATGGCTTGAACTTGTGACATTGAAGGTAGCCTTTAAAGTATTATTGGAATCTATTTTCAACCATCAACTGATTAAACAGCGCTCAATGTTATCCATGTTAAAACAGGGTACACAATATTCATCTACTTTATAAAATAAAAAAATGTATTAATTAAATTTCAGATCCAATCAACATGTTGTTCAAAAGTTTTCATTATTATTATTCAAAATTAAGCATTTAAACGGTATTTAAAAAAAATCAATTTTAAGCTTTTATAAATGTTCTTATTTGGTTTGGGACTGATCTCTATACGGTAATTATTTTTTAACGTAGTCTAAAAATAAAAATTGTTTATAAAATAATTTCATCTCAATCAACACGGATTGAAAATGTGTACCTTTAAAAAAAAATACGAAGCGTAAATGTTGTACTTCAAAGCGCTTAGTATGATGATGATATCGGATCAACAGTCGGCATATAGTAGAGCGCTCAAAAGTCCCTAAAATGACAAGCGACATAGAATTCAGGTATGAGATTTTTTCATCATCGTCTATCGATATTCTTCGATCCATTTGTAATAATAATAAGCATTTTCAATAACATTAAGGTTATCAACTGACAATACTTGGTAAAAATGCATAATTATAATTTTAAATTAATTTGAATTAAGAAATTAACAAATAAAATATATTTAGTTTTGATTCACATTTATTTTAAACAATAACAGGTGTCGGCCTTCCTGGCGGCCATCTTCAATAATCAATAATATTGAAGATGGTCTCCAGGGAGGCCGAAACATGTAATCATATAAAATAAATGTGAATCAAAACTAAATATTTTTAATTTGTTAATTTATTAATTAAAATTAATTTATAATTATAATGATAAGCGTTATGGTTCATGAAACATTTTAATTATGTTTACTAATAAAACATGTTTTTTTGATATAATTATCATTTGCTTATAATGTCAATGTATTGTGAGCAAAAAAAAGAGTAAAATGCGCCTATTTAAAAAAAACTTGCCCTAAATTAAAAGGGTAATTTGTCATTATTTCACTCAATTCAATGATCGCATAAGATACAGAAACGACCCAATAATTGCGGTTTCCATTATCATTGATTTACAGTTATTGTGATTAATAACTCTGTTTGTAAAAATAAAATGATTTTAATGGTTCACAAATGAAATGTTACCTGCCATATATCATCGAACAAAGCGCAGAAAGGATACCCTCAAATATGCTGGGAATATATCGCTAGCATGCTGCAGCAATGTCGTAACTCAAAAATTGTATTCTTTTAACAATTTTTTGTTGCTGTTGTATTGTTTTAGTATGTATTTAAAAATCAAGATTTTAAAATATGTCTGTTATAAAATTGAATAATTTTTCTAAAATAAATAGTATTTTATAAAAAGGAATACAAAATTATCATCGTATAATTAAAAGGATGTTCATAAAAAAAACTATGTGTAAACGTAAGCATCAATTTTTAATTAATTTATTTATTTTTATATCGTTTTTACAAAATTAAATCATTTGCAGTATATTGGGGTTATTGATAATTGATCTAATATTATTTTAATGATAAAATCAATGTATAATAAGAGTTGTTATAAATATATGACGAATTAAAAAAAGTACAGCTTTCAAAGCCCACAAGACAGTTGTAACCATTATGTAATTGCATTATTTTTAAATAAATGGAAGGTTAAAAACCTAAATAATCTTAATACTTTTGATTTTATGGATAATTAAATAATATAATCAAATATAAGTAGTATCAAGCCGCTCTAGTAGAGTGTCATTGATTCCACAACAGTGCTCTCCTGTGTGTGCTCAAACAAATGTGAGAAAAAATCATAATCAAATTTTCATCAAGTCGACTACAATATTAGAGAAATTTTACATGGTTTTTTGGCTGCAATGCTTCTTCTGGAATAGGGAGGGGGGCATATAATTAATAATGACTAAGTTAAGAGTTTAAGATTAAGGTAATAATATTTATAAAAAAATTGTAGCCTTCGATTAAAAAAACAATTTGGCTTATTTAAGGATGTCCTCTTTTCAAAGTAGAAGGTTGGTATAATTCACCAGTAATTGATGGTGAACATATGCTCCGTTAAGGTGCATTAAGTGGAAAATGAGAAGGTTAATAATGTAATGTTATATTTTAGTAAATCAAGTAATTGATTTTAGTTTATAGTTAAGCTTTGACGAGAATGTAGGTTGAATTTGAAAATTATGTCAGGATTACCTGACAGCTTTCAGGAAGTCATGTAAAATCGTCATTTAACGAAAATTAGCTCATTTGAAAAATAGCCTATCTCTACAGTTAACTCCCTATCCACTTAAAAAACGTAGAGGAATCTTATATAAATCGTAATAAATTACTCATCATTAAATACATTATGATATAAAATATATAGTCCAAGCCTTTTTTTATAATAATAATTTATTCAAACATCAAAAACACGCGAATCACTAATTTAATTATCATCAATCAACCGCGGAATTTTCATAGTATTTATGAACCCTAAATTTTTTTTTTTTTTTATGACTAGTACAAATTTATCCGTTTCTTAGACAGCGTACAACACTTTTAGTCGACCGTCGTCTCTTCTGATGTGTTCCGTCTATTGCCACTCGAGTATGTCGATAATTTAGGTTGCATATATTGCTACTTGAGATTTTGTTCAGAAAATTTTATCACAGAAATAATCTTATCAGACACTCAAATAATTAAAAATCATTAAAATATTCACTACTTTCCAAGTATTTTTTTTTCACTTATTACATTGGATTATGGTAGTCTTGTTAGACGATCACCTATTTTCATTACATTGAAACGAAAAATAGTTTTTTTTTTCATAAATATTAAAAAGGGCTGATATTGAAAAATATTATCTCGATATGAATCACGTTTTTTTCGCTATAAAATTAAGTATATGCGTATTTTTAAATTATTTTACAAAGTTGTAAACTATTACAAATAAAATACTAACAAAATAAATATAATAATAATTAAAATAAAGGTGATTACATCAATTCAATTACATATAATAGAATATAGACAGATGGCGATTGAAATATTTAATCTTTCAATGAACAAAGTAACAGTTGCTTTTTTAAAAACGGCTTAACGTAAGAGTCTGAAGAGATCTGGTAGTAGATTGTCATGCACATACCATCCGCAAAATTGTTCATATTTATTAATGGATGGCCGTGTGATATGAACACCTCTAATGCAAGAGTGATGTTCACGAATGACATTAGTTCACTATCAATTTTAATTAATAGAGTGTGACAGTAGTTTCACATGTGAGCTAATATCACCCCTTTCGGAAATATTTTAAGAAATTTTTTAACCAATATATTTTAAGTATTTAATATATAATTAAAAAAAACAAAATACATTAAAGTAAGTGAGATTTATCATTATATTAATAAATGACTACGGTTGTATACAGTCTGATCTAGCAAAATGTTATTTTCGAATACTTTACAATTGTAGTGACCTAGAGAATACTCTCAAGCAAATTAACTATCAGTAATATTATATAAAATTAGTACATAAATATTTTGTTGCAAAAGTAAACTATGAAAATATATAATATAGTACAAGCGTACAATATATTATAATGAAAATATAATTTTAATTTAAAAATTAACAAATTAAAAATATTTAGGTTTGATTCACAATTTATTTTTAAAGATTACATGTTTCGGCCTCCCTGAAGAACGTCTTCAATTGTTTCGGTATCCAGGGAGATTGTTTTTCTATTAAATTTAATTCAAAGTTATATTTATGTATTTTCACAACAGACAAGTATTGTCAGTTGATAACCTTAATGTTATAGTGAAATCACTTATGTGATCAACTTTCTATGCAATGCTAAAATATCGCTAACTGTCTGTTCTTTGAATCTTCATGAGTCCGTAATTTATTTTTCTGTAATTGATTAAATAATAAAAAACAAATTTAAGAATAATATATTAAAACAGACGTTTTTGTTAAAAGCTAGTATGTGATGTTGAATATAAAATTTATTTTAAAAAATATACTTCTTGCAGCTCTCAATGAGATTGAATTTGCGGTATATCTCAGGCACACCCCACTGCAAAATTCCTATACATAGAGTTCATATTATTCATATATTTTATGGCATCTTGCCCGTATAAAAATTAATATAAAAAATGTATATTATTTGGTATTTATTTTATCGGTGTGTCGTATTTATGACGTATATTTCACTTTATGTCGTACACCTGCTGCTCTAAAAGTCGTTTTATAGGATTATTGATATCGGTATGTCTGAAAAAATTCGTACCGGAATATTATTACATTGTCGAAAGGTAAACTGAAAATGCTTAGTAAATAGACATCCGATCAACAAAAGCCCCGTCGGAGGTCCACACTATAATAATAAGGGAGGATTGTATTTCAAAGGATACAGAGATATTGTGAACAAAGACGAAACCTTCTCGAGATGAAGGAGTGAATTTCAACAAGGACACACAATAAAGGACTTTACAAAAATAGTAGAGGGTGTTTTGAAAGAAAAACTTTCAGCTCAAGAGTCTTAACATGAACGAACTTAATTATACATTTAACAAAAATAGATTTTCATTTTAACAGTTTTTATTTGATTTTTGTTTGATGCAAATGAAAACGATTCATTATCGATTTTATCTTAAAGTACTGGAAGTGACCACCGTAACGTTCAAAGTACTCTACACCTAGAGCAAAACAGTCATATACAAATATAAAAATGTTTAAGCAACTTACAGCATGAAGCTGACATACACTCCTTATTGGAACCAAATTGACCGTAAAATTTTACTCGTTTCGCTCAAATATCATAAGAATTATTGTTGATAATGCTTCCAATGGGGCAACTATAATTGAACTGTCCCTAAAATGGTCTGTCAATAACCTAAATGAACGTTCTAGCTTGTTTTCTACTTATAAATGTGCACCCTTTATCACACCGTCCTGGAAACCCATCGAAAAATAATCATGTAATGTATTTGGAAGAGTCACAAGAAACGGAGCTTAACATAAGATATGAAGGTAATTCGTGACGGACATACGCTCTTTTTAGTGGCGCTAACATGATGATGATGATGATGATGATGAAATGCATCCTTGCCTGTGCCACGTAAGCCTTTACACCGCTTATAAATTAGCGTCTTAACAAGACGTACACGCAAAAGGAGTATTAAATTTTTTTACGACCGGCGACTATCACTTTTGCTTTCCGGTCGCCCGGATCCCGACCGTCGTTCACAATCCCGCGTCACTCCCGGGCCCGGGCCGGTCGGGCCGTAAAGGACCGCCGGCTCAGCGCGGCAACTTTACATCTGAGCCCCGGGGATCGCGGCTGATACGTGCAATCCCCATTATTGCGCGGGACGGCGTGGCGTTGTCTACGACGGGGCTTTGATTTCGGATAACGTAAATCTTAAAGGGATGGGGCGCGAATATGAAAGGGAAGGCTGATCACACTGCTGGGCGAAAGGCAAACCGTCACACAATAACCTCGCATAATTCATAAGCCTTAAGGCATCGTTCCTGGCTGCTTCGAAGTACATAATCAACAAGAATTATTAAAAGAAAAACAACTTAACGGTATCAACATATTATATTATATTATATTATAAGCTATACATGCCGAATGGTACCACCCATTCATATTAAATTCCTGTAACAATAAAGGACGATGCGTAAATCTCGGGCTGTAGTCTATGACGTTAATGGATTAACACTCCACATGCAGCGCTAAGTCATATGCACCATAGAAAGCGTCATTGAATTCCACAGATGAGACTTCAGAATTACTATTACCATCTGTCGATATTCTCCGGTATGAGCTTACATAAAAATAAAAAAAATTAGAGGCTTTTGATGTTGCTTTCTTGTGTTTGCGTAAATTGAACATGAAAAAAAGACACATAGCAATGATCAACTGTAATTAACACATTTTACAAAATGTAATCTGAATCATAAACATGGCAAACTTGTAAATAAATGTTCATAAATGTTTCAACTTTGGCGTCCGCTTCTTTTCCGGGCGAGCTGTTTAAAAATACGCTAAAATAATAACATTTAACTGGATTGAGTTGCTCGGTTAACGAGATTTTTAGGCAAAGCCAACTCCGCGGGCGAAATTAAAAATGCATCACCTCAATATTTACTAGCAGAGAGTACCGGGGAGGGTTGGCCGGGCTGCTCTAGTACAGCCGAACTCCGCCGCTTAATATTTCATAATTCGCATTTAAGACATTCAATATTAGATCCGTAAGGAGTTTAATTCGATTCCGAATATTACGTTTGTAACGTACTTCATAATCTGCACGATGTCTTTGGAAACATAACGTGAAAGGGATCGTCGAGCTTGGCATACAAAATTATGGCATAGCAACAAAGTCGCGACAAGTATTAAAGACAGATGTTTTAATATAATTTGTTGTCATTTGTTTTGATACGTAACATCATCAAAAATATTATTATGTTAAAGTGGCATTTTTTATAAAGCGACTGGTTACTAATATAACTGATACGGTCTTTAGGAATGTAGAGTCTGAACTTAAAAAATTCCGATTAGCAAATCACCGAAAACATGCCTTGGTTACTCCAGGTGCCGTCTCACTAAATTCCCGAATCTCGGAGGCCGTATGGAAGCATATAACAAGTTCCCAGACAGAAAGTTTAATTTAGGTATGATCATAGGCTTCAAAGTAAACAAGTTACATTTAATATATTGACATTCAGTGACTTCTATTAAGTGTATATTTATATTATTTTTATGGATATTTCTTGTTAAATATAATACAATAATTTTAATTTTTGAAGTAGATGGACTTAATTCAGCAGCTGTGTATTAAATCTACAAATTTCCTAAATTTTTATTATTTAAATAAAAAATATTGAATGAAAAAAATAACACCAATCCTTATGCTGAAGATTATAAAATAAATAAAATAATCGCCTTGCAATCGATAGGACGCACATTTGGTATCCGATACAATTATATTTATTATTTTTATTATTATGTCTCTGATTAGTTACTTATAAGACCAGTGGGAATCTTTGAGCAATTGAAAAGTATTTTTCAAAAATAACCCGTGAAAGGGGGTGTAGAAAAAGATAGATATTCTCATAGAAAATACCAAAAAATAATTACACCTATACCTAGTACTTTGCTCTCTTTTCACCCGTGATAGTCGAAAGCAGCTGTTGCTGCTGATGATGACGACGAGTGTGTTTACCTGTTATGTTTACGCGGCTCAAAGAACCGACCTCAAAAGCCGGAGCATGGTAATGTGTTTGCGGCCCTTGATGGCTCTAGGTGAGCGAGCGATAAGCCAGCAGAGGGCCAGGAGGCCGCTGCACGGGCACACATGACGCCGATGACTGGGCAAACATTATTGCGTTCGTAACTGCCCCAGGAATAACAAAGTGGGAGGAGACGGCGGCTCTCACATTTTCATCGTCGAAAGCCGGCACCGCGACGGAATGTACGAAAAAAGAGAAAAAAGCCTATTAACGAAAATAATTGTGCAAAAAACACTGAAAATTTCAAGCGCAGGTAAACTGTTGTGAAAACAAAAACATGTTGTTATTATCTGAATACTATACAATCTTGCATTGTAGTCACTTAGTATTATAAAATACTATAAAAATAAGATTATTTGGCTACCCGACGTAGCCTAAACATTTCGTCCAGTAAGAAAAAAATTGTAGAATAATTTGTAAATAATCTTTTATTTTTATTTTTATTTTGATATTATGCAATTCCTCCAAGTATTATCGATCGAAAAAATCGAAAAATTTCACAACACTGTTGACGTAAATTTGAATAAAAAATTCTAAATACTATGATTACTTTTTGATGTCTTAAATTAAGAAATATTTGTTCAAATAATGTAAGTTCTCTAACAAGACGAATGAGCTTCGGTTTATTAAAACGTATTAATGCTTAATGATTTAAATACTTTTGTATCAGGTTGTGTGTTTCGTATCTTGTGAAAAAATGGTCCAGTTGTCGTTATGGTGGATTTTTATAAAATACTTTAATTATATTTATAGATAATTCAAGAGTCTTGAATTCGAACCACAAACCTTCATTATTCACTCTATACTCAGCGTAGGCCCGCAGCCAGGTGTTCCGCTCACTGAATCGAAAAATCTATGAGCGTTGTATTTTTCTCTGATTTATTGATGAGAAAAATGTCACATAAGATGATGTTTTATCAATATCTTAGTAATAAAAGGTGATTTGTATGTATGACAAGGGGGTATGATTTGTAGGTAGATTTTCATCTACACACCGTACCCGCCCCTTAATAATACACTGTATCAAGAATGGCGAAGTGAAAACACATTAACATGCTTGAAGCTTTTGAGGTCGGTCCCCTGAAGCACGTGCGCATAACAGGTAAATATATTACGTACATTATAAATTGTGTCATCTTGATTCTCATGGTGATAATATTATGGCGGCGTTATTATTGGGCTCTCTACCCAACGCAATTAAGTTGATTTATAAGATACTGATCTCCTCACCAATTAGAACGCTCATTATGATTACAAATATTATTATTACAACTTTGACTGGATACTTTGTGGCCCAAAAAGAACACTAATTCTCTTTCCAAATTATTATATCATTATAGATATTTACAACTACCGCTGATGGCTAGCATACTAAAGGTCAACGATTGGATTTCCGACGAAGATTACAAATAAAAAAAGGTTTAATCAATCTCTAAGCACCGATTGGTGTTGATAAGATCCCTCAATTTTAAAATATCAGTCATAGTCTTTCATTAGAAATTGGTAGAAGTTGAGTGTCTTGTCGTAAATGCCACCTTTTATAAGAGGATCCTCGTGTAAAATTAAAACATTATGCCTGAATAGCATGTTAGAGTTTATGACTTTGGCGGATTAATATTCAATATGCAACGCCAATATTATTCAGTTATATTATATTTTCGCAAATATGATTTCTGTATCATCATCAGTCGATATTCTCCTGTTATGTGTAATGTTTTGACAAAAAATTGTACATTATTTCTTTGAAGGTTTATTATTACATTTATTGAAGTAAACGAACAGTTAATTGTATTGAATTAATGTACAAGATCTATTATTCGTTCTGATTGCATGGCTGAAAAGAGGATTATTATAAATGTTTTTATCGTTTAATTTTTTATCAAATTATATACCTCATTGGGTGGTATCGATGCACAGGTGAAAGGCATTTTTTTGAGAGCATGTTTAGCTTGAAATTATTGTAAAATAACCAAGTGTTTTACTATTTTTAGTATTCTTTAAAATTAACGAGTAGAATTGAACATAACTCACAATCATTTACATTTTAATAGCCCATTAGAGACGCAAAAGACTATTGTTTTCATTATTATACAAATGATTTACAAATGACGAATTTGAATGAGTGTATATCAGCATTGTCAAAAAGTTATTAGAATATTAAAACATTGTGGTTTCAAGAGCAACATAAAAAAGCAAAAGCTTTATTTACTGAGAACAATAAATCGTTAGCTTAGACTTTAGATCATTGAATGTTCAATGGATGAAAAGATTAAAAAATATTCTGCCTGTTTTGTTTGGCTTAAAAGATATTGGGAAATTCAGGTTTTAACAATAACTTTTAAGCTTTGACATTGACACAACATATTTACGTTTTTTTTTCATTAATAACAATGCACAGAAAGAGTCGCCGACAACAGAAAAAAACCTCTCTTAGGTTCAGAAGACCACGTGTCTGTAGAAATTTCCTTCAGGCGATTCGCGTCTACTGGCAGAGGTCGGTCGTCTGGCCGAGATTATTTTGCATTTGTAGAGGAGAAAATAGAGGGCGAAAAAACGTCTCTGATAGAAAGATTGATGGCGTCGCTCGCAGAGAGATTTTCCCACAAAATGGCCGTCTCTTCGTACTTGAATATTCCGGGCGCGTTGCATGATTTTGATATGGATCCGCCCTGGTAGGTTGCCAATGGCGTATAAACCACCCCCGATTACGGAGCCCGACTCTATTTTTTTTACGTTGCCGCGAGGTTTATTTTCATCGTCACTATCATTTGTTCCGTGGAGCTAAAGTTATTAACGCGTATCCATATATTTTTTTTATTATTATTTAATCAAATATAATAGGATACATTTAAGATTTTATTGACAGTATTACATTCATTTTTTTATGTTTATTTTTTTGAAATTCGCTTTCCACGCCACTTAAAGGTAGATCTTGTGTGTGGCGTGGGTTTCATCTTTGATTTAAGTGTTGTATAATTTATATTATTATTTTTTTACATTTTGTACATAATAACATTTTTTTTTTTTTAGAATATAAAATAATATCATTAAAATTTATAAATTTTTTATAGTCGAAGTGACAATTTCAGCATCATTTACATATATATTTCGATTCTTTAATAGCCTCGACCCATCTAATTCTCAATTTCCACCAGACACATTTTAATGAACTTAATATAATCAATACCTTTTTAACAATATAAATATATAATTATATAATTATATATATAATTTCATAATTCAAATGAATCACGATAAAAATAAATTAACCATAATACGATTATATCAGACAAGCACTGAATAGACAAACAGTAAATAAAATTTACGAATACTATCAATATTTTAGTTTTTATTTTATTATTCCTGGCTCTACTTGTATGCCATTAATGTCTGACGATATAAAAGCTCATGAACTATAGTTAGGCAAATATAACTTGATCTATAAGTACTTACATTAATAATTTAAATTTATTTTATTTTTAAACGACTTACGTGTATGCTTCAAAAACTAATAGCTTATTACTTACATTAAGTATTTTAAATTATTTTAACTTCAATACAAGCTTTGAATTTAGAAAATAAACTTATATATTCAAGAGAACAATTTTATTCTCATCGACAATCGAAATATATATTATGAATACAAATTATTTAACCAGCAGCCTCTATAAACATAAAAACAATGAAATTTATAGAATAATTGTTAGCATTAATCGAGTGGCTGATTTTTGATTAAGAATATTTATTTTACATCGATCTTAACCCGTTTTCTTAATTATTGATTAACTGTTTCAATTAAATGATTAATTATTTGTTTCCTTGTGAAACGGGGTGAATGAAAATACTTCAATGATTACGTTACGTTATTTTTCATTCGTGAAAATCGTTTGTTTACGCAAATCACAGCATATTAAGACTACTTACGGGTATTTTTGGATAAAGCTTATTTATTTAATTATGGAAAACATTACTCACTTTGAATTGAGAGCTTTTGAAATTTCAAAAGAAAACATCGTGGAGTAAATGCCAGTAATATTATAGAGTTATTCACATCTCATATGGGATTTTCAACATGCTTTATTTTAACTTTTATTTCTTAAATGCCTTGATTAAATTTCTACCCACTTTGCACTAGACTTGACTCTCTACGACTAACAACTCTAGAGAATATTCTTTCTAAAATCTTTTCAGGTACATTCTGTAATTATATTTTTGAAATGTGTATGAATAGTCGAAACAAGTATACTCAAAAAATGACAGCATCATTCCTGACTACTTAATATTTAATCCGAACTTAAATACAAGTTACAATACTTAATATAATAGAAAGAATACACAAGCTATTAGTTTGTTTATTATGTATAAATTGTTAAAACCATTACTTATTTAAAACATTTATGTGAAACATTAAAATTTATAATAATTATTAATTATTTAGATAAACGATCAAGGCTATGTTTTATTTGTATAAATACAGCGAGCAGAATTATTTTATTTCAGTGGTCAAAAAAAGGCATCGACTCCGTAGTGATAGATTGCAAAGAAACGTTCACTGTAGATGTGATAAATTATTATAATAGATATATGAATAACAAGGAGACATTTGAAGTGGAGCCACTCAAATGAACATTCGCGAGAGTTCTCTTCACCACTAATCTTAGTTTCTCGCTCAAAATATTGAATAAAATAATCTAAAATCTCAAATAGGCGCTTGTTTAGAGCTCATTTCTGTGCGCTTTGTTCCAGCCCCTCAAAATATCGAACAAGATAATCTCGAGACGGCCACTCGAACACAAGAAATCCAAGGAGAGGACTCGCCGCGCCCGAGAGCTCTCATTCCCAACAACTCGGAGGTCCCCACTCGAAATATCCAAGAAGAACCTGAGACCCTTTCCTTTGGAATAACCCCTAGCTTTTGGATCATCAAAGGGTAGCGTCATATTTGCATAGGGACATAATGATTACTTTTATTCAATCCTTAATGCTGAATAATGTACCCGTATCTATTTTTTGTAATATATTCGAAACCAGATCTATGCAGTAATACGATCACATGACCACTGCACAAACATCGACATCATAAATGAATGCAATACATAAACTTGAGAATACTCTCACTCTGATAGTCTGGACATTTGAAATAAATACACCCATGATATCGTTTTATATATACTCCAACATTTATATATTAATAAAATCTTTTTTGAAATTTATGTTTGAATTAAAATGCATTTTTAAAATTTGATCTAAAAAAAAGACTTACAAACGCTTATAATAAATATATATATACCATAGATACACTGAAAATCATGTAAAGTTAATAAGACAATATAAAACTGGTTTTATTATTGATTATTTTGAGTAAATGCTTCTTAAAAAACTTAAATCATGTCACTTTTCTCAAATAGGAAGTTAAAAGATCGTAAGAACACCCCTGCAAATCAGGTCTTCAAGAATTCACTAAAATTCACCCGGTATCTGATGTGTCTGACGTGGTGTGGATATTATCTACAAAAAAAAACGGTTTCAACGGAGGTCATTAAATTATATTATTTAATTTGATTAGCCAAATGTTCCACAATTAGCACTCATAAAATATTAATTCCAATATATAAGTACTCGTATTCTTACTCTGTGAATTTTAGTATAAACAAAAGATGAATTTATTTGATTACCCAATTGAGTACTGTATTTTTATAACTCACTTAAATAATGTAAGTTAAATTTAAATTAAACAAATATGAATTATCCACTTGCTTAAATAAAGAGTTTTTATTATGCGATAGATTATTTAATATAATCATAAATATTTATTGTTTGAATGAATTTCATAAATTAAGTTTATTCTTATAATATATTGGCTTAGGAAAACTTTAATTTACTCAATTATTTTGTATATTATTTATTTAATAATTTTATGCTCTACGGTTATTCCATTACTTATAATTAAGAATATCAACTATATATCACGGGTGAATTTATTTACATTCAATAAACATAACAATTATTGTATTATTTCACATGGTTCATGAAAATAATAAAAAAACATGTATTTAAATATTTTTCATCTTCGTTTTGTTTTAAAATTAAGGAATAACTAACCGCCGCTTTTCTGAATATGGCTACCATAAAAAACCTCTGTTCAAGTGAGAAATGTTTCACATACTAAAATTTCTCCGAATATGTTTTGCAGTCTTGTGTAAAATGATAAATACAAGTAAGAGTTTGACAAAAATGGTGCTTTGGCTGGTTTTGGTCACTACAATACTCCTTTTTTTTTTTTTTTTAAAAACCGTCTGATATTTCTCAATAAATACATTTAAAATACAATAATGTTTTTTGTTATTAGTTATTCTAATTAATTGCATTTTTTTCAATAAATGCCGCAAATATACCATTTTTATATTCCGTATGTATGTTTCCAATAACTATAAAGAATAAACACGATCGTTAGTGCTCAAGGTTTAAAGCAATAAAAAGCTTATTCTTAAAACGAATGAAAATTATAAATTTCGTAAAAGACACCTAATTTGGCTGCTTTCTAACTCCCACGGGGACCGAAAGTTACAATTCGCTGTTCTTTATTGAACTTATTAAATTTTACGACCAAATTAAAAATATAATATCTGGAATATCTCGAGAGATAATTTTCTTCACATTCCATTGGAAGAGGGCACTAATAAAATTAAAAGCCCCGTAGAATGTGGGTGTTTTTTATCCCTCGCTAATGTCGTGCAAACGATTAACGAAATTACTTTTTATGGTCTCGCCCATTGATATTATCTCCTTCTATTGTTGTGCACGCTAGAAACGAGTGAATTTAAATAAATTGGCGAGCAATCCTTTGGCGGGAAATTTATCAAGCCATTATCATATTTTAATTGTGAAAAATATTATTATTGATTTCGAAGTTATAAATTCATCACTTCTGTAAATAATATGTTTTACAAGAGTTGAAATCACAAAAATGCAAAAGGTCATAAAATTCATGGAGAAATAAATTTATTACAGTTTTGACGATATTCGTGTTATGGTATTAAAATTTTCATTTTATTCAAAGCAGTTCCAAGGAAAACAATATTTTTACAATAAATACCTCTATAGCTACCTGCAAAAGGAGAAAAAAAATAAAAAAAGCACTGATTAGTGATTCCAAAAATAAGAATATTTAAGTAGCATCAGCTTAAAAAGTCAATAAATATATAGATGCCTTTAATGTATTATATATTATAATGAATTTCTAAAATAATTAAATTTTCTCTCGTACTTAATTTACATTTTAATTCCAATATACTGGTGTTTTGTCGTTTCGAAACTGATAATACGGTATCATAAAAAATACACCTGAAAAACTTTAATGTGTTTGTCTTCAGTAAAAAAAACACGCGAGATTATATTATATTATGATAAGAAAGAATCTCTAGACATATTTCCGAACCGCAAGAATAGTGTGGCCGCCTGGAATTCGTAAGAGTTTTTTTTTTATTGTTATATAGCAAAGGTTAAAAGGGAAAAGAGTGGAGGGGGGCAAAGGGAAGGGCGCGAAGAAACGAAATCTAAATACAAAACCGGGCGCTTCGCACAATGGACCCATAAGAACGCCACAATAAAATGATTTTTCTAAAGAGAAGCATTCTTTTCAGTCCTGTCAAAATTTATTCATCTTTCGGTCCACGCCGGGCGATCGGAGAAAGGAATAAAGTAAATGGGTTCTGCTTGAAATACGCCCCGCGCGGGGAAACTTACGACTCGCAATGTTCCCTGACATGAAAATGACGCTTAAACTCTCATTTCCTGCCGCACGTCGTCTTTACACCTAATCCAGTTGGCGATCGTCCACGGCTCTAACGCGAACTGTAGTATATTGCGAAGCCAAGCTTTGGCGTGAAAGGTGTATGCAAAATGCTTATACATTATCTGAGCGATCGCCATTTTTATAACACGTAAAACAGAATACCGAGATATGTATTTTTATATATGTAGCAAAGTTAAATTTTTGGATTCAGAAATTTTTGTTTTACAACAGTGTTTTTTATATTATAAATATATCTATATGTGTTTGTATAATTCATTAATCATATTGAATATAATTTTATTTACTTAATTATTAAACGATTGTTTCTCAAAGCTTAAGATATAATACTAAAAAGACTATCATTAGCATATTAAAATAAAATGAGTGAAAATATAAAACGTGTTTACTTATATAGTTATACAGGTTATCAGCAGTATAATAGCCGTCTATGATCTTTAATGAACTAACAAAGAAACCAATGCAGCTGAGTAATAGGTTTTTATTACGATTCACTTTCGATAATATAATGATATAATAATACAAATCGTTTTTTGTAGTTATAAAGAGTGTTTTATTATTTTATTGGGTAAAATTACTAAAATAAATACATGTTTTGCTTCTAAAAATGAACAGTTAAAATGTAAGGCAACGAAAAAAGTTGTCCTATATTTTGAGAGGGAAATATTTTTTCAATATTTTTAGTAATTAATAAACGTATGAAAATTTACTCATAATACAATATTCAACAACTCATACAAATTCAAAGAAAACACCATATTTTACGACATGTTGTGACGAAAAAATAATAACAAAATTTAATATTGATCATTATACCAACTTTTGCAATGACAATTTACAAAACATACTCGCCGCAGCATTGTAAAACAAATGCGGAAACACAGAAACAGAGCAATAGAAAATAACAGCACACACAAAAAAAATGATCGCGAGATCATTGAGATTGAGAGAGAGAGAGAGAGAGAGAGGAGGGAGGACGATGATCGCCGGTACTATTACTCTTAGACGCTTTGGGATCTTTTTTGGTCGGCGGGATCTTCGTCGGTCTCCTGGGAGCGATTAGCCGCGACGGTCGCCTCGGAATCTTTGCCTTTCACTGCGGGGACCGCGGGCGCCGTTTCGCCGAAGTCCGTGCGGCGAACAGAAAAATACTTCAGGTCAGTTTGAAGCAGGCGACGGAAAACGGTCGACAATTACGCTTCGTCGATGATTACGATTCAGGGAGAAGACGGATTACTGAATATCATTTTTTATATATGTATTTTTTGAATTATTATTAATAATTTTACATTTATTCAATGATTGAATGCTTTATTTCGTCAATAATTTGTAAATCTTCAACAATTATAAATATTTATTTATTTACCTTGTTTTCACATGGATCGCGTAACAAAAGTTCTCTATTAGGAGACTGCAGCTTAGACTAACTCGTAGCCTTTCTCAATCCTTCTCTTGCTAAGAGATAACTTAGAGATAAAGATTTAAGATAATAATAGTTCTGCCTACTCAGCTTACATGGAAATGGCTTAACATTTTATAGACGGGGAAACAAAATAATTCTTTCAGAATTTCGAAAAAAAATTTTTTCTACTCACTATGCATTTGAAAAATTTTGATATCCGCCGACACAAATATTACATTTTTTATCTTGGCACAGATCATGCAGTCAGAAGAGGGTTCATATTGTAAGAGCTGGTATTTTTTACAAGCGTTCCATCCAACTAGAGGATGATAATACATCGTAGACTCCGAAGATCGTGCCCGGCGAGAAGGGGCTCCAAAACGAATCAAACCGTGACTAGCAGAGTCATTTTATTTTCGCCAGCTCGAGCGTTTAACTCCCTTGATGTGAGTAAAAATCGGGTAATACAACTAGCGAGGGACACCCACTGTGGTATGTTAAGGTAAGCGACTTGTTCCTTTTGCTAAAGGAGAAAAGTGAACCTTCGATTCTGAGATATCAAGCCAATATATGTGTCGGTGGATATCAAAATCGAATATATTTATAGTCGGTAAGAATACATTTTTTTTAAATAATGTAAAAATAACTGTTGTGATAAATGCAGCAAATCTAAAAGTAATAAATTCCATAATTATGTTATATCTTGCGTCATAAATAGTATCTTAATCGTATGTATTTAGATAAAAAAAAACTCTTTTTAATATAACTAATAATCATATGCACCGACAGGAATGGTCTTTAAGAATGTTATTTTATTATATTTTAAGATTTTATTACAAAATTGTTATTATGATAAAACTATTGTTTTTCAAAAGATTTAATGCCTCAATTCTTAACACTATCATTCCTACACTTTGATCATTTTACGCTTAATTTTTTTTTAAATAAAAAGATGGATGCATTATTTATTCCTTAAATATAATAGACAAGTAAAGCTCCTTTAAAAAAAACTAATTATTATTAACTACATGATTTGAAAATATAGTAAGAATATTAAGGCACTAATATATAAAAGTTATTTTATAATGTACATTATTAAAAGATTTTATTTAGTAAATATATTGGAATGCTCTAATTTTAATGAATCATAAGATGGAATAATTATTAAAATTAAGAAATAACTACTTACAAATGTAGTTTTTACATGGAATTGTATAGAAATTTCCAATAATTAAAATTGAAATATTTTTCAACGTGTGTTTCAATGATGTTTCCTTTTTAATTTAAAATAATGAAAAAAAGTGATGTTTTTATTAATTATTGCATGATACTTAAAAAAAATAACGCATGTCGTTATAAAAGAAAAATCTGAATAGTGATTTCAAATGTAAAGCAAATACATTCCAATGTTTGCATTTAATTTAAATATTAAATTGAAATGGTATAAAATCTACCGTAAACTACCTACTGTGTGTTTTTCTCAATTTATAGAAGTCATGTCCAGGTGCCGATGAAATGTGTAATATGATTTTTTATTATTATGAGAAGGTATTTTAAAATCAAGGTACGGCATTGAAGCATCAGTTGTATACTCATACGAGTATACAACCAATGACAAATAACAAGAATATTTTTATTGCATCAGCATTTTATTCTTACAATATTTATAATAATTGATGGAACTTTTATACTTTTATTAATTTGAACACGCATGACAGGCTGTTCTAACAACTGTCCACAACTATTGATTGATGATTGAATAATCTTAGCGAATTTTCAATGATGTTTATCACGTTATATGAAATGTATAAAACACGATGCGTACCAAGTAATACACCCTCGTAAAGTGATTACCGCAAAAATATACATATAATTACGATATAAATTCTGTTACGTTTTTAGCAGATGCTTTTGTTTTTCAAACAGCGCCGAAAAAGTTAAAATCGGGATGGCGATAGGATATATGATTATGAAAAATGATATTACATTAAAAATATATATATATGTTTGTCACGGAATAGGAATTTTTATCTTATTTAAATCTTGTTAGAGAAAGTCAAAATTATAATGACTTTTTAGTTTTAAAGTTTCAAAACAAGATTGAATAACTTGAACATTATTTTCAAGCTTTAACATTGTAAATAAAAAAAAAAAAAAAATACTATATACATTATACAATTAATTTTATTTAAAAAATTAATAAATTAAAAATATTTAGTTTTGATTCACAATTTATGCAGTTTCACCAAGTATTGTCAGTTGATAACCTTAATGTTAATAATATTTACAATTCGAATAAATGGTCTTTTTGTGGTAAAATGTAAATTTTCACTAAATATTTTCACAATTTCAAAACGGATCGACAGATGAAATAAAATGGAGCAATATCTGAAATTGCAATCGATCGAACTAAAGTTATTTTCCATCCGTCCGAGCACCCGAGCAAACCTTCGGCGGTAGAGCCTCGTTGTATATGTCAGACAACAGATAAGGCCGCTCCCGCTTGCCTCATTTAACACATTTTCTCACGAAGCCCGAAAAAAAAACGAGGCGCGAGTCCTGAAATAAAGATTTTCAAATTTATACGTTGCGTATGAGCAGTATATAACGAAAATCTATTATTTTTTACCCTCACGTCGCAGATAACCTTTCGAACGCCGGGCCGCGTTGGTGAGTCGGTCTGACTTGAGAAAGTCGACGGGAAGAAAAAATAAGATAAAAGTTCGTGCGGTCAGAGTATAAATAAAACAAAAACGTCTGAGGCTGATACGCAGAGGGTTTTCGCGGAATATCAGAGTGGGGCCATCTATTTCCGCCCGCCTCTCTATAATACAGCGCGGCTGACCGGATATTCACTTTATTTCAGAGTGGCCGGCTTCCGGATTGTGTGATCACTGGATTCATTGTCACTGGATTCATTCGGAATATCGTGTCATTACAATGACATCCTTGATACATCAAACGTCATTAACGTTATGAATACTAAATGCTTTACTATGTATATATTTTACTTAACTGACTCCCGATAATCGAATTATACTATGTATTTAATGAAAGATTATATAAAATTCGTAATTTTTTTTACCATGCTTATTTATGCTGTTTTCTTTTACAAATCTATTTATAAGTAACTACAAAAATTACATAATTTGAATCCAAATACATATTGCAGTTTCTTGGATTCTATGTATTTCCCTATGCTAAATTTAATATATAACACATATCTAACATATTCCCTTAGAATCTGAATATCTTGGTAAGAGTCTTTTATGACATTTTACACATAACGCTAACAAAATACCGACCAAAATAAAAAAAAAATAGTTTTTGTATTATTTGCATTTATCTTTAAAAAAATAATCATCATTTTATATTACAATTAATTATTTTTTATAAAAAAAATCGTACACAATATCAACAGTTTTCTGAAATATAACATTTAGCTCGATTTTCTATTAGTTTTCATTAAATAACCTATAAACTATTATTTATTAAGACATCATAGTGTTCACTCTGGAAATATTGCAACCAGGCGAATTTAGAGTATATATTCGAAAGTAAATAAGGAATGAAAATATCCTGTATGAAATTCGTATGCAGTAGTAGTTATTGCTTCGTAACGATCAAAGCCTCTTCATAATTGAATGACAAAACAAATTTAAAGGCATGCGTAGGATTCGAACCCGATGTCGTTTAATTGAGTGATACTCGTTTGTAGCTCGCAGGTCATCAAAAAATGCAGCAACATTTTTAATAAAAAAAATAATACATTATTAACTTTTAACGAAACATAAGCTTTGTCAATATTTTCTAGCATGGAACAATATAAAAAAGTTGCTTATAAATAAGTAAACAATTGTGTCCATATTTAAGATTCATGGCTTTTGGTTCTTGAATTGTTTTTCTTTTTCCGATAATTCGATCACGGCTGTTGAGGGTATTAAATATTATAGTATGATTTGTTTGCAAAAAAAAATCAAATATGTGTAAGAGAAAATAAAACTTCTAAACACACGACCCAACCCAAAAATCATGAATACCATACTAATTGTCATAATATTTAAATATTTATATTGTATTGTACGTACAAATAATAAGTGGCTGAATGTATTCGACGAAATAATCTTTTCATTTCTGGTTTTATAAAACAATAGTGTATTGAAAAGTCAATACAATTAAATACAAATTTAAATAGAGAAAGAGAAATAATAAAAAATCATTTTATCTCTCGTAGTTGTATGAATTTATAATAAGTTTATATTCGTTACAAAGAGAATTAGATTAAGAGTGAAATTTTGCGTTTTCCGATCTCGAAATAATTTCAAACGATTCAAATTTAATTTCAACATCGAATTACTAATTTATTCCTCTCATTTCTTTGCCAATTAATTAGTTGAACTGTGATTGATTTTGTCTTTTATACTTTGGGACGGAAGTGGCACAGTGGCGTACCGGATGTCTCGGGCGGGGATAGACAATTTAAAAATAATAAACTTTGATTGTTATCTTATTATATTGGATGGCAGTTGTTTCTAAAACAGTGCTTTCATCTCATATTTGCGCGATGCGAAACGCCCCCGGGGAAGGAAATGGGATGTGTGGTTGAGAGCTGGGAAGCCTACTTCAACTACATGGAGTGGGAAGTTAAACCTTTTTTATAATCTGGATTCAAATTTAAAAGTACGTGGGCTGAAATTTTATACATAAATAATAATTTTATTGATTGAGCTTAACTCCAGTGTATATACTATAATATCGGACCTGAGAAAGGGTAATCTTGTCGTATGCGGTCTACCATATAAATATATATTTTTTCAAAATTATTTTTCAATAAAATAAATAAATAACCTAACAAAACATAACATTTTTTTATGTATCCCATATTACATATACTTATTTGAAAGATTAAAAAATTACCTTTAAGAAATAATATATAAATTCATTGAATTTAAAAATAACTTCATAAGGGGCTACGCAGGTTAGTTCATCCTCGTTAACTATCAATCAATCGCCCTCTATGCTATTTTTTGATCCAAAATAGGATAAAAGAGTTATCACAAATCACCTAAAAGATCATTTCCAAGCTGCCAAATACATAATACTTGTACAAGTACTTAGCCATCTTTGCATACTTTACGTCCAACAAATGCTCTATGCAGTCGATGATTGGAGAAAAAAAAGGGTTAATGCTAATTTTTTATATACGACAGTTTGGTGGACTTAAGTTCATTTTAATTGATGTATTTCCGAATAAAGAATGTAACACGAAAATGTACTACACACATTAATTAGCCCAATGGGAGATCAACACAAAACTTCTAACGAGGACGACCACATATATTAATGTTATTTCATAGTATTTTGCATATTGGTTATCATTGTAAAATTCGTTTTGAATCGTAACTAATTTAAACCGTTTCGGTAAGTATTGAAAGATTTTTTTAAAAACCAAATGGAAGGCTTTGCAGATCGCGGGCCACGCGTTGGGCGCGCTTTGATGCGAATAAATAGAATATGAACATAAATATGTGCTCATCTCCCGCATTTATTGTCCAATACTTGCGGAAGGCCCCTCCACCACTGTGGAGTCTTCGAGTTCCATTAGCGTTAATTGGGTCTTCGATATCTTTGAAGAAGTCTTCGAAAGTCGCTTAATTTGCAAACTGAAAGGTTTTAATATGCTATTTTATCTCCTATGATGATGTTATAGGGAAGTGCCAATTTGTATTTTAAAATCCAAAATTATATACTCTAATCAAAAATATCTACAAAATTTCGCAATAAGAATTTTAAGAAACTATTTGAAATAAAATTTGTGAAAGTAAAGAGTTATGTATATAACACATAATATAACATTGAATACAACATCGGTGATTGATTGTCTTTTTTTTTTAAGTCAAACGGCATATGTGTTTGGGCATTGTTATCATAATCTTAACTTAGCACGGTCTTTGGCAATCGGGCTTTCAGCTACGCGGCACCAATGGCCTGGAACTCGCTACCGGAAAGCATAAAAGAGCTTAAAGCGGAGGCATCCTTCAGAAGCAGACTCAAGACCCACCTTTTTACTCAGAGAGGCAAAGAAGCGCTTTTGGAATGATCATTCGGTCATAAAAGAGCGCTATACAAATACCAATATAATAATAATAATAATTTGTAATATCCATAATGAGACGTGAATTCGAAAGATAATATTCCTTTTCATTTACATCGAATACTAATTCACAATTTTACAGCAGTCAAATAATTTGTTAAATAATAACATTCCTTCTGTTTTATTTTTATCTAATCTTTAAATATATTTTTTTGTATTTCAACACACGTTTATTCGCTGTTAAAATATAACACGCTGAAATATACGTTGTATATTTATTTGTATAATTTAAGTTTATCTATAAGTAACTGTAACAAAAATTTGTTGCAATACCGAAAGTCAAATGAAGTTCAAATGTCAATTCAATTTTATATAACTATTAGTACTTCAGCAATAAACTGTCTAGAAACCTTTCAATATATATATGATTTTAAAAGAACTTTGAATACAATTCAAATTTGTTTTATAGATTCAAGCTTTAAATAGTTTTGTGATTTTATAAAACTTTTACATTTATACATTATTTAATTATATAAAAGTGTAATCTATAAATAACAAAAATGTCATATAAAATATAATTTTAACAGTAATACTAGTTCATATATTAAATGCAGGAATACATATAATAAAAAGTAATAGGCATTATGATATTTGGTAAAAATAAATATTTTATTATTGTTTAGATTAAAACAGACGTTTTAAATTACAAGATGCACGCTGGTTATTATCCGAAAACACCGCAAAGGAAATAAAGACATAATTATATTCTAAGTTTATAACGTCCCGTTGTTGTCGAGAATTATAATCATAGATTGTAATTGTCCCATTATTGTTCTCTGTTTCCCAAAATATTTTTAATTAAAACAATTAAACAAAACGTCACTCAAAGCGATGGCGTATATTTGAGAGCTCTGAATTGTTTCGGGGATGGGTGGGCTTTAATGGCAAAGCATTATTGTTTGTTTCTCAAGACACAAATTAAGGAGAATGATTACGAGAAGCAAGAAGGCGGAAGGTCGTATCGGATAATTTACTTCAAGTATTGGATATAAAGAAACAGGACCGATATTCGATATATAAACCAGACTTGACACAGAGTACAAAAAGGACTCTCGGATCAGATGCTTGAAAGATGGTTTTATCTTCTTTAGTCAGAATCAACGTTTGATTCATTGTTTCGTTTGTGATCGCCGTAAACCTTGGAAAACACTCAACTTATTGAAAACTATGTGGGATTGGTACATTAATATGGATACAGCGCCTTTAACATAATGTCGTTTACTTTCATATAATCAATTGATTACACAAATTTCACAGAAAATCGTTATTTTGATCCTTAATTCCTTATGCAGCTTAAAATGTAAAAAAAATAAAGTATTTTCTGATTTTAAGGGTAAATGCACGTAGGGAAAACATTTGCTTCTTTGTGATAAAAAAACTTGTTGAATTAGTCTCTTTCTTCTCTCTACAGGTGGACTAATTAACTTCAAATAGTTTTATCAGATGCCATTGTCCTTTCTTCATCACAAGTAATTTCATTTTTCATAGCTCCACCGTGTACATACGAGTATATTGCATATTTTTGGAAGCCACTCTTATAAAAAAGCAACAATAATGTATTATAAGATTTCTAATATAATTTATTTATGGTCATTTAGCAAGTTCCATGATCGTAAAAGATAATTTGTGTGTTGTGTACTGCAAATAAGTAAGACCGACCGTCTGAGCTGGGATTAACTTTGTGGAATATGCCGTTGATGACGTCGCACGTGTAAGATCGAAGGGCGTGGTCGGCAGATCTGGCAGAGCCGGGTCGAGGGTGTATTTATCAAGATAATAACACCCCCGCACAAATCCACGTCATATTAAATTTTGAGCCAGCTCTGAAAGGGATGTTACTTACTAAGTCTGGAGAGTTTGAAGGCGTCTGCAGTATTAATGACATCCACGAAGGCCTGGAGCTCGAAGCGCGGGGAGCTGTTCTGATTGTGGGTCTGCATCGCGAACTTGAAGGCGGACTGAATCTCTTCGGTGCCTTGCTCGAATATGGCACCTGAAACCCAACAAAAATCAGTTAGAATAATATATATTTTCTTAAAAAAAAAAATGCTTAACATAATAAGATTAATAAGATTTAGTTTAGATTTACAACTACACACTAAATGGGTAACAAAGTTTAAATCTAAATTAACAGTCAAATAAAACACAACAATAGCAAACGACAAAATAAAACTATACTAAGAACAAAACATTGTGAAACAATTGATCACAACTGAAAAAAAAAAACAAAGAAATTCGATAAACAAAGACATTCAATTTTTGTTCAAAATTTATATCTTATATTGATTCATTATTAAAATGTTTATACCTATTACGTTCCTTATTTTAACTTACTTTCAAAGTTTAATGATAGTTGCAAACGTACTTGTCATTTGGAGCTAGTATCAATTTAATAATAGTACGTAAAAATATACACGTATTTGTTAGATTTTAAATTCTTGGTTTCTATGAAAAGTAATAGCATTATTGTTCCTTTCCAGGTACTTTACGTAGTCTTATCAATACTCTATTTATGTTTTATAAACTCTGATGCAATTTATTTTTCTAGTTGATAAACTCACATTACTTTAAAATGCCAAAAAAATCGTACGGACCATGTTTATGCACACATATTAAATTAGGCTCGTTGTGTTAAAAGGTTCTTTAGTGGAATAAGATGAATATTTTTGTAACTAGCCAAGTTATTGTATCATTGTGTAATTACTTTACTTAACGATAGAAATAAATGGTTACATTTCTAAATAAGAACACTTTATAAAATATATTGTAATGAAGATATAATTTAAACGTAATGTATGAATGCAATATTAAAATTATAATATCATATTTAAGTTGTATCGCTTAGTGATGATTAAGCGACCAGTACAAATGTGTTCCAAAAACTGAAAAGGATATGAAAGCTCTAACAATTTTACAAGCAACCAGAAATTCATTGATGAGGCTTGACTGGTGCTAAAAGCTTTTCCCCGAGGGAGCTAATACTGTTAACTAAAACACTGGCTCATAAGCTGTTGTCCGACCAGAGCTTTTAAAGCTTTCGTGATACTTTTTTTATTAACTTACAGAGAAGATTTCTCACTACACTTTCTTAGAAAAGTGTATTATCTTTTCGGGGCGGCTTAAAAGTATAACTTGGCGCGCGCTATTTCCGGAGCATGTTTACGGCGTAATTGCGGGAGTAATTACTTTCACACGCAGTCATTTTGCGAGAAATTGTTTATGTTTTGAAGTGTCGCATTAATCACGTTGAAAAAACGACCCTCCACTGTATTTTAAGGGTAAAAATTAGTTTATAAAGTAAATTATTTATTTTTTCTTCTTATTAAAAAAAAAAAAATATATATTAAATTTTAAAATAAAAACTGGTATGTTTTATGTCAGCTACTACGTTCCTTATTCAATAGATAAATACTTCTCCTCTTGTTTTAACATGGATCAGGCAGAGCAATTTTTATTCACTTACTCGAATACCACGATTATGACTTCGATGAAAAAAATATATATAACCATATTCCTTGCCTCATCCCAAACGCACGCATTGCATATTGCATATCATTATTATATTTTCTGTGAGGTTTCTTTTATGGCAACAGCCCGGAGGCTTTTAAAATGACAATATAATAATTTCCCTCTAAGGCTGCCACTATTACTATAAAGCTGAATTATTTAATCGTGAAAAAATACTGCTAGAAGGTTCTATCACTCGCATTGATCTACATTCATTATTTGCATGAATAATCTTATTCCAAATTATATTATACAATTATCTTTCATTCGAATAATTTAAGAAAAAAAATTGGGTCACATAATTGCTAGTATATTTAAAATAATAAAAAAACTTATTTTAATAATTATTATTTTAAAAATAATTAAAAAATTCATCAATATCAATTTCCAATATCAAAGCAATATACACTCTCGGGCATTGCCCCACCAAACATACGGCGAGAAATCACCACCAAGAAGGAGCTCTCCAAAGCAACCCACAACACACTCCATCCTATGTTGGGTATCAAAAGATAACCACACGGCTTAAATCAAGAAGAAGTTTCCTACAGTCGATAACGGAACTGGTGATACATGAGGCCACCCTGCGGCTGAACATGTGGAGAAACGCAACCGAGGTGAATACTTGGATTGCCCCGATTGAGAACCTAGCCCCTAGACACGACCAGGGGTGGAATATATGGAGGTCCCTTAACAGACTTCGGATCGGAGTATGCAAGACGAGGACAAGAAAGCCTGGCAATTTTACAGTGGATCGACTGAATGGGACTGCAGCGCGGAGCAGAACCTGTCACATATTCTGAGGTATACACTGTGTCCAAGTAGCTGCACCCAGGAAGACCTGATAATGACTGGGAGTAACGCCATCGACGTCGCCCCTTCTGGGCAGACAGGATCTGACCCTGTTGTTTCCGACACGATTATATAAATAATCAATTCTTGTTCCAAAATATATTGATGCTTTTAATAAGCTCTTTAAATAGTAAGTCTACCATAACAATTTGTATGAAGAAATCATTTTCTTTAAATTATTGATTTAAAAATTTTTATACACAATATGAATCAACGATTGTCTTTATTCTGTATTTGCGGAATATCGGTTTTCCAAAATTCCAGAAAATATTCTACTGCCCGAGTATAATTTATTGGAATGATTCATTTTCGCATTGCGTTGAGATGAGATTATTATTCGGGAGTAAGATAAGCTTTATCGGAAAGGAAATATAGAAAGCCCTTGCCAAGGGCGTAACATTTTTTTTAAATTTAATATTTTAAATATCAAGTAGTTTTGATTTGTGTAAACTTTTCCCAATTTTATAGTACTCTTACATTGATAATGAAATAATTTCCTTTTGCTTATGTTTATTTACTTAAATTCTATTAAAATAAAAACTAATTTCTATGCTCATTACTTAGTTACGGTCCCTAGCTACTGTCACATATCTATGACAAATCTCATAATGTAGTCCCCTGAGGATTATATATATTTTGTACTGACATGATATGATTTTGGACAAGGCAAAGGTCCTAAAAGCCTAATGTGGTGGTAATTTTTGAAATAAAAGACTAAAAGCAACTTAAAATAAATTCCTTGCCTTAATCATTTTTGCTTTGATTTCCTTCGTTTACGCTTGACAAGTGATTGTGATTATTATTTATTTTAGGGATTCTTTCAGTTTTTTACATTTCTTCAACAGCCACAATCATTAAGAGAGAACTCCCAACGGACTTTTTAGTCGTTAACTGATCATAATCTGAGTAAGCGCATCATAAGTGAGATTTAATTGGCCTCAGGTGTGATGCTCGTGCGAGACAGGTAAATTTCAGTCCTGTTAATTTAGCTAAGTACCTGTTACAGCCGCTCAACTAGAGAAGCGTCATATTTTCTCGGTAACGTTATCAAAACTGCACGGCTTAATTGAAATACATATAAGCTTCTTGCGCCAACATGTCATCCTGGTATTTAACATCATTAAATTAATCTCATCTCCCGGCGTCTGCCGGGGTTCGCTTTTCCTTGTTAAATTATTTTAACCAGCTTTGATGGGACGATGCGCTGGTGGTTATCTCTCTTTCGCTCCAACGGTTTGTGGTGTCTAAGCGAGGGAGCGGGACCGACCTGAAGAGTCATATCGGTGATGTATGGCGGGGTATTCTATGCCAAGTCAACCCTTTAAGAAACCCCACCCTTTCGGGAGATCCCGGGGATGGGGGACGTGAGTAATTCTCGCAGAGTGAGGGGGGAAAATCGATGCTCATCATTCAAAGGGCAACCGTATCAGGATATTGCAATGGAGGGTCAAATGTGCGGAGCGGTCTACTTATTACAACAAGTGGCGAAATAATAATTTCATCGATACCTCTGCTACTCTGTTTGACAACATTATATATTATGAATACAAAGTGAATGGCGCATCCTTATTATAGCAGCTGGTACTGGACCATTCATAAACATGTATAAAGTATTACGGATACAATTTTTATTGTAAGCTGTTGAATTTTTATTGCAAATTGAAATTAAAGAATTGTTGTAATATATATTTTATTTCAATGAATATACATTTTCGGATTATAAATATCAATTACTCGTTAGTACGAAACATAATAAAAGCTAGTGGGTGATTATCTTACAATTATGTTAGTGAAATTGATGCTTTTATATTATTTTTTTATACAATAATAAAACGAAGCATTTTTTTTGTGAATAATCATTGTTTATCTATTCAATTTTGTCAACACGTAACAATAAGCTCGTAAGTTGGTTTATGTAAAAAAAAAAACAATTTAAAAATAACATTAAATGATAATTATCAATAACAAGATTTTTTTTTTTCACAATTATTTATATTTTTAATTCCAATATTATATTAAATTTAACTCTCTTTGATATGTGAAATAGTGTAATAATCACAGTATTATCTCAACGGATGAACCGAAGAATATATGAACTGCCATTTCTTTTCTCTATGGAACATAAATGACCCAGATATCGAAAATAAATATCACGCAGAAGACCCCGGGGATGGTGTAATGAAATTAGTTTTTTGCAATGATTATTATGCCAGTCGCGATTTCCGGGCAGAGATATGAGCCACTGAGTGACTATTATATATATATATCGATTTCTAAACAACGCAGTGACCTCAATATTTTATCAATATAAAACATATACTTATTACATATGTTATATTTATAGCCGATATTCATATATTTCACTTTAAAGCTCATTTCAAGCATTACATAAATAATATATTTTTTAATATGAGTTCGTGTTCTTGACTTGCAAAACCTTACTTTCTTGCAGACGCAGAACTGACGCATGAAACACCTTATCCATATTATGGTGCTTACTTAATTTATTCATGTATTAAATACAATATTCAAAGTATTTTGTTATACAAGTTCTTAAGATTTATATTTCCATAGTACTTATTTTTTTTTTAAATATCCATAATGTTGTCAGCTGTTATTCAGTTCACTGTCAGTTGTTATGCTTATCATTGCTTTTTAACAATACATACTTCTAATGCGATCTCTCCAGTATCGTCTATTTGATCATATCCATCGCAAGACATCTTGAAAAGCCGAATGTGCTTATTAATTCAGTTTTTTTACTCTGTCTCTGCTTTTTAAATAACATTTTATTCAATCAGTAAAAACGGTCCACTGCATTGTAAAACTAAGGTGGTAAAAATAAGCGTTCAATTTTACTGTAAAGTGGCATAGAATCTAAAATATAAGCGCCTAAATCTTGAAAGGAGGGAATATTTAAATATTTTTACACATTAATCCGAACAGAAAACACTATTTTATATCACATTTGTTTATGAACGTTGCATATGACTGAGCGGCCAGTGTTGAGTAAAAGAATGAACATTTTGTCAACAAGGTTCGTGGTTTAAATCCCCACGTCTATTTTTTATTGTTATCAAATTTGTTGTACGAGAAAAATGACATCAAAGACGGCGTTTGCCTTAAATTTGTACGTGTGTCGTATTGTTTAAATAGCGTCTTCTCTATTCATTTAAATTTCTTCTGCAAGTGTATTTGGAATACAATATTATAATGTGCCGCGTCGCATCTTAAGCCCGTCGGCGAATCTCTTCGGAAGGCGTTTGTTTAGGCCTTTTTTTAAATATTCTTCACGCACGGATGAATTGCCAATTACATCTGAAACGTTCCGCGAAAGACAATTTACTTTCTTTCCGAACAGAAATTGTCTCTCTCTCGGCCCCGAAGTTTTTCATCGCGTCATTTGCCTAACACGTTTACATGGAGGAGATTCTCACTGCTACGAATACTAATCGCTTTTGTTTGCGCAAACTCGAATTTAATCTCGGAGGGGAAGCGATTTGCACCTTTATGTAACCTCTTAGGGACGTGTCGCCTCTAGGTTCATCTCTCGCAATTGGATATTTTCTTTCCTTTCGCGCGAAAAGTTATACAAAAGAATGGGAATGCTTGAGTGGTCCCCCGCGGACAAATAAATACGCATCACCATACATCTCGCACGAACCATTTGTCGTTGAATATAATGGCTATAATCTGGACAGGACACCTGGCATACAGAACAGCTGATCACGTTACAGAAAACATGTGCCTAATATACAATAACAATACCAAGAGTTCAAATACAATTCACTGTATCAAACGAATCATCATCGATAAAATGAACAAATCATTATTCTCGAAAAATGAGATTTAATTTTTTTAAATATTCAAATAATAAGGGTGACAATAATGTGTCTATAAATATGCAACAAAAGCCAATGCAGGCGTTTATTAAGTGTAATGAACAGGTACGTAAAAAGCTGAGATAAAAAATCAAGATAAACTTCTCGGATTCATCACCCGCCAGGCTAGTCAATTTCATAACCCTCTAATTTTTCGTACTCTCTATTCTTCACTTGTTCTATCTGTTCTGGAATATGGGAGTTTAGTTTGGAATCCCAATAAATCCAAATACATTTTCATGCTCGAATTTTTTTTTTTAAATTCTCCGATGTCTTTATTTTTATATTTACGGTAACTATCCATTCAATTAATTTAATTCCGAACATTACCCAACTCTTTTTCTTCAAGGGATGCTTTCTTTCCATTCGCTATAGTCCCGGAGGAAAATTGCTGCACTCAAACATTCATTCCTTCTTCTTCGTGCTTCAATTCACAACCCTGGGATTCTTGAATGTTTTAACTTCTATGTTCCAGATAGGTACACCCGTGCTCGTAGCCATCCATTGATTTTGATCCCAGTCGATGCTTGTGGAGCTTCAAGCACTTAATTTGGTACAACGGCAATGTCGCTCCTAAATGGCCTACCAGCACACCTCGATCCTTTTCTTACATCCTTTTCCTCTTTTGTCGATGGTATTGTTCTACTTGATCTCTGTGATCTTTGACACGTGTCATCTTCTTATTCTTTTGTGTTATTTTTATTTTTATTATTTTCTCTATTTATTGGAAATTTATGTATACTCTATGTTTCTACAGATTTGTAAAAAAAAAATTGGAATTTCTATTCTATACATAAATAAATAAATAAATAAATAAGATGGCCATGGCTGGGGCATGTTTTGCATGGATGTCGCAAGATAGCATTAACTAGAGCTGCCTTTTATTCAGAGAACCGTGGTTAGAGCTTTGTAGTGGAAGTTTGTGACCGCTATTATTTGATCCGGCTAGAGAGGAGATATCGAACGATGAAGATAACAATTTCGGATTGAGCCGCTCTTTAGTACAAAATGATCCAAGGCTCGCTTGGTGAAAACCCTCCCTATTCCGCCCTGTTCTTGGAGACGCAGATAGGAAGACATTACTGGACGCACGCAAAAATCTACTCAGTCTAAAGCTGCGTATTTAGTATACTACAGCGAGTCTCGAACTGCCTTCTTTGGTAAAATGTTGCTAACCCCGAAATACGATAATAAGATCCAGGGCTCGCAAGCATCAAGCTAATAATCCCAATTCCTTAAGAATTTAAACTAACAAAACACCCAAAAATATGACTCGGATACAACAGATACCGCACCTCTTTGAACAATCCAACTTTTGCTTTGGTAAAACCTTATATGTTTCTAAGTTGATCTTTGGGTGCATATATGTTCTTGAACGAAGAATGGATAGTAGTCAATGACAGACCTTTATTGCAGATACGGAACGCATAGGGGATAAAGATGAAAACAAAAAATATAACGTTCATTTTCACACATAAAGTCGCCCAGATTTTATAGTTCGAACATTTACTTTGAAAGCAGCTTTTTTATTTAATTTATTTTGTAAGACAATCAGATCAAAAATGAGTTGTACAAATAGGTAGATAGAATTAATTAATTTGTTTTAGGCCGTCATGTTTGTGTTGTTGTAAACGGAATCATCGATTTCTAAGGACGTGGACGTTAGAACTCGATTGTGATTTATATGGGACGTAAATTTACTCATCACACCAGCAATAGGCGTCGTCTATTCAAAGCTATTAATAATAGAAGGCTACACCAGTTTATTCCATACCTCCCCATCCCGTCTTTCAATACGCGTTTCCGTCGAACTTGTTTATCTCCCCAGCGATCTTCACTTTGGGGTAGGCCTTTTGTTTTCATAGTTTACACATTAGACTATGTAGATATATTCATAAATTGTTATTATGATAGCCGTATGAATATATTTATTTTACATAAATATACAAACAAACAGAAAGTAATAAAAACAGTATACTTAATATTTAAACTTAAATATAATATAAAAAAATACCTGTTACTTTTTTGAAATACTCGACTGATTATTATTAATAATCAGTCAACTTAATTTAACTCGATTATCGCTGGGTAGCTTTTTCCTGAAATTTTCTGTACATGAACATTGTGGTAGTAATTTAGACGATTCCTGAATAATTCGATTTATATTTTTATAATTGATCTTATTTAATATTATTTGGTTAAATATGTTAAGTAATTATAATTGTAAGTATTGTGAATAAATAAATTGAAAATTCATGTATTGGAATTATTAATTATTTGTTTGTTATAAAAAGGATGCTAAAAAGACATTAAATAGATGCTAATATCAGCTTTGAATGCTCCAAAACCCTAAAATCAACGCTTTATTGCTCCAAAACGCTAAAATGAAAAAATAGATGCTTAAAATACGGGTCTCTACAAATAATTATAAAAAACTTATTATTACAATTCTAATGTTACCAAAACATTTGTTTTGGAGCATCTTGATGTATGGCTGTGAGACATGGTGCTTATCTGAAATTGATAAAAATCTATAGGCCTTTGAGATATAGTCAAACAGAAGAATTCTCGGAATTTTCTGGAGAGACCACGTCCCGAACAATGAGGTTCTTAGCATAATCAAGGAAGATAAGCACCTAGTAAGATCTATCTCAGAGGCGAGCACGATGGATTGGTCACATCATGCGCCACGATGATCATCTTCACGACATTGTGGAAGGGACGGTTGAGGGTTGAAACTGCAGAGGCCGCCCTAGACAGGAGTATTTGCAGCAAGTGTTCGAGGACATGAGTTGTAGCTCTTATGCTGAGCTAAAAAGGATTGCAGAGGATTGCAGGAGAGAAGAGTGGAGATCGAGATGCAAGATTTTGTTGCTGCAAACCAATCCATCGGATTGATAATACGAAGATGAAGAATGTTACCAGTTTAGTGTGTGAAATAAGTAATGAAGATATATTAAAGATTTTCCTAAGTAATATATTAAATTAGAATATAATTGTATTCGGCAGAGCTTTTGGATGTGACTTGGGACAACGCAACGAACGTGAGCGTTAGCTGTGTGGCTAGAAAGTGGAAAGATAATAAAAAATATTAATAGAATAATCAGAAAACAGTGAGCATTCTTTAATTTCCTGATAATAAGACTGACTGTATAAAATGACCAGAAGAAGACTGGATGTCAAAGGCAGAAGGTTAAGATGCTGAAAGACTCATGCTGGGATTAATAAGTGTAAACAGATTGATAATTAATTAATTAAATAAAACAATAAATTTAAAATTTCGAAAAATAAGCAAAAATAAAGGGTCCGCCAAATAACTTTTTTTTTTAAAACAGGGCGCAAAGCATCGAGTGTAGCTTCGGCTGTGTGGCACGTAGCGCCGTCCTGTTGAAAGCAAATGTTGCCAATATCTTCTTCTTCAATTTTTATGAACAAAAATTTGTTTAACATGGTCGCTCCGCATGGAAGCGCCATTGATGGCGCTTCACGCACACTTTCTGCCACAGCAGCAGTATTCTCGGGTGTACGCACTGTTTTTGGCTTTTCACGCTTTGGTTTATCGATGAGGATGCCAGTTTCTTTCACTTTTTTTCACAAGATAACGAACATACGGAGCTGACGGTGATTCTCTTCTTCCAAAATCCGTACGCAATTTTCGCACACATTCTGCAACATAACCATGATTTTCAAAGTAATGTCGCAATATTTCCCAGCGTTGTTCAAGCGTATACACAACCATATTCGTTCAGCGGAAGGATAAAACTAATTATCTGTCAAATCAGACATGAGCTAAGTGTTACCGTTCACGAAATAAGCACTAGTTGAAAAAAAAAACGTTAGATGGCGGATCCTATACATATTTTATAAGATAAAAGATAAAAAGCGGATCATTTAGTCGCTCATGATACTATAGCGACTCCTATTAGTTTGTACAATTAAGTCTGCTAAACTCTCGGTAGTTGACGTCTGAACACCTCACAATCCGCTCTAGTCCGTCCTCAGTTTGCCTTTATTCCATATTGTATGAAACACTGTAAGTCCACAAATACGCACAATTCACAACTTGCTGCATTGCATGCTTTAAATGTTATTGTTCTTTTCAATTAAGTATAATTTAGCATTTATTATTAACAGTCAAGGCGAAATTAAAATGAAATACAGTTTTTTTTAATTTCCTTTACCATTATGGAAGGTTGTGTAATAATTGAATCTCTTTACAAACGATAACACGCTTAAATAAATTATTGTTTTACACGCGGAAACAATAAAAATTGCGAATATTTATTTGTGCTTAACACAAAAAATATCAAATTAAAAAGCGCAAAAAAACACGTTTCCGTTGTTGATCTCGTTACCACGGAGACTAATAAATTAACACACTACTGCTTGATGAATATTTTTTTGAATATTTTGTTTGGAATTTTAAAATTACGCCTATTTTTTATAAATACTTTTAATTTATATTTTCATTTGCTTTTTTTGAGTCGCTAATTTCGATAATTTTTTACTTTTTATTTTAAGCACACATAGAAACATAAAAAAAACATCTTTGGATTCTAGGACGACAATAATTTTAAGGTATTGTTAATCGTCACATGTGAGCTGGCTTAAAAGTAAATATTTTGCTTAACATATCAATGGTCGTCGATTCGATCTCCAGTGAATATTAAAAAATAATGATTTCAATAAATTTCGGGCTGTATTACTGTGTTCAGAAACTTATTCAAGGTTTTGGCATTAAGTTAAATGGCAAATAACATTTATCGGCAGTAGACTAAATAAATTGGAAGTGTCCACTGTGTCAGTATGAATGTGGTCAGATATAAAAAATTAAAAAGGCAGTCATTTACTTAATATCGGTATAAATTAATGAACAATTAATGAATTAATAATCCATAAAATGGAAACTTAACCTTACCTAACCTAATGTATTATTATTAATTACCATTCATTAATTATTTCCTCCCAATTTGCTGTTTTTTACTGCCGATTGATATTATTCTACTACCAAATGATTATTTTTTACTTAAACTTTTAGGTATTTATTACTGACAGTTTGCTAAATATTAACTGCCTATTAATTGAATTAAAGACTGCCAAACAAAATATTATCTTCGATCGGTGTAAATTAGATCCACAAGTCATGAAATTGCCAGTGAAAGGAGAAATTCGTGCTGTAGACACCACCGATTCATAACGAGTCTCCATAAAAATAATTAATGCATGGCTTTAGTCCATTATTTAAGCGGATCAATACTCCACGTGCAGCGCATAGTCATAAATATAAAATGACAAGTGTCATTAAATCCACAATTGAGATTTCTTCATCACTTTTTGTCGGGATTCTTGTACGTGTGTTAAAATGGAAAAATCGTAGCCTCTCTTCCGTGTACCCATAGTCGGCTAACCTAAATAATAGTGTATTTTTTACTATATAACTAACTTGACCGCTGGCATAGCTCAATGGTCAAAGCGTTTCCTATGTAAGCCAAAGGTCGTGGGTTCGATCCCCGACGGAGATTAAATAAATGGATTTCTGAGCTCTAAAATACCCTCCGTCGGTGTGAATTTGATCCCTCACCCGTAAAATGCCAGTCATTGCCTATTAATTAAAATTGTTGGTAGACGAAAGTCATCCCGTGAAGACCAACCATTCATAGTAAATTCCTGTAATAAGAAGGATGATGCGTGAATCTCACTCTCAACACTCCTCATGCAGCGCTTAGCCATATGCACCATGGTAAGCGTCATAGAATTCCACAGATGAGACTTCAGAATTACTGTTACCATTTGTCGAAAATCTCCTGTATGTGCTTACATAAAACAATATGTAAAAATTATCTAATATAAGCGATAAATTATTAAAAAACTTAAACAAATAATTTCAAACATCTATTATGCAAATAGTCTTATTCAATTCGCTTAAATTAAATGGGGAAGTACGAATATAAAGACGAGATAAAGACAAATATATAAGATACTACGTTGCTGGAGTCCAGATATATTCTTGAGCCCGAAGAGCAGCGACTATCTTTAAAGTCGATTGAAATTGGTTTATCGTTCGACTGATAAAATTGTGTGACAATTTTTGGCCAAGATTCGATTTTCGATCGAAAGAGGTTAGCGCGCCCTCTCTGTGGAAAACAAATTACATGCCAAAGGACAGATCTCCACCCCAAGGAGGATCCGCATTCAGATACAGCTTATCTGATTGTGCGATACAAATTGTACTAAGTTGATCTCTTTACAACGGAAGCTTGTCTTGTAAATAGTGACAATGCTTACGAAAAATAAACGCCTTTTTGTTCTCCTCTCACTCGGGTTTTTCTATAATATCTTCTCTATAACGCTACTGAGAGTAAAAATTTTTTACTACTACGGTATTTACCAATAAAATTATTTATTTATTTTATTTTTTATATTACATATACTAAAGATAAATGTACAATGTATACTTAGTTGAAGTAAGAAAAAGTTACCCAACATATATTTTGAAACTGTTCAAAAATATTTATACTTATTAAATGCTTAAAAGAAATTAACTAGAGTTTCAGTTAAGCTTAGTTAAACAACGATAAAAGATAAATGTTAGAATACGGATTTACAGTTTACACTAAGAATATTCAAAAGAGTAAGGATATAATCCATCGTTCTATACGGCTGCAAATCTAGGCACCAATAATGCAACTGCATAATAAGTATTGACAACAGGTGTTTGGGTAATATTAAGGGTGCAATGGTTTGACTTTGTGAAAAATGACGATGAAATGTACCAAACATGGCAACTTTCAAGAGAAGATATTTTATCTGGCTGAATGTTTTTTTTATGACAGAGTGCTTATATGAACATATGACATATTTTAAATTGTTACAATTTCATGTATTGAATTCTCAGTATTCTGTTAGTATGGATATCAGACATGGAGTTCATTTGCACAAAAAAATGTGAATAACTGTTAAGCAAGTAAGAGTACATAATTGGATTTATAGATCATTTTGATTTGATTAATATGATGGATTAATCAAGGAAGATAGGCACCTAGTAAGAACCATCTTAGAGAGGCGAGCCCGATGGATCGGCCACATCATGCATTCTTCATGACATTGTGGAGGGGATGGTTGAGGGTAGAAACTGTAGAGGGCGCCCTAGGCGGGCGTGTTTGCAGCAAGTGTTCGAGGACATGAGTTGTAGCTCTTATGCTGAGCTGAAGAGGGTTGCGGAGGACCAAGAGGAGTGGAGATCGAGATGCAAGATTCTGTAGCTGCAAACCAATCCACCGGATTGATACTACGAAAAAGAATATTATGGGGGCTTGTGTCATAAATTATTTGTTGTATATATTTTTTTGTGGGGAAGATGTGGACTGTAGCGGTTTGTTGTTCCTCAGTATCATCGTTCATTCATTCCACCTTCGCTTTGTTCCCCCCCCCTTGCCCCTCACCCACGAAAGAGATTTGTAACATTCCATCGCCAGTTCGAACCGACCAAAGAAATGTACCCGGGTGTAAAGTATTCTTAAAAATGATTCGGCTGGTTCGAAGACGAAAATCAAATACCGGTCGATTCTACTCCCAAAAAATCTATATTTTAATTTTTATACGTCTGTATAAAATATTTATTTATTTCAATCAATAAACAATAAAAATATAATTTTTTAAGAAATATTTAATTTTTCGTCAGTTTCATAAATGACTTCTCAAGAAAAAAACTATACAAAAAATGTGCATTCTCATTTGGGAGACATTTAATGAAAATGATAATTTTATAATGATTTTATCAATAATTGAAGAAACATAGAGCCAGATTTAATTGTTAAGAGACATAAACAAGCTGCTTCTACTGAACTAATTTTCCTATTCTCTTTCCAATAAAACAAATTATTTGTTTTTATTAAAATAAATAATGAGTGTGATGTTCGGATGAAAAAATATCTGGCATTTACTTAATTATATTTATAAATGTGTATCAAAACACATAAGTGTAATTATTTTGAAATATAATTTTGTAAGCTAACATCTTAATGCCTAGGGGGTCTTATATTATCAGTCGACAATCTCAATGCATACAATTTAGCTGTAACATCCAAGAAAGTAACGAATTTTCTGCCGTCTATTAAATCACTCGTGTAAATATGACATGTGACTCTTATATCACAGACTCCTTCAATTATTCGTTAACTGAGTGAACGTCTGCGCCAGATTTTCTCTCCGTACGAAACGCCGGGCAACGAAACCAAACTACAAAGGGAGGTTTTAAATTTTGCACAATATCGCTATTTGCCGTGAGCGATTCTGCTCCACGGCAGAGACGCGGTGTGTACAGTATGATAATGCCGAGGTATATCTTTATAATTCAATTTTCTACCAGCCTGAAGCGCAAAGCGAGGCTCTGTTTGTATGGAGAAAACATGTTTACAAAACATGTGAAGTGTCGCGATCCGCTGTTAGTGTACTCGCCTCAAACGTTTAAAAATAGCAGCTACTTTAAGCGGTCCCCACTACTGACGCTTTTAATTAAATTGGCGAACAAATAAGCGAACAAACAGAAATACACTACGAATTTATAAATTGAGGCAATAGCTAATTGAATGTATTTATAGAAGTAATCGTACTATGAGCTCAACTTTGTGAAGCTTACGACTTTTAAAACGTTTTAATTATTTTTTAACTTCTGAACTGATAACAATTTTTATTAATTTTCAGCAAAAATACAGTGTCATAACAAAACTGATTTTACTAAATTACTATAAGATGTGAATTCATCAGAAATTATGATAGATCACTCTATAAAGTTTTATTAATTTGTCAATCACAGATTTGATTATCGTTAATGAGACTTAAGAGTTAAAGAAATATGCGTGCTTACGTATTTGATAAGTATCGTTTAAATTTCTATTTAGTGATAAAATATAATGCGAAAATATACGTAAATCGAGAAATTCAATTTAAAGAAACACATGTTTGGCTTATTTATAAAATTTGTATAATTTAAATACTTTAAAGTTATTGCTTAAGTATATGCTTGCGTATTTGATAAGTATCCTATTAAATGTGTTTTTATTGATAACATATAATGCAAAAAAAAAAAACTATTTCAACAAATTCAATTTTAAGGCACACATGTTTGAATTATTTATAAAAAGAATATAATTGAAAAACTTTTAAAATAATGAATATGTTACTTACATAAGTTATTTATTTAAATTTTATGTTTCACGTTAAATGCGTACTTATGATAGAAATAGCATTTCCCTTTGAATAAGTTTTTTAAAATGCAAAAAATACAAAAATATTAATAATTTAATTTTAAAAATACTTCTTGGTTAAATTTGTATTTTATATTCGAGTTGATTATTTTACAAAATGATGGAAGCATATTTTGTAAAATAATAAGTTTCAAAAAGAAATATAATTTTAAAATATAATGGAGTTCTATTTTAGTTTGTGGGATGCTAATAATTATTTATAATTAAAGTAGACGGAGAATTTTCTTTACCTAATTATGAACAATACTAAATTTTCACTTCACAACAAATTTCATTATTTGTATTTCTTAGAAATTTATTTTGGCATTTAAAAATGTTATTGTGCAACTCTTTAACACAAACCAAAAGTATATTTTCTTTGTTATCCACGTGCCCATTGTTTTTATTGTAAGTCTACTATAAAAACATTTTTCTTACATCTTAATGAGTTGTTGAGACATGAAAAGTTTTTTGATTATTAAAATCATTTTCAATTAAGTACGGAAAACGTTATATAAGAAATTATTATTATCACATTATATTAACCTAAATAAAATATTTTTTTTACCATTGTAATCTATTTTAAAATTATTTTTACTTTCAACGTAATATTATTTATTTTAAATTTATTTCAATTGTAAATTATTTAATTTTAGAAATCACGTTGATATCAACACTGAAGTCTTAAGTAACTGGCTGTAAAATATACATTTACATAACGTTAACAACAAAAATGAACAAAATTATTGCGATAAATAAGTTTATTTTATTTTATGTAATTGCTAATAATACTTAAAAGAACATTTTGCTTTGACCAAAAAAAGGGGTTTTACAAAACAATAATACAATATAATTTTAAAAATATACTGTCAATAAGAAATACATTTGTAAGTTATAATTAAGAATTTTTATTTTCTTTAATTTTTTGCCTGTAACGTTGACTTTATTCAAAACTAGCTGACCCGGTGAACTTTGTTTCACCCGAAAGGCAATAAATGAGCAGATTTTGGATTTTATTAAGTTGAATTTTTCGGCACATATGATATCATATATTTGGTCTGGTTGAATTATATTGCAGTAATCGACGAAACTTCAGCAAGTAGTTGTCAGCATTTCGACGAATCGTCAAACGATATGCGTTATAATTCATCGAGCTTAGATTCTTGGTAGTTTCTTCACCTGAAATTAAGACAATAGATTTGTAATTTTGTATGTAAAGCTAACATACATATTTGTAGCATAATTATAAAGGGGTGAAAATAAATGATTTTAAATCGTTTGCCGGTTATTTGTCCAATTTTCTCAAAAAAAAAACATCTTAAGCTTTAAGTTTGTTATTTTCCTGGTAATAAGCAGTGTAATTGGTCTTTTATTGGAAGCATAAAGCAAAACCAAGCACTTTAAAATGTATGTCATGACGGAATCAAAACTATGATATTGATTATATATATATTGATTACTCACCATTAAATGGATTTTTCATTTTGATATTGAAATAATATCCATCTTCTCGTGCCAAGACATCAGTGGGTATTGCAACGTGTCATATGAACGACGTGTTTCAGATATCTGTTGTAGTTGCCCAGTATCACGACGTGTGTACCAGATGGTCGTTTATCCGCTCTGATCACGACTTTGTAGACGTCGATCAAGCTCTTCCTCCATATTGTCATTGAAGTATATTTGTACAAATTTATGCTTTGCATCTTTGAGAGGTTGGAATGATCCGATTCAATGGTGAATCTGTCCTTGTATCTACAGAATCAAAAGCAAAGACAATATTACTGATTTATAAACACTTTTTTTTAGAATTAGCATACATAATTCAAAGTTATAAGTGTAGTATGTTATTCTGTTAATTATTTTGTGTGTAAGTACAAAAATAAATAAATAAATACCTTGAATGTCAGATTAAATCCTCTTCTTCGATACGTCCAGGTGCAATTGTTCTTCTTCAGTCCTTTAATTTGCAATGATTTGAATCCTAATATTTTAATAATTCTTTATTGGCCATGTATTTTTGTGCATGGGTTGCACTCTTCAGTGAAGCACCTTGTGAAAGACGATATTTTTTGTTTTATTATCAGGCGCAAGAACAAATAACGCAGATTGTCTTCCAACCCGTGAACATGCCACATATAATTGACCATGGGAAAAACATGGATTTTCAAGATTCAGACCACAAACTTTCAAGGATTGGCCTTGTGATTTGTTAATGGTCATGGCGAATGCAAGATGGACCGGAAATTGAAGTCGCTTAAACTCAAACGGCATATCGGTTGGGATCGTTGGGATCCTCGGAATGAGGACTTCTTCACCTTCAAATTTTCTTTGAGTATCGTCGCGTAAATCACATTGTTCATCAATTTACTTATCACCAAACGCGTCCCATTGCACAGTTTTGGTTGGTTTATGTTTCGAAGCATGATTACTACGGAGCCAACTTTTAGTCTTAAATTGTGCGGTGGTAAGCCAGGCACATCCAATGAGTTTAAAAATTCAATTGGATAGTTAGTGGCTTCGTCTTCATTCGTGACACAGTCAATAGATTTGTATGAATGCAGTGTACCAATGATATCATTCTGAATTATGTAGTTAAGGTCGTCTACATCTTTATTCTTAGCCGCCAAAATTGCTCGCTCACTCAACCATTCATCATTTTTGTGGTTAGTTATGATGTTTGGGAATACTTTGTTGATGAGTTCGTCTTTCGATGAGACAAAGATACAGAAATTCTGAGGAAATGAAATCAATCCATTCGATATGTCGACAGGTACTCGACCATTACCGATAGTCAGCAATTGCTCAGAGAAATCTTCAGCAGATGTATCATTCATCAATGCAACTCTCATGTTTGTTGTCAGTTGAAGCTTCTTTACATAGCGCCATAGATTCAACGATTTGAGGCAAGCGTTAATTTCGTTGGCAGCAGTTGATCTTGGAATTACTGGCAGTGTTTGACGTAAGTCGCCAGACAGTAAAATCATTGCGCCTCCAAAACATCTCGAGTCATTGCGCAAATCTTTCAATGATCGGTTAAGTGCTTCCAATGCACGTTTATGCGCCATTGTGCATTTGTCCCAGATGATGATTTTCGATTCTGATAAAACTTTGGCCATTGCGGAGTGTTTTGAAATATTACATGTAGGTTCTTCAATAGTTTGAAGATTTAACGGCAATTTTAATGCTGAATGAGCCGTACGGCATCCTTCTAACAATGTGGCTGCTATTCCAGAAGAAGCAACTGCAACCGCAATGTTGGATCTCGCACGGACAGTGGCTAAAACTACTGACATGAGGAACGTCTTACCAGTTCCACCAGGGGCATCCAGGAAATATAAACCACCATTTCCATCATCAATTGCCTTCATTAATGTATCATAAACTTCCTTTTGTTGAGGATTCAACAGCGGTACATTCGTTTGAACTACTAAATCTAATTCATGGTGATCATATTCACGTTCCCGTTCCAATGCTCGATTAAATGCGTCATTCATTTCACGATTTGGTGCTGGCATTCCTAACCTGACTAATAAACTACCGCACATGAGGTTAACACATGTCTTCGATTAAGAGCAAAGCCCGATTATGTATTTCCTCATTCATCTTAAGATCAGGATTTCTTGATCTAACACGAATTTGATGTAAAATATCTTCTGACATATTATTCTTGTATTTGTGCCACAGGTTAGATGGGTTCGATGGATTGTTCACGCGAGATTTTTTGCTCTTCGTCAGTCCTTTCATTGACAATTTTCGATTCCTTGTTGCGTGACGGCTTTGTTGTGAAAGATTCGAACGTTTTGGTGTCGGTATTATCAATAATCAATAATAAAATCAGCAAAATGCTGTCGAAACAAAACGTCAACCGATTGACAAAATATCTATCAAACCATAGACAAAAGACATAGATGACACATCTATATATTTATTTATTTATTTATTTATTTATATACAGAATCGAAATTCCTTTTTTTTTTTACAAATATTTAGAAACATAGAGTATACATAAATATACAATAAATAGAGAAAATAATAAAAAATAAAAATAACACAATAGAATAAGAAGATGCCTTTCCATTTGCTTCTTGTTATAACATTTTTAACAAATAAAAGATTAAACTGATATTTTCACTAATATTTATTTTGTTTTTGTCTTTTTTTTCCTGCCTTTTGTTTTCTTTTTTGTTTTACCTTACGTTGGTACCTACTTACAATACCTACTTTTGCGTCATTTTTAGTTATGTTGCTGGCTATGGCAACACCGTCGCAACTGACAGCTGTCAAGTTACAATGGTCTCGTATGAAAACATGTTTACGTAAATGTTCAATATTTTTTCTTAATCGAATCAATTTTGAGTATCCTATGGACCTTTTTGGGTTATAAGCTACCCTTCCACCAATTTTCAGCCAAGTCGGTTAGGCCGTTCTTGAGTTATAAAAACCAATATAACCCGATTAATTAATAACATTTTGTACGAAAATAATTCAAAGAAACGGAAAATTCTAATTATTTTCATACTTATAGTTAGTATGAATTTTATTTTTATTTTCGAAGTATAGCGCCACTAAAAAACACATTTTCGAAGGAACACTTTTAATGCCTCGATAACCCCAGGACATAAGATAAAATTCAATCATCATCATTCAAGTCCTTAAACACCCCCGTCCCGGTTTTAAAAACCTTATTAATTAGATTAAAAGATTTGATCGTGCAGAAGCCTTAACCGATAATAATTCATAATACCCCTCAGAGTAAATCTCGAGATACACGTCTCTTCGGTTTATTCTTTTAGGCTTATCCCTTTATTGTTTCTCGTATAGCCTTAAAATGGATTATGCGACCAAATCTAAAATGAAAAAGGATAATAACATTAAGGAAATATCGGGCTTTTGTTCATAGTAAAACTGTACTCTTTTTATGGAATAATTTTTATCTTTGTTAAATGTTTTGAAATGCTAATATTAAAGGTTTTAGCTACTTTAGGCAAATGCTACTTGGAGAAACAAACAAGTTATCGTATGGTGTTATAGTGATGGTAGTTTATATTGTGTTTTATTTATGAATATATTTATTTTTATTATTTAGGAAATATTATATATATGAACTGCCACCTGCTTCAAACTACTTTCACAAAATTTTAACTGCTTATTATTAATACTCAAATCATTATTATAAAATTCCATAAAATAATCTTTCTTATTTTTTAATTTTTTTATGTAAACGCATGCAGGAGAGCACAACCGGTCAAGACCAGTGCACTCTATGACGCTCAGCCAGGGAGGCTGGACGCTGCATGCGGGAAACGTGTGTTGTGTTCGTGCTTGTGTGTGGGTTGGGGAGATTGCAAGTGTATATTTATCTGTTTCTTGAAGAGATCCAGATTGTAGGATATTAATTTCAAAGTAGGTATATACCAATAAATATAATTTTTCTACTTATATATCGAAAAGCTATATGTTCATTCAGAAACACTAGAGCTTTATGGCATAAAATCCTAAATGCATATCAAATAAGTTGGTTAGGATTGATATAAATGCGGTTTTGTAAGAGATTCGATATTTGTATCCTTAAAATTTTTTTCTCCTGTTATAACTGTTAAATGCTTCTATTGAAACAGGGGGCTAATTTGAAAATAAATTATAATACTAAAATATAAATGCTTACTAATTACCAACATAACTTATCATTATTCTTTGATAAAAATCTAGGTATGGTACTCGTATAAAAATAATCAAATTGTGTAAATTTATACACTAATTTTAAGAAAATAAAGTAAATTTCAATGGTTATCAAATTTCAAATAGGAACAATACAAAGTGAGATGTTGTGCTTAATAAATTATGTCATTCAAAAAATTATGTATGAAATTACTACCTCATTTTCATGTAACATCGGACACATGCAAATAAAGTCCGCTTTAGTCGCATTAAGATATTCTGCCCATTCCGACAATGAACATTAATGGCGGAGCTTTTGGGCCAAAATTTAAAATTAATAATGATTATTTTACACATGCCATGTTTCCGTTGAATGGAATTTAATATCTCGGAATTTGAGTGCTTAAATCTGAGGTCCTACCCGGATGAGCGCCATCCCATAGTAAATTCTCATCAACAGGGTTAAAGCTTTAAAATTTAATTGTTAGAATATAAGCAATAAATACTGGAGCATAGCTTTAATCTGGGGTCTGCTCAGCCTGTCGACTAAATGGTCACTGCCGACTCTACGGCTACTGCCGAAACGTATGGAAATTAATTTTTATTTCACAATTTCCTCCTGTAAATTTTATCGCCTGAATATACATCATAACATACTGAAAATTTTTACAAAACACAATCCTGAATTATTAACTATTATTATTAAATATTATATTATAAGTATTTTGATTATTAAAATTTAACTATAGCAATCTTTTGCCATGTCCGATCCATATCCTAAGCATATGATCACCACAAATTGCCGCAAATCGGTTCTATCAGATGCCGTTCTCCATTCCTCGTCTTGAGATATACCTGCACATGACGATCCACCTGGGAACTCATAGGGTCCCCGATAATATCCAAGGCAGAAGCTCGAGAATTATCCGATAAATATTTATAGCTGATTGTAAATTTGTTTTATTCAGACCGGATGATTAGTTCGACGCACCCGAGACCGAGACCATTTAGTTCTAACCTCGAACCAGCTCAACCCATGCATAGAAAATGTTATTTTCATTATTGAGTTGTTAAAAAACAATGGTGGAACGGTATTAATCATGTTCTGTAAACGCTGTAAGACAGCGTAAAATACGTATTATAAATAAATTATAAAACATATTGTATATTATGTTTTTCTTTTCAATTAACTTGTCAATTTTATCACAAAACAATCTTTATGGTGTTTTTCTCTTGCGCTGCTTGCATATAGTAATGTGCCTATTAAGGTGCTTTGTAAGTACATACCTTGTAAGTACTGCATTGTTAATGAATGGCGCAAGTAATGAAATAATTAATGTTTTGTATATACTCACAGCCACAAGTTAGAATTTGTGGATAATTGCGTAACTTAGGTTTTGTAAGTACCTTCTCTTAATTTCAGGGTAAGTTACAGGGCACAGTAGTAGGCCCAGAGTCTGCGGTTCTTGTTCTGCCACGACAAGATGTAGGCGACCACTGGGCCCGAGACCCTAGACCGACCATTTACATAATATCGTAATGTTCCCGTTATATTATACCCCCCCGTCTTTGGGACCTCAAGATTAGCGTCAGATTATTAATCTTTTAATGTGGACCCGCAGTTTTGTATTATAAGCTGCGCGTGATAAATGCGTTGTCCACTCGAGTAATTTGTCATAACAATTTATTTATTACGAAAAATATTTTTATAATCATTTTAAAATCTACATATGTAGTTTTTATATTTGAAGGGTTTTTTTTTTATTTAGGCAAAATGATCTGGATGTATTCGAATTATATATGGATAGTCTTACGTGCGTACGCTGCGTGTATTGAGATTTATAAGCTTTACGTAGCATGACACGTACGAAGGAAAAAGAAGTAAAATACCCAATTAATCACGAAATGGCGCTTAAAATCATTTCACAAGTAAATGTTTTCAAGGCTAGTGGAAGGCGTCGAAAGAAAACAATAGACAACATAACTACCCAACGACCACAAATATACTGGATGCATCGACAGGGTTATTAAGTAAAAACACAATAAGTTGCTAAAATATAGGCCAACCCCCTGTAAGATGGTCTGACGACGTCAGAAGTATAATGGGAATGAACTGAATTTGAAAAGCGGAGGATCGAAAAGGATGGAGACTCATGCGAGAGAGCTATATTCAAAAGTAGACGGACACAGGCTGATAATGAGATTTTCATTTAAAATGTTTTATTAAAATAAGTTTTTTTTTTCATTTAATTTAATGGTGTCTTATTCTTAAAATTAATGCAACTTATAATATAATTAGATTTTTTGTAATTTTGACTTCTTAATTTTTTTTTTGTCATTTAAAAATATTTTTTTTAAATTAAACCACTTTGTTGTTTGATTGGAAATGAATACACATTGTATACTCAAACATTATATTTGTTTTGCCGAACTCGTTGCATTAAGGCTGGTTTCCACAAAATGCTGATCAATTAATAGATAATTCCATTTTAATTATTCAACTTCTCATTTAACAAGCGCATTTATTTTTGTAATTAAAATAGTGAAATGATAATAATATCCGCATTGACAATTCATTTCAAAATTCATATTTGTTTTACTAGATTCGACAAAAAAAATATATCACACTATTGTAATATAATAAAATTCAAGCAATATTTTTCTGTTGGATTCAAATTTAAAAAATAATGTAATTGGTTTTTCAAATTAATAATAACGTTTTATTTCTTATTTAATAAAAATGATGAAATTAAATTCGACATCTTGTAGATTATTTCTTCATATTGTACGTCAAAGTGGTTATATTAGGTGTACCGGAAAAAATTACGTTTTTATAATAAACTAGCGTGTACCCGGCATGCGTTGCAATGCCATCAAAAAATATAATTTTAAAATCAAGCCAAAATATAAAATTAAACAAGAAGGATTTTTTTTAAATGTATTTTAATTTTTAATCCATCTAAGGTAATTTAAAAATAATTCAAATCAAATTTAATTCAAATTAATTATGAAGTGCATTGTATAAATTATTTTATTGCATTTAATTTAATTTTACTTCATAAGATGTCGCTAGTAGTAATACGAAACTTGCACGAGCAACGCCGTGGCAGCGGAATATAAGCCCGACCGCAGTGCCAGTTCGTTGGGGAGATAACAGTGCCAACTCTTACTGCCCCCCCACATAGTCGATGACCGATCTCTTTGAGATTGTTATTTGTATATAAAAGACTATGTGATAATTGCTCGGCACGGCACATGGCACTGTTAGCCCAAAAATTTTAAACTTTTTAAACCTTACATCGCACACAACAAATACGCAGTCTATTTACTTGCAGTGTCGTAGAGAAAGTAAATCTGTTATTTTGTTATGTAATTGCATGCAGGAGAGCACAGCCGGTCAAGACCAGTGCACTCTATGACGCTCAGCAAAGGAGCTTAGCCATATGCACCATGGTAAGCGTCATAGAATTCCACAGATGAGACAAAAAATTACTATCACCATCTGTCGGTATTCTCCTGTATGTGTTAACATAAAAAATAAAAAAAATAAAAATAAATCTCAATACATTAAGACTAATCACATACCAATTATTTTTTAAAATAACTTTTTCAATTGTTGTACCCGCACACATATACAACCTGTAAATATGTGTGTAATAATATAGGATCTTGTCCATACCTATATAAGCCACGGCCTGTTTTTATTTTTTCATTATTGAAGATGGTCTCCAGGAAGGCCGAAACATGTAAACATTCAAATAAATTGTAAATCAAAACTAAATATTTTTAATTTATTAATTTTTTACTTAAAATTAATTATTAAATTATGATATAATACTATCCGAAGCCGACCAGCAATTAGAATTCCAAAATTAACTCTTTCTACTGTATATCACACACAATAAATACGTTATATTTATTTTAATTCGATAAACAAAAAAGTCGTCAAAAATTCAAATATTGAAATAGTTTATTCGAAAAACGAATTTCGTTTCAAAATATTCAGTACCTTACGTTAATACCTACTTAAAATACCTACTAAAATTACCTTCTTAAAATAACTTCAGGTCAATGAATTTTTGCTTACGGCGTTGCTAAGGAAACACACAATGTTCTAAATTGGCCGTTCTGTATTACAAAAGTATTGTATGAAAACATGTTTTACGTAAATATTCAATTAATTTTTGTAATTAAATCAAATTTTGAGTATCCTATCTTTTTCTTTTTAGTATCAGCAATAATTCGACAAAGTATTATCGCAATCGGGTTAATAGTAACGGAATGCATCAAAGACACACAGACAGACAGACAGACATTGATTTTTATATATATAGATAAAATTGGTGCCTTTAATAAATATAAATATAATTGGTAATATATAAATGTTTTTATATGTATAATATTGTTTTATATAAATTATATGTATAATAATATATATTTATATATTATAAAATTATATGTAAATATATAATGCACCAAATATATTAATATATTTGGTGCAGTATATTTAGATATAAAAAAATTCCGGATTTCAATTGAAATCATGTACAATGTACATTGAACATATTTGAAACATTTTTCAATGTTAGTTTAATTAAAATATATGTATTTATAGTCTTCTATCAAAATGTTTATTTAAATAATATTATAAAGATTGTTCTGGCATAATTCCATATCCAATATTTATAATTAAAATGGTTATAAATAAAAATAACAGACAAATAAAATATATATGACCCAAAAATGTCAACGGAGCCTCTCGGAGTAATTGTTTAAAAAAGCTGGATGCTACCGACACAGCAATTGAATTTTTCGTTCCGCGGCTATAGAGATACGTCCTGCCTTATATATGTACTAAGTACTATTTCAGATCTAGGTTCACATGCTAAATGCCTATTTTGTCCGATCCATAGGTAAAGTGTTGTAATTTGGATTACCGACGATCAATCTACAGTATTTAAAATACTTTGGACAAACGCACGTGCATGTATATCTCTGTAGTATGAAATATTTTGTAAATGTATATTATGAACTCGCAATATCATAATCCTAAGCTTACTTTTTTTTCTGTAACTGAAAACTGTAAACAAATTATACAATTCATAAGAAATATAAAATATTTAAATGCATTGAAACGTTTTTATTTTAATGAATATAATGATTTCAACGTCGACTTAAAACTTTAACTCGGACATTACATCGCCTATAATTGATTCTTCGATACTAATATCAATTTGAGATATATGGTTAGCAAAAACTACTGTCTCTACATTCTGTCAGCTTCTAATGCATTATTGATTCGTCCAGACGCCTGCACTCGGTGGCTAGCCGATTACATAAAACTATATTAATCAGCAGTTTAAGTATACACATGATAAGCTCCTAGTTCCAGAGCATTTGGTTCTAAAAATTGGTCCACTTTCGACACTGATAATCATCATTATCATCATCAGCCTGTATCCGTCCACTGTTGAACGTAAGTCTCCCACATGAGTCTTCATCCTCTTCAATCCTCTGCTTTCTGCATCCATCGACTCTAATAATATGAGATTTTTTTTTTTTTTATGAGATAAGAATGTATGACATTATTACGCACATCCGCGTACAGTACGCATACAGAAGACAATGAAGTGTCCTTGATAGTTCGCCCATTCATCGGATTAGTTCAAGAATGAATACTTCAAAGGACTTAGAATTGCGTCACAGTTTAAAATGAGATGGAGATAGATTCTTTCAGGGAGCATAAGAGCGAAATTTGTTGATTCTAGATTTTTTTCATTGTATACGACACAGCATTATGCTATCCGACAAAAAAATATATTTAAAGGTAAACAGTACGTTCGTGCATAGCTGGCGTTTCGGCCATACCTTAGTTTGCCTCTGGCACACAGATTTGTATGTGTATCCGTTCAGCGCGACCTCTCCCGGTCCCTGAAACCCCAGCGAACCCTGCCATTTATCATTGGGCAGAGTTTAATTAAAATTCTATTTTTTGTCCGCGGCGCGTCCCTCGCGTGCATACGTTTGCATTACAAACATTGCCCAAGCCGTAACCAAACCAAGATTATAATTAAGAAATCTACTATAGTTTCATCTTTATTGTAGCACTTTCCTTATTTAAAAAAATCCACTATGTTATGAGAAATTATTGTAATTCATCGTCTAACTTTAACGTGTCAAGGAAAAAAACTGCGATACCAAATATACGAGTATGTACGAGGGCTGTCCGATAAGTACTTAGCCTCACCGCCCGATTGCACCACTATCTCTTCTATTTTACAATTAAATTAAATACTACATAACGCTAGATTTTTTATTACTTCCAATATTATTTATACACATACTCCTTTATTTGGAAAAAGTGAAGCTCCTACATTACACAAACAGTTACTTAAGTTATTCATCAAGGACAAGAAGTACGAAGAAGCCAATACTTTGTTAAATTTTAAGATTTGTTAATTTTATTGAAGGAAGCCTGTAATTTCGATAATATACGAGTAAGTAAAAAATATTTGTGTACGAAAGCTCTACCTTATAACAAAGGGACATAAATGTATTCAATTGTATAATTTATTGAAATGAAATAGTATTTTTCAGTATGAATTTCATCGTATCATTTCTAATGATATACTTTAGTTATTATACAAATATTTAGCCGTTATCAAACATGAACAGCTAGTCGTTGAATAAACTATTAATAAAAAAATATTTTTAAATGCTCAATGGATTAAGATATGTCTTGGATAACTTTCATCTTTAATTTGATAATAAATACACCGCAATATTTCATTCAAACTAGACAAAGCCAATTGACTGCAAGCCGAGTTAACGAATTACTTGTTTAAGAACCAATGTAGAGGTGCAGGAAATTTATACTGGAAAACAAGCCGGTTTAATGGAGCAATCTTGTCAAGAGTGTAAATAGGCTATCGGTCACGGAGGCATTTAAGACTTGGCGAGACTAGTTGAGGTGGAACTATATGGTTACTATAAACCTGAAAGCGATAACTCTTAAGCGTCGTTTTCAGCATACGTGATCTACCTTAACTATAAAGCTGATCGGAGGATCAAAGTTATTTAGAACGAATTCAGGAACATTAAAAAGATCTTCTACTACCTTATTTATGTTGGTGTATATCTTTCTCTCCATATGTTCATTTAATTGTACAAAAACTTTTTATTTATTTTCTTTCGTTTTACATATTTACCACTAATACAAGTTCATCTTGTTAATGCTGTAACATTGTAGTTCGTTTGTTATGTTAACGTTTTTTATAAAAAAAAAAACAAATGTAATTGAATTTAATATAAAGCGTATGAAGACCATGCAAACAACAAAAGCATCGGGTACCTAGGTACTGCCAAAAACTATTTATGATGAACGAAAACTTGTGGGTTTCAGAAAATAAAACTTACATTAATATTTTCCTGTAATGATTGCGTTATGAAGTAGTATGTTATTTTAAGCATACTTTACCCAAATTATCTTCCCTGATAACTTATTTAAAAAAAATATCTTTAATAATACCCACTAATCTATGTTCATTTTCCTGCTCTCGATACACACTTTTAGGTAGAACTACCTTATCTTACAAGTGAAAATTGTCTTAAGATTTCAAGTAGACTGCTATTTAGAAAGATAGTTAACCCGGTAGACTTCAATTGTCGGCCAATTTATTATAATAAGCATATCTTTCTTCAAACTATAACTTGAATAAATAAATAATGCTTATTAACAGCACATTTATAACAATGAAACATAATAAATAAAGTTAGCAATATTTAAGTCTTTCTATTTGAGATCCATTTTAATAGATCAATACATCTGACGTTGTTTTAATACGGATAGCACTGAGCACGGTTTATTTATTAATCCTTCCTACACTGTCTTAAGCTCTATTCGTTTCCCTTTTCTAACACCCATATTGTCACTACAGTAAGTACACTATTTACGTAGATTCATCAATCAGTATGTTTATACAAGTGAAGAACTGATACAGTTTTATTAAAGGTGAAGTATTTCAAGAAATTAATTAACAGTGTTCAGCGTGATCAATTTTAAAATTGGGAAAGAAGTATTATCTATTTAATATTTATTTTATTTTTGAAGATCTTACGTAAGAAATAATTGAAAAATAAACAAAAAAAATTCACTAGGCTACCAAGCACGTAGAAAGTAAAACTGGAGATAATCAAATTATTCCACGAAAGGGAAGATTTAAAAATAATAGAGAATAAATTATATAATATCAACACTGAGCGAAATAAGAAAATTTAATAACGCCAACCCTTTCATATACGTAGATAACACTTTGCGGGTCGAGGTCGACACTTTTCGCAGCCCTCAGTTTAAACTTTCGAACAACTTTGGTGCCGAAAGCGAATATTAATTTAGTTTAAGCTTCTAGACAGAAAGATTTTATCCACTCACGGAATCGACTCGTTGAAAAACACTGAGTGCATGTCATAAGGCTTCCAGGGTCGGTCATCCAGTATTTGTCGCATTAAAAATATTTTTTACTTACAAACATACTTACTATTGACGTGCGTAATATTTCTAGCGAAAATATATCTGAGTAAACATAAATTTAAGAAAAAACAATTGAAATTTACTGGCAGTATTCGTGATGAAATTTCGTACAGTAATTATTTTTGTGTTTCGTAGATTTATATAATTTTACAGAAAAACGTATTGCTTATTATGGATATGAAAATAAAATAAAGTTCAAAGAAAAATTAAAAATTCTAATTACTAGTGAACCAATTAAAAACATTTTTTTTGTACAATATGATTTTTAGTATACAAGTATACATACATATAAATTATTTTTTTACTAGAGGGGTAGGTTTTGTTCAGTAACCAATCGCAAGTGTGAAATACTTAGAAGTATCCATGTTAAAGTATAAAGCGAAGAAGCAGTAGTGTATATATGCTTAGATGTTTATATAATTTACAATTCTGTTCGTAATAATACGGTTAATATATTGGAATTCCATATATTGGAAAAATCTTTGAATTCTAAAAAAGTAATATTATACACATAAAAGCAGAAGTATGGTGTTATACAATAATTAAGCTTAAGAAACTGTGTAAAAATGATAAATAATCGTTTAAATAAATGGAAAGTAGTATAGTTATTGATACAAATACTGTAAATAAATATAACTTCGTCTAGAGAGGTAGCGATCAACATAGCAGGAGTATCATATTTTAAATAAGTATATAATCATAACCAAAAGTATTCGATATTATTGACGATACAATACCATTACTACGTAAATTACGTATATAACATTAAATTAATATAATTTAAATTGCCATTAACTGGTTATAACGAGGAGAATAACTACGAAAAGAAATCATTGGTTATAATTTGTTGTATCCGAATTCTCCATATAAGGAACAGGGTTAATAATGATGCACGTACATTATGTGAAATATCAAGTCAGCCATTCCTGGTTTTCTGACCCTACCCGGTGATATTACGTCTTATATAACTATACCTTGTATCTGTATGAGCTTTTATCGTGACGTATAACATCTAAAACTTTATCTTCGTGGAGTTTCTTCAAAACTCAGTTTCGCAACCTTTATATTTTCGCACAACCTAACCATCCGTGTGGAGATTTTTTATATGAGATTTTGCGAAGTTTTCGTGTTTTTTACAATGATGCCCGACAGTGTTCTTGGGAATTTGTTCACAATAGGTATATCACGTTTATCCCAGAATATTTTTGCAAGTATTCTCATCTTGTTATGGAAAATAAAAAAGTCTACGTGACACAGCATCTAGTATCAAGAAAAAAAAATATTTTCATAATAAGTGCTTATATAAAATAACAGTAATTTACCTTTAACGGAATAATCAGGCTTATCATACGATCTCTATAAGTACAAATATTTTAATAAAATACTCGTATATTATTGCTAATTTCTTTTTCGATTTTGACTTGGAAGCTGTTGAAAACAATGTGTTTACTAAGTACTGGGAGAGATCTATTTACGCGAGAAATAATGGCTGCGGACAGAACTGAATGAAAAAAAAGCAATGGAAGCTATACTCAAGCAAGAAGCGGATACAGAAAAAAAATACCAAAAAGTCTATTGTGTCTAAGTCTACACTTTACAGTATGAATACTTCTTCTTCTGCTTTCTCTAGGATTGCGTTCTGCTTAACTAGGAGCCTTTTTCTATAACAAAGATATCCAGCTGTGATGCAATCTTTTAAATATAAAAATAATTATAATTATAAACTCACAAACTGATTCTTAAGTAAGGAGCATATGCATGGGTAACAGATGTTTTATTCAAAATCGCTATTATCATAAAAAAATAAAGCTTACTTTACGTTTCTGAAATATTCGATAAGAGTATATTTTTAAAGTAAGGAAAGTACACATAGTCCTACGTATTAGATGATTCGTTTGTAGGAGCCTCGGATAAAAATACTTTTACGTCTTCCTTTTGAAATTCATCTACATAGTAATAATTTACAATAATGAAATTCAATCTTTGTTGAACAGAAAAAGAAATAATTTATTACCCAATTTTTCCATACTTTGAATATTAAATCGTGTAATTTATTAGAATAAATATATCTTAAGAGATTTTCGTACCGAAAAAGGTGAGAAAAAGTAATTTTCAAACATAAGATTATGCAAATAATAAGAATAGCAAATTAACGTTATTTATATTAATTTATGTGTACAAGGTAAGAAACGTTTTCGGATAATGAATAACAGACATGTTGATTTAATTACATTATTTATGTACATAATTAATTGATTTCTTAGTTGAAAATTTACAAAATATTTCGTTTTACTATAAAAATGCTGGAAAATGAACTTTTATTTGTAAATAATATATGTAGTCATATTTAAATATTACACAAAGAGATAAAGCTTTAAAATATAAGTAACTTTCTTAATACTCGTAACTATACTGATTTTATTTTCAAGACAAATAATTAAATAATATCCATATATTATACAAAATATTATAGATTTTTATATAAAAAAAAGACTTTCTCTAATAGTTTTTGTAGAATTTTAAACGTTAAATAGAAAATGAATTAATTCAAGATAAATCTTAATATATTTATCAATGTTTTCAGTTTTCACTTTGAGATCCATTAAAATAATAAATATTTATTTATTTACCTTGTTTTTATATGGATCACGTAAAATATAGTATTTATTTAGGAGACTGCAGTTTCGATTAACACATAGCCTTCCTCAATCTAACACTTGTCAAAAGACAACTGCTCGAGACACACCCCAACCCCTTCTCCTACATGAAATGGATTTGACCACTTATCAAGTACTATGCAGTTCAGTTGTCTTTTGACAAGTGATGGATTGAGGAAGGCTACGAGTTAGTCAAAACTGTAGTCTCCTAAACAGAGACCATATCTTACGTGATCCATGTAAGTCGAGGTAAATAAATAATCATCTTTTAGAGTTTCATAAGTTACCTTGAAATTAACTATTACATTTTATTCAATAAAGTAATCAAATATATACAACTTACAGTAATTTATTTTGAATAGTATACGACCTTACAAGTTGTCGAATACCACAATGATAATAAACCACAATGATACTTAAACCGGTTTACTGCAAGTCTCGTACTTCATCGTTCAAAAACACATCATTCATACACACAAGAATCTTCCTCGTGAAATTCAAATCATGGCGCAATAATCTTTCACAGCACACTAAACTATACTTTACGGCTGACTTTGTCGTCTGTTTACATGCAAGTAACTGCGATATTTAAATATTAAATGCTAAGACCGAAGGTTCGGGCCATAACCGAAAGCCAAGCCGGAGAGGAGTGAAATATAAAATGTAGTATTTTTGTTATCTTCCGCCTGCAACCAACCAAATTTGATATTCAAATGCACAAAGACTTTGGGGAAGTTTCCTTGAAACATTTGTCCGCTTAAGAATTGCTTAGAGTGGGGAAAGTGCCAGCTTTATTGTATCTCACTTGAAAAAATGTCGAATCAAATAGAACACCCACTCTAAAAACAATTATCATTAAGAACGTAGAAAATACACATTCTATATTGATTAGGAACAATAAAACGTACCGACGAGCCATGTTTGTTTTAGCACTCTGGAAATCTCCAAAACTAAGTGTCGACTATAAGATAACTTGTGGACACAATATCACTATTTATCACTATTCTTAATCTATTATATTATTTAACGATTATTTACATTGCCGTTTACTTTCTTACTAATCTTAACACGTGGTTGCGTAAAATTATGACAATTAACTTCAATTTTGGTGAAAAAGTTTTCATCTTGATATAAGTTACGAGTGTATTTAACATAAATTAGTTTAATTAAAAAAATATCAAGTGAAGTTTTGAATTTTGATTAAATATGATTATATTCTTGATTTAACAATTTTGTTGAGACGTCCAATGGAAAATTAAGATTTTTTCAATAATTCAGAGTGTAATAAAAGTATACCAACTGGACGTATGAAAATAATGGTGAAAAATTAATTATTTTGAATAAAAGTTCTAAAATATATTTTTAAATACACGTCCAGATTAACGGCAGTCTAAAAGTACTTCCATAGAAACTCCCGGTTAACGATCCCAGATTAAAAATGGATTTAAATTCCGACTTAAAAAATATTTCCCCTTTGTATTTCTGTGATTGCGAACTCAATCATAAGAAGGAGAGAAACATTAACAACGAGGTAACCATGTCGAAGAGATTTATTTCCCACATTAAATGCTATAAACTGGATACCGACGAGAATTAACTCGTCAGTGGAAGCGAGCTTTACAGTAAAAACCTCACCCTGGAAAATAATAAGAGGAAAAAAGATGTTCATTTCCACTGATCAAATTAAGCGTGGTCTGAGTATTAGTGGATCTCTGGGCTTGGCACGCAACTGTGGAAAAGCTTGCCGTTGCACAAATCCCAGTAATGGAAAAATATCTTGCGAAACTACTTTTCCATAGTATTATTTTATCATTATGAAAAGCTTCATCGGCACGGAAGATGAATTTCTTAAAGCTTATTGAACTGAATGGAGTTTGGATTAGTTGTGTTCAAGATTTAATTTTCTGAATCTTATACATAAAATCGATTTAAAAAAATATATGCATCAATTATTTTAATTTAAAAAAATAACATAATACAAAAAATAATAATATTATATAAATAGAATAATTTTAAACAATTCAGTGTTATTTTTAAAGGTGTTATTTATTTTTATTTTTAATGGCTATTTTATTTATTTATTTTAATTAGTTATTTTAATACGAACTGAAATAAACCTTGATTAAATTTTAAAATGGCGAACACGTGATTGTTAAATTTATAACATTTTTGCCTCAAAACTCAAATGGAATTGAAAAAATAAATTAAATACAAAGAGAGTCCAAGAATCAAAAGAAGTGCCGAAAATTAAAAACATTTATCAACGATGCTTATTGCGTATTTTGATACTAAATACGAATTAAAATTAATTATTTCAAAGTGTAAGTTATTGTGTAATTTTATTATTTATAACCTGTTTACGTAAAAAAGAAAAAACAATCATTTTTAATATAAGTTAATTAAATAAAACTTTAAATTTCCCGGAAAAACTTTTATTTACGGTGCGAGTTTTGCGTTTTTCCGACTTGGAAAATCAATTAGAGGTATTTTTTGTCTCTTCCGTATTTAATGTTTTATAACAAATATACCCCAGTTTATTTTTATTTATTGACGACATTAAAAAAAGAAGTCATATAAATAGATTTAACTAATTTGATTGTCTATGTTAGCGTGCGTTTTTCGAAGAAAGCACTTTGAATGGGTGCTTTTAGCTGCAGCCCGAATTTTTCTCTTCCCTTATACACCAGGTTTCCCTTTGCATTTCTTTCCCCAAGAGTTCGTTTTATGTTCAGCGTGCATTAGCGCAATTTCATTCAATTGTGTCTAATATGAGGTGTGGAAAAATAATCACTAACAGACTACAGAGGCATTAGAAAGGATTATAGAAAAAACTGCAAAATTTAATTGATACATCTATTACACAACGTTTAATTTTAATGTGAAACATTATTAAGATTGGTAATAATGAGTCACTTTCTATCAGGTGTACAATTATAGTGAAAACAAGACACTTCACTGTAGTGGTTATAGTTATAGAGTATATCGTATGAACGAAACTGTGCAACAAAATAAATAACAAGACACTGCATTCAAGCCACTTCGTATGGAAACGATGTTTGTATACATATTTTGTATTTTGTGTATAATATAAGTCAGTCAGAAGAGAATATATGTTAAATATATTAGTCTTATATTTCATAAATAGCGCTAAGGTAGACTCTATTTTTAAATTATCTACATTACACTTAATCGAGAAGAATTAGATGTTTTTCAATACCTCTTACTTAAATCTTTTCACTTACTAGAGGAGCATATGATAAGCTGCTGAGATATAGTTCTGTCAGTTACTGTGTTGGATTGATTTAGTTCATATCTGTGGCCAAAGCATCACCTAGAACAATTCTCATCACCCAACGATCTCTTTTTAATATTTACATTTCACGGCTGCATTCATTTTTGGATGGATCCACCGCATTTCGTTCACAGACAATTCGTTCAGCGACTCATCGGTAATGACGTGGGGCGCACTGGACGTCTGCTGTACAAAAAATTAGGCCCACGGGACAACTGTTGCACTGGATGTCTTGCTAACCTAACCTAACTAAACCTAAGTTATTTCGTTAATGAGATATATGCATCACCGAACAATTCCTTAGGTTAGGTTAGATTATGTTAGGTAAGCGTGACATCTAGTCCACCAGTTGTCCCATGAACTAAACGTCCCGTGCATCAGACAGATTCTCATCTGAATGTTGAAGTGTTCTGTATAAGCAACACTCTTCTGTAATATAATCACAAGTACATTATAAGCGAATATATTTGCTTTGAAGAACTTTACTGTGTATTCTTTGAAGGGAATAATTATTTTTGCACGTTAAAAATAAACTGTATGGACAAAGAAAATAAAACGCTTAATTAATATAAAAGTCACCTTGGAGAGCAATGAGCGCTGCAACATTATGAGAATCTTAGTTGATTAAAATGTTTTTTAAAAAGTCCGAGACTGTGAGCGAGCGAAATGATTCTTTAATGTGCAAATACCCGGCTGAAACGCAACGAGACGCTCTTAAAAAGAAACGTCCTAGATTCTAATACCGAGCTGATAGTTTCATTTCTCTTTTTTAATTATACGTACTATTTAGTTACGAGTATATAAAAAACATAATCAGAGTGAATATCATCATCCGTCAACTATAAAATTTAGATTTTATTGAATAATGTTCATTAATTTCATTTTCTTTTCTCCATATTCGCTCCCTCAACTGGAGCATATGAACATCACCAACCAAGAAGTTCTGTCAAGAAGCCGTCTTTTTTATGTAGGCACATACAGGAGCATACCAATAGACAAGAATAAAATTCTCGGCGGAGTTCTGGGAGGCAGAGCTGACATTTTTTTTATATCTTAACACACACAGGAGAATACCGACAGATGGTGATAGTAATTGTGAAGTCTCATTGCGCTGCATGTGGAGTGTTGATCCGCCAACATCATAGACTACAGCCCGATAATCACGCATCATCCTTATTATTACTATGAATGGCTATGAATGGAATTTTACAGGTGAGGAATCAAATTCACACCAACTGAGGGTACTTTAGAGCTCAGAAATATAAATTTTTTTAATCGCCGTCGGGGATCGACACCACGATATTTGGCTTTGAAGAACGCTTTGACCATTGAGGAGCTGTATCTGTTTCCCATTGTAGACAAAAAAATATTTTTTCATCAATAAAACTAAATTTTTACGTCAACTATTGAAGTAAAACAGATGTTTTTAACGTGCCTGATGCTGTGTACACTTAACAGTTAACATTGGACGTATTTTGTACACGACATGAAAACGTCATTACTTGGCCTGAAGGTAAATAAAGCTAATGGAAGTAACTAATGACTTAATGTTTCTAATAATTCTGAATTTAAATGCAACGGTGTTTTTTGCGTCAGGTTGACATATTTTATTTTACATCTACAGACTTATTTATATACAATATCAACATACATTAAATATTGCAGATTAGAAATAATATCTCAGTCACGGAAATTTAATTAAATATATATTTTTTTGTATATTTAAAAATCAACGATGTTTGGTTGCTTAATTTACTTCATCAGTTCATCACGTAGAGAGCAGTGGTTCTGAATAGAACCTTCAATACTGACTATATTGAGCAGCTAGCGTTTCTTTTTTAGCCAAAAAGAAAATGCCAGACGAATGCTGCGTCTCTCTCTTGCAGTATACTTTCACTGATGTTTTTCCAACGGCGTGCACGTGAAACAAAGAAAGCATATCTTAATCCGACCTTATATGTTGAGCCCTGCGCTTTCCTTAGACCTACACCAAAAAGTTTGTAACGTAATTAAAATTTTCAACGTTTGAACGTTGATAATTTTGTTATACGAATGAAAAAAAAACAGTTAAATTATTTGAGTATACCAGAAATACCCGGTATTTTATGGGGTGAGGACAAATGAGAAATAATTGTCAAAACAAGTATTTTCGCGTGCATTTAGATTCACATTCGGAGTGGTATGGAGGTTTTGGTATTTCGCATAAGCAAATAATGAACATCCTGAAATACTTGTGACACGTGTCGGAAAAATCAGCCTCGTTACGTTGTGAAGCGCTTTCCTCCGTTTTCTCAGAGGCTTTGTTACGGGCCGGGAGACTTGCCCCACTGCACATGGACGTAACAATCTACGTGAGAAATATAGGCTTGCTTTCAGGAATTTTCTTTCAGTGAATGCCGACTCGATGGAGTGAAGGGATAGATGTTTTTTCGCAGTGTTTCAGGGTGCTGCAGCGATGATAACAATGGAAACGTGAAAACATAGAGAACGTGCACTTTTTACATTGCAGGGGCATTATGTACGTGAAAAGGCACATCTTCTTTGTGGCTTGATTTTTTTTCGACAGCTGAAAAGATCTCTACTATTTTTGTAATAATGCACACTACAATAAGAAAAAATGCTATTACAAAATTCAAAATCTTTGATGAATGTGTGTTTTTTTTTAATTTGGAATGAATTTCAATTTCCATTATCAATTTTAAATTATTTTCAAATAATTTGCGTCTTTCTCTCATTAAAATAATATTTTTTATAAACATCCACATACAGAAGAGCGCAGGTAATGGCTCATTTTTTTTTACCGCTTATGACGCTTAACCGGGTCTATTAGACGGTGAGCGTGGGAAGGATGTATGATTTCGGCGAGCGTGTAGATATTCTAAGGATGTCACTATTTATGTTTTTTTAAATAACTAATAGTCGGAAGGATACAAAGATGATAAAAGAGCTATTGATAACCTTTTATTGTTAAAGAATACTGTTGTAAATGTGCCTAAAAGTAAAGAAGCCATTCGATTTAAGACATATTTTTCACTCGTAAACATATATATATATATATTGATTCATATCAATAAATAAACATCAATGGTACCTAAATATAAATATTTACTTAGGTTGGTCCTCATTTAAGGACTAAATGATCCAGTAATCATTCAAAAATATAAATTTATTGCTTTGCTTACGGGTATAATGACAAATTAAATATAGTATTACAACAAAAATAACGGCTTATGATAAAATATGATAATCGGAATACGTTTACTGCCGTAATATAATTTATTCTCATTCAACTTAATAATAACATCAACATTAATATTGTTACTGATAAATAGATAAGCAACAAAAGATTTTCAATTTCAATTTTGTTTATTTTGCCTTTCAGAAACATTACAAATTATTTAACTCAATGCATTTCTGAAGTACAATAAAAATACAAATAAAAAATACAATATATACAAAATTAGGTACTTATGATTAAGTACTATGAACAAAGCAATAAAGACAAGCAACAGAAGGTCCCTATGCTTATCAGACAGACGAAGCCAACCAATTATCCCTCCAAAGAAACTCTTGGAGTTCTTGTCTGAATTGGGCCTCTCTTACGTGAAATATATCAACATCCGAGGCGATTTGGTTAAACAGTCTGAAGATGACCTAATGAGTAGGTTGAGACAAAACATGATACTACGATATCAAATTACTCTTGAGAACCACAAGACCCATTTCTGGACTGATGATTCAGTAGCAAGTAGGAGTTAAAGAAATTAAAAACTCATGAAATGTCTTTTATAGACGATGGGAAAGTTCAACAAAGATCGTACTTGAAAGATCACGATGGAAGAACATGTTGAGAAAGAACGATCAGCTTAGCAATTGCCTAGATACCACTGGGTTTCCGGCCTCTAAGAAGACGACTTAAAAGATCCATCCATGTCACTATATGACGAAGACCTTTTCAAAGAAGTAGAAGAAGTAGAAGGTTAAGAAGAAGAAAAAATAAGAAGAAGATGAAGATTATAAGTAAAGCGACAAAACCCCATCTTTGGTTCACAGAGATCGCCGTCGAGAAATTTCGACAAAACTTTTATGAAAAAAATCTCTTTTGATAACAATAAACCAAACAAAGGGAGGAGAAGTGTATTTCTCACGGGAGCTTTAATAAAGAATAGCGACATTTTTGCTCTGGTCCCTCGGGGAGAGCCCAGGTTTTACAGAACAGTAGTTTTCGGATGATATAAGAGAAGGCCAGGGCAAATAGATCCATTGACAAGAATACAAAGTAACGCAGTTTTATTATTGCATTATACATATAACAAATGTTTCCTGCTAAAAATAAATATTTTGTTGTAAGGAATATTATATAAGAACATGTTATAAATTTTTTATTCTTGAATATTTTAGTAACGTTAAGGTTATCAACTGACAATTTTTGAGTGAAACTTCATAATTATAATTTTATAATATTTGTACAAAAAATAAATAAAAAATAAAAGATAGTTTAGATTTCAAATTTATTTTAAGTGATCACATATTTTAGACTCTCTAAAGTCTATCATCAAGTAATATTTAAGTAGAAAAATCGATTAAACATTACATGATTTCAGTACATCTTAATACATTATATTTGGAGATCAATTTTCAATATGAAATCTAAAAAAATGCCTCATCAAGAAACACTTATTTAAGTAAAAACGTTAGATGATATCTGAGAATCATAAAAATAAGTTTATTTTCAATTAGCAATATATATTTAAAAAAAGGATTTTAAATCGATTTGTGAGCTCTAAAATACCCCCGGTTGGTGTGAAGTTGATACCTCACACGTAAAATGCCAGTCATAGCCAATTATTAAAAATTGTTGGTAGACGTAATTCGTCCAGTGAAGACCACCCATTCATAGTAAATCCCTGTAATAATAAAAGGTGATGCGTGAATTTCGGGCTGTAGTCTATGACGTTGGCGGATCGACACTCCCACATGCAGCACTTCACCATATGTAGCGTGATAATTGTCATAGAAACCACAGACGAGACTTAAGCTTTACTGCCGCCATCTCTCGGTAATCTCCCGTATGTGTGTACATAAAAATAAAAAATAAATTATAAGGTAATTTTGTTGTTAAAAGTTGTTTTTTACTTTTTACGCCACTGAAATTTTTTTGACTCGTGACTACACTAAATTGACAACTCAAAAAGTGTATCTCGTTACAAGGAAAAAAATCTTTAAATGCCAATGCCACAATATAATAATTATATCTGAAATGTACACAAAAATTGAACCGTCAGTGATATCAGTTCACAATGGGTGTTGGGCTGTAGTCTAATGACGTTGACATATATACACTGATACAGAGATTAAACATTTTTAAATATGACACGTGTGATATATAATATTTAAGAGAAATTTAACCATGATAGTGAGTGTTTTATTTCAATGGCTTGAATAATGAGTATAAATCTTTTACTTCTCATACTAATTGTCCATGATGGTTATAAGTAAAATCGTTAATATCATTGCTTGGTAAGACATATTTGAAGGATGTTCTAAGATGAAGATATAAATACCAAGTTCAAATACGGCAGAAACTACTATTTAGTTTTATTTATTTAAACACATAAAGGAGAATACCGACAGATATTAATTCTGAAATTTCATCTGTGAGATTCTATGACGCTTACCATGGTGCATATGGCTAAGCGCTGCATGTGTTGTGTTGATTCGCCAACGTCATAGACTACTGCCCGAGATTCACGCGTCATCCTTATTATTTACAGGAATTGACTATGAATGGATGGTCATCTCGGGACGACTTTCGTCTACCACCAATTTTAATTAATAGGCTATGACTGGCATTTCACGGGTGAAGGATCAAATTCACGCCAACCGGGGTATTTCAGAGTTAATAAATCGATTAAAAATCCTTTTTCTTAATCTCCGTCGGGGATCCAACCCACGACCTTTGGCTTACAAAGCAAACGCTTTGACCATTGAGCTATACTCGCCAGGTAAAGCTATGCCCGCTTGCTAAAAGTCAACAACACGTTTTTTTGAGTGAGACATTTAACATACAAAAAATACATTTGTTAATTTCATTATTTCACTCTATTTTGCCGCGGTTATATTATCATTAAATATATTATAAACGAAATATCGCTGAGTTATAAATACAGATAAATAGAGAGAGAGAAGGACGTAGGAAGCTTCGATGATAAATAGGTTGGTTAAAGAAATGCCGAAGGAAGTAATTCGATTGAGGCGGAAAGACGAGATATATTCGATACAACGGCACTCCTTATACTCGAGGCTTGAGATTTTGTGAATATTAGCTTATCCTGCAGCCTCTTAAAGCGACCTCGAATGAACTAAGAAATTTAAGTAATGCCATTTTAATATGCAGTGGCCATATTTCTCTTTGCCTGTAATACTGACAAGACGTCTTCTAATGCTGAATAATGTCATATATTTTTACTGATATTAGCTCATCAAAGGAATTCCACGTAACACAAAACTGTTACCTGCCGTTATTTTTTAAAGAAGGCTTACATAAATTTCAAATTAAAATTCATACTTTTATTTTTGATAACCTGGTTGTACGTAGCACAACATTCTACGACAATATTGTTTTGAAATCAATTCTCCATCATTTGTTATTCGTTGGAGTTTTATTTGTCTGCGAATCGCGGTATGCGGATCCCATATTAAATTATTTAGAAATTGCGCAAACATGATGTTGTACAAAACAAGAGCTGAGAAAATAATGTTATGATTCAATGCAATTTCAAATGAAACACAAATGCTTCTTGCCGATTTATTGAATCCTAGAAAATGTATATCCCTTTCAATAAAACATTTAAGTAATATGAAAAATTCTCCGGATCAAATCAAGATGTGTATATTAATAATAATATTGTCTATTTATTTTTAATTGTATTTTTCATGTAACTCGAAGAGAGACTTACTTTTAAATTCATTATTTCAAGTTAAGACGTTGAAAAGTTAAAATGAAATCATTAATTAAGTAAAAAAATATTTATTACTCAACATCTATTAAAAATGATATGAAATTAATAAAATAGTGCTCACTATTTCAGAATAAAATTGTGAAAGTAAGTATATTCCACGAATTTCTTAATATTTGTCATTTTTTCAAATTATATTATCGATGTTATTTTTTCAATCCTTATCAACTGCATAGGGTTTATCTGTGGTGGATGAAATATTTAAAGTGTTAAGTTTAACAGAAGACAATAATCGTTTAAAATGCAATTGAATGTTGATATTTTGTTAAATCATTAATTGATAAAAGAAGTTACTTTGTCTTTATATTTTATCAATTAATTTGATTCTAATTGAATTGAATTCAGTAGAACATTTTTCTAGATTTTTTATTATCCTTAAATTACTCTATTTCAACAATACATATTTAAGTTGAAATAATATAAGCACACATCGTGTTATTGTATTCATTCATACCAAGCAAACAACATAATATCAGATTCGTGAATTATTGTGCCATGAGTTTCCTTGCATCCGTTTAGGTATTCGTATATAAAAAAATGAGGACGGTTTTTTCATGCGATTTTTCTCGCGTGTGGCGTCAGTAAGAAACCTTATATATCTTGCGTGAGGTTTTACGATGCTGCGGGTGTGGATAAGTTAACACTACCAGTCTGCTGTCAGTAGTATATAATTTGATTAAGAAAGGGTATAATGTATGATTTGAGCCACTTCTTAGAACCAAATGACCTAGGCTTCTGGAACAATAATCTATCGAAATCTTGCTCCGTATACAAATTGCTCGTTTTTAAAATTCATGGCAGAGCTACGGATGCATTCAAGACTTGATGAGGCAAGAATAATATCAGCTATCAAAACTGGGTAGCGGTAATTTGAAAATAAATAAATATATATATTGCTTGGGAAATGACACATTACAAGTTGTGTGTATCAATTGAATAGTATAACCATTTTTACTAAACTTAGATAAACCTTTTTAAACAAAGTTATTTAAAAATATTAATTTTAAATAAAACAATTAATAATATCACTCCTTAGTTTAAAACAAATTTAAAAAATATATTAAATGTTTTCTATTTACATGAGCCATTCAGTTATCTTACTACAAAAAAATATCTTAATATTTAAATCACTTTAATGAGTTATATTCTAAATGACGAGTAATCAATTATGTCCGCAAGTATTAATATTAATTGAAATAAATTCAATATTCTGGTATAAGCTAATGTTTAATTGAGTAGACAGATGTCAATCACTATAAATTAATCGAATATTCAATTATTACTTGTCATATTAACGTCATCATCGCATAGGTGACGTATCACTCTTGTAATAAGCGTTTCTACGACAAAGATACCAATGGCGATGATAAACAAATGTTATATAATATGTGTGTGACATCCAAAAAGCCTAAAAATAATGCTGCTGTATAAACTATATGAATACTTTTTCACCCTGTGAGTAATAAAGAGGTAAAGGATTGGTCTCATCAAAATTCTAACCTACAGTCGATCAAAAAATAGAGTAGAACCAGTTCAAACATGTTATTTGGAGTGAGAGTTTTGGCTCCAACAATCAATAATCTATTGAGTATCATTAATTTTGTAAGAACTGTGCGTGTAAGTGAGGCACGAGTACATGAATATCTTGGACCTCAGGGCCGGCACAGGCTGGGTTCTAACCGCCCTTTAAGAAGTCATAAATAGGGACCGAGAGCATGCGGCCCCAATATAACTGAAATAACAGATGTATGTGCTACATTTGGAAAGGGCAGAGTGGATGTGAAAGATTGGTACAAAATACGCGTGAGCTTTTGTATCGATTTGGCATAAAAATATACAAACGGTTAAGCGCTTGCTGACCAGCGTGGGGCAGTTAGGAGGCTGAGGTTTCTATTACTTAAAAAATATTCACAAAATTACCTTCTGTTAGTAGATTTTGTGTTTTACTGCTATTTTTTTTTTCTCTTGTTAGAAACGATCGTACATATTATTAATAATTAAATATACATATACTATACATAAAATTCTTTTTTTCAACGCGTCAATCCAAACACAAAAATAACGGCAGAAGCGGGATGCGAACCGCGGACCTTGGAAACCAACTATGCCCAGGTATTCATACCGCTCAGCCGACTGGGCTATTACTGTGCCTGGACCGACTCACGTTGAAACTAGTATTCATGTCATTGTTATCATCGTATGATAGATGTCGCTATAGTATATATTCAAAGTATGTATATTTTTATTTTTTATTATTCAATCAGTCTTCATTTATTCACAAGCTTAATATTATTACTTTCCGACAGTCGTACATATGTTTAAAAATATATGTATTGTATGACACAAAATTATAATTGATTTCAATATTGCTCGTAATAGAGAGATTGACAAGAATTAATTTGCTATTTTGTCTGGTATGTGAATCTAAAAGACACTTAGCTCTTATTTATACTCAAATTTTGGTGCACAATAATAACGTATTACAAAAAAACAGAAAGACAGTAGTTAGTAAGAATTATTAAGTTTACCTTACATCACCGTCAATCTTTTAACATACCTTATTGAAGATGTGTGTAAACGCGTTTTTCCAAGATATTCATGTGTTTATGAAGACTTACCTGAAAAAAGAAAACAAAACAATAAGTATTATATTATTCAAAAATCATTGTAGAAAAAAAATAATATATAAACGTTCATGTAGCCAATTCGTGGGAGCATACTTTAGAGCTGGAGAGCGGAATGTAAGAATCTAAATAAGAATAACAGTAAAATCGTGTTCCCTTGATTTTTGCCGCCCCTGCGTAAACCGCGGCACGCGTGCTCCAGTCACAAGGCAGGGAAGGTCGGGGGAAAAATCCTAGTGACAGTAAGATTTATTCATGATTTTATTTACCATAAATATCCCGGGCGGACGTGCGGAGGTGGGAAGAGGAAGAAGTCACTCCCGCTGCAGGCGCGAGGCCTTAACAATTTAAAGATCCAGGATAATGGAAAGTCGCCGAGTCTCCATTAAAAGAATCAAGGTTACCCCGTGGATATTTACGGCACCTTTACTTGAATATTATTTCGCGAGAATACATCGCGAATTTTGAAGGTTTTTCTCTCTCTTTATGTTATTCTTTTATTGAGCGATTAACCTCGGACGCAAATTGCATTGTGTTTTATGTGTGTTGTGTATATGTTTATCAGATAATTAAAATAAATTATTTATTATTTAGGTCACAGTTTGAGAATATAGTAAATAGCTGTGAAATATATATAAAACTCTCTCAATATTTCAATATCTTTGTTCTACAGATTCAAATATTTGCAGTCATTTCCCAATCAAGTTCTACATCGAACATTTTGAATCTTGTATTTTTGTACAGCCAATTTTGAACTGAAATGCTCTGTACACACCCTTTCATATTTCCCACATATTAAGACATATCTGCATCGATGCTTTACCGATGATGTGCTTTATGCTTATATTTATTTACGCGATGCTTTTTCAGGACAACAGATCAAATACTTGGATATATATATAATCGTGTCGGAAACAACAGGGTCAGATCCTGTCTGCCCAGAAGTGGGCGACGTCGATGGCGTTACTTCTGGCCATCATCAGGTCTTCCTGGGTGCAGTTATTCGGGCACAGCGCACACTCCAGAAGGTGTGACAGGGTCTGCTCCACGCCGCAGTCACATTCAGTCGGTATTCATTTTTAAATAATTGTATCAGTACTCAACATATACCAAAAATATGGAGGGAGTCAAGAGCAATCACAATACTTAAACCCGGGAAAAGCCCAGACAACCCAAAGAATTTCCGTCCAATCTCCTTGCTCTGTCATTTGTATAAGCTGTTGGAGAGAATCCGTCTCAACCGACTAGCGCCCCTTATAGACCCGCTTCTCATCCCACAACATGCTGGTTTCCGCCCTGGAAAATCATGCACTGGACAGATTCTGAACCTCACACAACACATCGAAGATGGGTTTGAGAAGAGACAAATAACGGGAGCAGCCTTTGTAGACCTAACCGCTGCCTATGACACAGTCCACCACAAAACCCTGCTGCTTAAACTACAGAATATTACCCATGATGCAACTATTACTAATGTAATAGCAACTATGATACAGAACCGTAGATTTTATGTTGATCATGAAGGTAAGCGTAGCAGATGGCGCACGAACAAAAATGGACTGCCTCAAGGAAGCGTGTTAGCGCCCTTACTCTTCAATGTCTACACAAACAACCAGCCAATACTGAACAATACAAGGTCCTTCATCTACGCAGATGACTTGGCGCTCACAGCACAAGGGGTCTCTTTCCTTAAGTAGAAACCCAGCTTACTAAAGCACTCATCACTGTCTCTTCGTACTACCACCAAAACCGACTACAGCCAAATACTTGGATGAAAAGAAGACAGCTATAGTCTCTAAAACACATTTCAAAGTTTGATAATCTACTCTTGTAAAGACATCAAATAAACAAAAAAACATTCAGTACTTCTATTATTTTGTAACGAGTAAACAAACTTTAAAACTGCTACTATTTGCTGCTGATCGTCTAACTTACTTTATAGATAAGTGACAACTTGATTTACAAGATCAAGTCATGAAAACTCGACTATAAGACATACAAAAAATTGATTTATCACTTAAATTTCCATATATTTTAATTTGTATTTTTGTAATTATTCTGACAACTTGTTTATTTAGATTTCAAGACAATGAATTCGCTAAAATTAATTTATTTGATTTAGTTCGATATATTCTGGTTATCTCATTCTACAGGTATTATATAGTGTTGTAGTTGCATACAATATATCATTCGATTGCCTATTTAACACGAAGTTGTATCTCCATCTCTCTACTGGTATCCCTTGGTACTTGATTCGAACTTCTACAGTGAAGGATCAGCGCTTAACATGCATCTCCTATTAGAACCAATCCATAGAGTGCATTATACCACACTGGTTCTTAATGGATGTTCTGTGGATCACTAGTGCTCCACTTTGTCAATGGTTTTTATTGATTTAGTCTATGTAAAATACATATACGAAAAATTTACCATAATATCATAACTATCATAACCATTTAGTTGGCTAAATGGCATGAACATGATGGCATCAACATCTACTTGCAAGGAATTTGCCATTTTGTTGTGTATTTGATTTGCAAAAAAAATATATCCTTAAGTTGATACAGTATCAATTATGGTACCATTGAAAGGCATCATATATTTTTAGTTAGCGACTTTACTCGTTTACTTTAAGTATTATACTGTTTTATAAAAAATTATAACGTTAACACAACATTTTTTCATAAGGTTAAAGACGACTTAATATTTTTTTATTATTAAATATTAAACCACGTTAAATTTATAAATAGTGTTATATAAAAATTCACGAAAAAATACGCAAAAACTGTGAATTACGAATTAATAAACGACATAGAGAGATTCCCTTTTTGAGTGAATCAGGATTATTTTCCCACATATGAATTTTATATACAAACAAACATAAAATATTTATAATTCCGAGACAAAAATAGGAAATTCTGAAATGAAATAAAATAAAAAATGTCGAGGATGTCGTGGAATGTTGAAGATCAAGAAAACGGTACTAAAGAAATCATGTTGGAAATTTCTATCCCAAAAAAGTGGTTAACATATCAGTTGACTGATATAACTGGGCATTTGACTTCAAGTAAGACCAAATAAAAGATGATATGACTGTTGGATTTTTGTACCTAGAGAAAACAGGAGAATATTAATTACAGAATTCACGATTTAAATTATTTTTGAAACACTTGTAAAATGCTAAAAAATGACTATTTAAATGTGTATATTAAATGTTCTTTGACTAGAATGAAACGTTTTCAAGGATTTCATTTAAATGTATTTTTTGTGACATTTTGGTATTTCTTTTCGCACCACCAGTAAAGTCATTTGTCATCGCCGGCTTGTTCATTATGATGACTACAAAGTGCGATGTCTCCGAGTATTAAAATGTCATAATAAGCGTACAGGCCCGGGCAAATAAACGAACCCTCAAAGACAACGAGGGGACACTTTTTTCAGTCCCCTAATTAGATTGCTCGACAATCATAATAAGGGGCTCAATCAATTTTCATAATTAATGCCATAATTCAGGGGTAGGAATATTGTGGTTCATGATACTTTGTCATATATTAGCGTATCCTAAAATAAAATCTGTAATATACTTTCGATTTTTTCGATCGATATTTCTTGGTGGAATTCCATAATATCTATATATATAAAAATCAATGTCTGTCTGTCTGTCTGTGTGTATTTGATGCATTCCGACACCATTAACCCGATATCGATAATACTTTGTCGAATTATTGCTGATACTAAAGGAAAAAAGATAGGATACTCAAAATTTGATTTAATTACAAAAATTAATTGAATATTTACGTAAGACATGTTTTCATACAAGACTATTGTAATACAGAACGGCCAATTTAGAACATTGTGTTTCCTTGGCAACGCCGTAAACAACAATTCACTCACCTGAAGTTATTATAAGTAGGTACTAACGTAAGGTACTGAATATTTAGAAACAAAATTCGATTTTCGAATAAACTATTTCAATATTTGAATTTTTGACGACTTTTTTGTTTATCGAATTAAAATAAATATAACGTAATAATTGTGTGTGATATACAGTAGAAAGAGTTAATTTTGGAATTCCAATTGCTGGTCGGCTTCAGATAGTATTATATTATAATTTTATAATTAATTTTAAGTAAAAAAATAATAAATTAAAAATATTTAGTTTTGATTCACAATTTATTTTAATGCTCACATGTTTCGGCCTTCCTGAAGACCATCTTCAATAATGAAAAAATAAAAACAGGCCGTGGCTTATATAGGTATGGACAATATCCTATATTAGTACACACATATTTACAGGTTTTAAATTTTTTTAAATTTATTGATATGTGATTAGTTTTAATGTATAAAGACATTATACAATAATATTTTTTTTGCTTTCAATTTAAAAAGATATTATGAAATACTAGGTATTATATTTTTTTAATTAAAATTAATTCTAAAATTATAATTAGTTCACCAAGTATTGTCAGTTGATAACCTTAATGTTAGAATTATATCAATCAATTTATTTTTATTTTTCAAAAGTGAATTTCAAAACGTAACATTCACTGTGATATCAATTATGCCACCCAAACGAAAAGCAATAGGTCAAGAGTACAACTCAAACACGAATGAAAAGGGCATCTCAAGCTTCAGAAACAGTCGAGCAAAGGAGAGCAAGATTGGAAACAGATCGAGTACACGCTGCTCAAACCCGTTCATCTGGACAGATGAGCAACGGGAAGCAAGATTGGAAACAGTTAGAGTACACACTGCTTAAACCCGTTCATCTGAAACAGAAGAGCAACGGGAAGCAGGATTGGAAACAGTTAGAGTACACACTGCTCAAACCCGTTCATCTGAAACAGATGAGCAACGGGAAGCAGGATTGGAAACAGTAAGATTACACACTGCTCAAACCCGTTCATCTGAAACAGATGAGCAACGGGAAGCAGGATTGGAAACAGTTAGAGTACACACTGCTCACACCGGTTTATCTGAAACAGATGAGCAACAGGAAGCAAGATTGGAAACAGATCGAGTACGCGTAGATCATACCAGACGTACTCTGCATGCTGATTTAAATCATAGTGCTTTCCATTACGATCCTTATTATGAATACAGTCTGCACCCAAGTATTGTTATTGGAAAAATTGATAAATTATGCGTGTATTGTAGTGCCTTTAAATTTAAAAATGAAACACTAGGAATGTGTTGCACGAGTGGAAAATTGAAATTGCCAGAATTACATTCACCACTCGAACCTTTATTAACGTTGGTATCCGTTGATACAAGAAGGGTATATTCATTTACGCGATGCAGCTGTAAATGATGGCTGAAAAAAAAAAAAACATTGTGTATCCAAAAGCACTCCAATAAATAAAAACACATACGGGCGCCACTGTCAAATTTAGGTAAGAACAACATAACCTAAGTTGATTGTTTCTAATTGGCTCCGGTCACGCCTCAAGTCCAATGTATCCAATCGGAAGACGAGAGGCTCCCGACGAGGCGCTTCCACAAAAACTCGCGGTTTAATTTTTTTAAGTGGCATTGCAACGCATGCCGGGTACACGCTAGTCAGATATAAATAAAAGATTTTTAGAATTTATTCGACAATTTTTTTTTTGACGACATGTTTCAGCCAGGTCGAATGGCCATTTTCACTTAACTTACTTGCTCTATACCAAAAGCATTGTTTTGAATGATGCTATAAATATTTTTTACAGTTTTGTTTTAAAATAATCCTCGATTATTTATAAATTCTTATTGAATATTGTAATATAACAAAATTAAGCGGCAAAATATTTTCTAAATTACTTTTATACTTTAAGCTACCTTGTAATTTTTTACAGCATTCAAATTATGAGTACATATTTGCACATAAATTATATAAATAGGTACTATTAATTATGTGGCTATTCATAATTGGCTGGGCGGCTCAAATTGACTTTGAGACTCCTGCCATAAGGTGCCCCGGCAGTCAGTTAATAACTTTAAAGAGCTTTTTTGATTGATGCCGAAAACTTTTCGCGAGCTTCCCTCTAAAAGCGGCCGGCACAAAAGAATAAAACAAAAGGGGGATCGACTCCCGCTTTCCCCTTTTCGTGAAAGCTTCCCAACCCGGCTCACGATTTGACTTCTATTCTATTAACTGTGACACTAACACTTTCGCTGCGGGGCGGTCATTAATCCAGCGGGTAGCAGCATTTCCATTCTGCCGCTGGTTTATTGTCCGTGCGGCGAACTCCGCAGCAGGAGTGTTAGGGATCTATCAGCGAAGTTATACTGATCATGCTGTGATTGAATGGAAGCGGCTTATACCGCATCGGCTCTTTAAATAGAGGGAACGCCGATTGGCGGCGTTTCGAGCGCTTTTTTATCAACTTTCCGAGGAACGGTATCCCATCTAACTGAAACCATTCTGTCATTTAACGTACGATTTAACTTTGCTTTAGATAAAGTGCGAGTTTTTTTTATTTGCAACTCAGGGGCAGGATTGGAATGCTTATATATATATTTTATTTCTTATAGATGTAATATAGACGGTAAATTATTATAATTGAGTATATCTGCGAGTCCCAAATATTGTGCTTAAAGATCATTTGATTTTCTTCCCATATCCGTGCCAAATCTAGTACATATAGGTATGATCAAAACAAATTACCGCTACAAAGTTCTGACAGTTGTCAATGTTTCTAAATTTTAAAGACATCGCTGCACCCGAAAGTCTACCTGGGAACATATATGGATCCGGGGCATATTTAGTGTGATTTATAATCGAAATTTATATGGATTTCTCTAGATATATATACCAGTTTATTACTTTTATGATATTATTTTCCAATATAGATGTTGAACTGTTAACTTTTCATGTTATTCTGAATAAATTTAGTTGAAAAATAATATTCTGTTTAAATTTACCAATGAAAAACTATAGGAGAAAAAAAAATATATTAGTATTGTGTATAAATTGTACTGTAAAAGTACCATTTCACATTAAAAAAATGTCTTTAAATCTAATTATTGTTACTAAAAATTACTACGAGTATAAAATATACGTATGATAAAAACCACTTTTGGCAGCCAAAATTTCATGTGTGTAATAAAAATAGACGTGCATTTATTTTTTATTTAAAAATATAACTACAATAAAAAAATTGAGTCATAACATTTTGTGTAGATCAGTTCCGTGACTTGCTGGTTTCATTAAAAACTCGAATTTCCCGGAGAGTGTTCATTTAATTTTAATTTATTTTCATTTTGAGGATAAAAGGCCAGCTTTTTAATAGCCACCCAACATATTACGGTGAACGGGTGGCAGATTAATTAATTTAATAGAGATTACAAGGCCTTTGAGTCACTAAGCAGTTTGACTTTTTATCGATAAGCTAAAACCTTTTATTATGTGATTAAATAAAACTAATGACAAAGGATCGAAAATAATTGTCTTAATAGGTTCAGAATAATCCGAAATGATACAGTTCTCAGTCAATTAGGAAAGTTGATTTAATAATAATTGATTAACGGCTTACTATAAATATCCTTACAAATATTAAATTGTTTTCAATCGTAGAGCTTTCGTTTATGTTTCAAATAACACTGTACAATATCATTATAATTATTATTTTTCTTGTCGAAACTCAGCCCACGTTGAATCTGATCTTTCTTTATTTTTGTTATCTTGTCCTAATTCTTAGTATAGATAAACAATTAAACATGTATATGAAATATTTACCATTGTAGTGATATCATTTATAAAACCGTTTAAGCTTGGGACAGTAAATATTATGCTAAGGTTGCCTATAAAATATAATACTGTGTTGTAAGTATTGTAAACAAATTTATAATTCCTACAATTGAAAATGTATTTATTTATGTAGGTAGACGTATACAAATACTAATAAATTCATCGAAAAATGTCTTGGAAATAAACAGTCGATCAATCTACATGATCAACGATTAAAATGATATTTTTTTAAGGCTTAGAAAAATATGAACACACTTTTTAATTTTAATATTCGTCGTGGATCGAATCCACGGCCGTCAATCTGACCAAAGCAAACGCCTTTTCTTTGAGCCATACCCGCCGTCAATGTGTACATAAAAGTCATCAGCATGTGGCCCTACACTGTTGAACGTTCGTATCCGTATGATTGTATCAATATTCTTCTCAATACTCCATCTTCGGCAATCAGGTTCTTCCTGCCATTTTGATGATATCAGTCCATCTTGCAGTTGGTTGGTTAACACTTCGTTAGCCAGTTCATACTCGCCATTACAAGTCTTTAACAAAAAAAGGCTTGTAATAAAATATACTTTCAGCAGCTGTTTCTTCAGGTCTGTGAGCTTCTGCTCTGGAGGTTGTCAAGAATTATTTATGAGTGTGATTTGAGGTGCACCTACATCTGCAAAGATGTCATGGGACGAGGTAAGGAAAATAGCAAGTGATTTTTAGAAGTGAGTGGCGGCAATTTGTGGTCACCATTTGTTCCAGATCTTCTTCCCATATCTATTCCATATCTGGATCATATAGACACCACAAATTGACGCCATTCAGTTTTGTCAGTTGGCATAAACACATTACTTGTCCCAAGACATCTCTGCAATCGGAGGTCCATCTGGGAGCATATATAATCCCGACTACCTCCAAAACAAACGCCCGAGGACGTGAAAAGACGACAGCTGTCGTATCGATTTGGTTTTAAGGAGCAGCTCAATCAATCTGACCACCGCTTGGTGAAAACCCTCCCTATCCCGTCCTGTTTATTTTTGGAGACCCAGATGGGGACCCGTTACGCACGCAATAAGCTACTTGTTAGAGAGTGGCTGAAGGCCAGCGACAAACGATTAACCAAAATATTGACATGATATTTTTTTAAGATACGCACATGGATACACATATAGTGAGAAAGCACGTGTCGCGGATGGTATTTTTGGGTTCGTCTCACACCTGAAAATGCCTCGGCGTGAATTGATTAATGCCGCAATATCCGCGGCATTAACCCCCGCAAGCTCGGCCGGCCTGAGAATTCTCCGGGCATAATTACACCGTGGAGATGTAGGCGACTTGTCCGGCCCTGGCGGGTATCGGCGCATACCCACGTGCGGCATTCCGCCCTTATCGCCGCCCAGGAATGCGCACTTCTCCGCCCGGGCGGGGCGGGCGGCTAGGGCGAGAGTCGCCTGGCCGCGAGGCAGCGACTTGTACCATTCTTCTGCGTCCGTGCTTTTTGTTCTAGTACAGCGGAGTAATGCACCAACGCGCGAGGTGCGTTACACTGCCACGCCAATCACTTATTTGATAAGCGTTTTATAATTGAAAAATTGATGTACTCAAAATCATTCCTTTTTCGGTTGCCGTTTATAGCTATTTTCTCTTCTCTTCAATAAACAATAACGAGGGTTAATGTATGTGTATGAAATACTATTAGTATGGAGACATTTTCTACAAACGCTTTAATTTAAAAACCACAGTTCCTGCAATATAAGTTTTTTTTTTAATTGAACCTCTAGAGGCATCGCGCGATGTTTCTATATTTTTAAAGCTAAACGTTATTTAGTCCTTAAACTACGTCTAAAAATACCGTACATTAAATCTAACTATGAAAAAAAAATGATAACTTCTTACGACACTGCGAATTTTTATTTTTAGACGTAAAACTCAAACAGAACGAAGTATTTCCCAAAAAAACTTTTAACTTGTGAAAAATATTTGATTAGAAAAATAATAATTTAAAAATGACGTAATACGAGTTATGTGCTCAAAAAAGATGTCGTCACATGAACAGCTGAGACACTTGAGAGCATTGAACTTTATGAGTAAATAAAAACTACGCTCATTAGGTGATAATATATATACTTCGTCTTCTAGTTATATTCCATTTTTTTTTCATTATCACGTATCACCTGACATTATTAATTTATCCAGCATCAGAATATCATATGATCACCATAAAAATGCTGATTGAAAACGCCAAGATAGTTTTCAACTACCACAGCAGCATTATCATTAAAAAGCCATGAGCTCATGAACACAGGTGGGGTTACGGATTCAGACATAAATAAGTACATGATCATTTCAGTTGTCAGAACAGTGTGGTGGGAAATTGTAGCGATGTTACACCAAAATGATAATTGATTTAATAAATTGTGTTTATTTGTATTTATGCAGAGTTTAGTTGGGCCACTTTCACGTGCGTTAACGCAAGATTTAGCTGCCTCGAATCCTCACAAACCATGAAGTTGATTGTCATAGAGCGCACGCTACAACACCGTCTATATATTATTAAACATCATTCATAATGCTAAGCTCTAAGGCAGAAGCTTGCGCGTTTACTCGCTCCGATATCTGATAGATCTGTTGGTCATTTAAATTGTTGTCAACTCCTTGTTGAAACACAGAGAAATAACTATAACATATTAAAGTATATGTAAAACCATAGTTTTACTGAAGCTTTTTTGAATCACGACATACTCAAATGTCCACCTTGGAACATATATTATTCCCAACGACCTTCAGAGTAGAAATATGCAGACTTATACGCGACCCGAAAATAGACGGCAGCTAAAATATGCAAGGCATTTTTCGTGCTGCGATTTTTATTGGATTTTTTAAGAATATCGCATGATTAGCATGTCCTTAAGGAACGATCTCAAAACCAACCCTCAGTCAAGTGTTCACTAAGCAATAAATAATTTGATTATTAAAGAAGGATAAGAAAGAGAAAAAATAATAATGAGAAGATGATATAGAAGAAGAAGAAAAGGCAACTAATTTTCTTGGTAGTATTCAATTAAATTAATCAGCAGTAATTATTTCGCAGAAAATCAGCAATATTTAAAATGTTAAGTAAAAAATAAACGTTTGGCCGTAGAAAAATATCAATCTGCAGGAGAAAAATATAAAATTTTCAGGAAATAATTAAGGAATGGTAATTAATAATAAATAAGCATAGGTTTTCATTTATTGGGTTCATTATTCATACAATTTCATTAATTTTTACCAATGTTAAATAGATTACTCCCATTTTAATTTTATAACTGACCACAATCATACCGACACAGTGGATACTGCCAATTTATTGAGTCTATTGTTAATTCATTTTATTTAGCGCCAATTGATTTAACTTACTGCTAAAACCTTGAATTAGTTACTGAATAAAGAAATAAATTTTGAGAGAAAAACAAGAAGAAGAAGAAGAAGGCTAAGAAGAAGAAGGCGAAGAAGAAGAATAATTAATAAACGTGTAACTTAAGTGTAATAAAATATACTCATTACTCCCCTATGATTCGACAACAGAGCAACTTCTCGAATTATGATATTATTAATTAGTCTTTTGCCTCGAAGCGCTTTCCGCTTTATATTCATTGAAAATTAAAGGCGATTGTGATCAATAAAATTATTTGATTTCGTCCGCGGCGGAGTTTCTTTCATTTTCTCGGGTGAAAAGTTAATTACGTCGTTCTTTTAAACTAATTAGCTTGTAATAAAATTTTCACGAGCAATCGTTAAAGAAAATTTTCAGCCCCGGGATCGCTTTATCCAATTTTCGAGCGGGCGCTTCAGACCTTCGGAGCACGACCTTCGCACAAATATCCTTCACTGATACACCCACTTATTACAGCGATTAAAAACAATAAAATGCTCGATAAATACAATGAATTAAAATAATTAATAATTATTAAAGACATAATATGACTTTTTTTTTTTTTTGTATAAATGTCTTTTAACCGGGTGGCATAGTCACCGTTGTTTCGCATCCCTACTAAGCTTGATTTTCTTAAATCGATTTGATTAAATTTTAGCTCTTTACTGGTTCCCGGTAGTGTCGAGCCACCTCTTAAGGACAAATAAAAATTGTTCAGGCCTCAGGACCGTTGAGCTGATCATTCGAATTCCCTAAAAACGCTGATTATTGAACACCCATATATTTCTCTGATACTGTAGCCACAGTCTAAGCAAGTTGGCGGAATCTTGCCCTGGAGGCTCCCGAAAACCATCTATGTTACCATGTGGACTTCTGGGTATACAGGTGTTCTGGGACAAAGCAAAGACAACTTGGGCTTACAGAACTGTCAAACGTTAATTTGTGGTGTTTATATGATCCAAATACGGAGCTGATATGGTAAAAAATATTATTTATAACAATTAATTATATGAACTGAAAGATGTACTACTTTTTTTAAATTTAATGTTGGATAAAGTGAACGAATGTTTGATATTGAATGTGTCAAGATAAGGTATATCAATACAAAATAATAAAGAAAAAAAATTTGAAATTACATAATGTCCGAGAAATGATTAACTCGACGCTCCTTGGGCCTTTACCATTTGGTCGTAAGGATCGACTCAACTGGATAATTAAACGTACTTGGTTATTTTTTAACGCGAAAGACACAATGGAAACTTTTTTTTCGATAAAAACATATAAAAGTGCAGTTAGAACCTTTTCAGAGTAGCATAACGATTGAGTATCTGATATCATTGTAACCTTGTTGTTGTGACCACAAAGCCAGCGAGTCTGTGAAAAGTTTCTTGGAGATGCTCGCTTTTGAAGTTTTGTTAGCAATTTTGCATGGAGATAAATATTTTCGCTGAATATAAAACATGAGATTTTCATCACAATAAAAATAATGTGTTGTTTTTTTAAGCTCCACAATCATGATACCTTTGTTATATTGTTGTTCTTGTTATGTCTATAAAAAAATATTCAAAGAATGTTTTATTTGTATTATTACTTTAAGTTTGATACTACGTCTTTAATTTTGTTGTCTTTATATATTTTTCATCAGGTATGTGCTGTTTTACTTGTAGTATCATGTACTCTGCAATGAAGAATTTGATATACTGAAGATTCGTTCATCACGTATGACTTATTTCTCTTCGCAGATGAGTAATTTGAAAGCAATTAAAAGCGTTTAATAACTTTTTAATATTTTTTTTCCAAATATATAAGAAAATAAAATATTTTTCTTTAATATCAAAACTTACTTACCTCAAAACGTGTAGCGTTCTGGCATATTTTATAAATATGCTGAAATCATTTTTAAATGTTCCAAAATGCTAAAATCGGCTTTAAATGCATCCAAACATTTAAATGCTACTAAAACGATAAAAAATTAAAAATATATGCTAAAATTCGGGTCTCTACTCATCATCATCATTCCATAACCATTTGAAAAGTTGAAGAAGCATATTATCATCCCAACATACCGCCACAAATATATGTCAGCCACTATGTTTTTGCCTAATTCATTAGAATTATATGTATACGAGTTTATAAGCATGTGTATATGTATGTGAGTGTATAAACACGTACATGTGTATGATAAAGTACAGTATGAGTAAATATCAATAATCTAAGTCAAGAACTGAAAATAAGTGAAATTAAATACTCGTTTATAACGAATATACTCGTAGAATATAGTAATTTTGTGGCTTGTCATATTAAAGATTAAATTATACACTTATAACCATAAAATGAATGAGTCTTAATTTATATAAGTCTACCGGCTACACAAACAATTCTTATTCATCAGAAGAAAACTAGAAACTAAAATGAATTCCAAAACATTAATTAATGATAAAGAGATAAGTGAAGGAGAGTGGAGAAGAGCCAGACATCGGTGCATTGACTGGTTGAAAAGAGCGATTTCTCAGGAAACACGTTAAATATCGAGCTAAATGTTAAATTATGTGAAATATAATCGATTTTCTTATATAATAGTATGTTATAAAGAATTGCATTTGTATTGGTTGAAAAAAAAAAACAACTTAAAAAAACTGTGCAATCTACGTTACCAGATGTACCCGGCAGTTAGTTCCAGTTTCAGACCGTGGGCACTGGAGTAATAATATTTGGAAAAGAATGGGTGTCATCCTGGCTGGAGATAAAATGAGGCTTACTCCGGTGGGCGTTGCCAAAAATATGAAATATCAACTATTCATGAACTTAGCCGGTCTCATATATTCTCCTGGGCGCTTTATTACAACTTATTCCCCAAGGAGCGGCTTCTCCGCGCGATAAATTTGCGAGATTCGCGGCCGTATTGACACTGATTTGAAATAATATTCGTTCAAAATTGGCATTTATAATGCGCAGATAACAGATGTAATCGTATTTCATTGCGACACATGCCTCTGTAAAATATTACCGGTAATAAACCTGCGAGGGGTGTAAAATTTTACAAAAAAATTGTTCATTCTCACAAAAATATCAGATTCATTTAAGAGTAAGAATTTACTCGTCCATACGTATTTAAAGGTATTTTTTTTGATGGATCACAAAACTGAGTTGAAATAAAGGTGTTTTTTGTGTAATATTTCTTTCCATATCTGAAACATATACATACCATCAATTGCCACTGTCCATGCCTTGTTCCAAGACATTTTTGCACCAGAAGGTACACAAGGAAAAATATATTATTCCCGACGACCTCGATGGCCCAAGCCCGTAAACTTGAAAATAAATAAAATGTAGTATCCGAGGTGTGTTGATGAATGCTTTGTTAATCGGATTTTTAGGAAGATTGGATGCTTAGCCCTACGCTCCCGATGCCTCTCTTGATCATTTGGTCCTAAAAAGTAGTCAATCTGACTCGACGATGACCCATTTATTTTTTTCCCGCGCCAGATGTTGCTTAACTACGGTCTTGTGGGAACCGTGCTTAAGGTCTGCCATTGACACTGGTGTATGTAATAAAAAATATATAATACAATTATTCATCTATAAATAACATCCATTGATGTACGGCTGATTCCTTTGATGGTAGTCATTTTTTTCGATGAACTCCAACACAGAAAGTCTTCTTAAGAATGGATGCAGCTGCAGTATAATGACGTCAGTGAGTAAAAAATCCACATACTTTAAATGGTAAGCGTTGTATACAATCTCCTTCACTGACTAGCGACATTCAAAAAGTACTTTTTTTTTGATTTGTAAAAGAGAAAATATGTTTTTATACGAAAATGGCTCATTTTATAATATTTTTGTCAATGTTAAAATCGCAAAAGGGGAATTTAATTTTTGTTAAACAACCTTAATTTCTGAAAATAGCATAAAGTACAAAGAGCTTTAGAGACTGAAAAGGGTATACGGAACATTTAAGTTCAATAATAGATGGACAATACGTCATTACTGCAGGAGGATTCTGATTGTTGGCAATTATTACAAGGAACGTTAACAATCTGCCCGGGACAATGCCTCTTAGCAGTCGTCTGCCTTTGCTATCTCATTCAGAAAATGTTCCCGTTGAATAATTGTTCGATACTCTATAATGAGCACTGTGACATTCTGTATTTATTCTTGTTTCCCATTTACTAGTCAAAGATATTTAAGACCGCTTTATTAATTAAGTTAAAATCACTGTATACAAATAAATAATTGTATTTATATTTCTTTTATAAGAGGCCCCAGCTATTCAGAATTGAAATACATCTGTAATTCCAAATAATTCTAATAATAAATCCATTTGAAAAATTGTGGACATACGCCTAAAATCTAAAGGAACAAAATTGTTTTTTTTTTTTATTTCAAACATTAGTCTTGTGCAGCTTAAAATATAATTAAACATGAAATTGAGCAATACAAATATATATGTAATAAGGATTTCATTAAAAGCAAAATTAATTAAGAATTTCAACTTGGAGTACAAATAGTAGGGTCTTTCAACACGTTAGACCACAGAAAGAACGGAATAATCATCACGGCACATCCAATCGTATCCACAGTGGATGTAATTGTGTTCCGAGTTCATACATGTGGCTTTATCACACGGGAACGAGTGTATTTCAATTGTCTAATCGTTCATATAACTATTTATCACGGATTACTTGGGGCTCGCGGCTCGCAAGATAGCAGGGGACTGTGGCAAGGCAGTCGTGAGATCGCGTTGTAATCCAAACGATTTGGAACTACGGCACCGGGAATAACGTTCTCCAGGGTTACTACCTACTCAACTCAGCAATATTCCTGTAATTAAATTTTATACCAAAAATATCATTTGTTTTCGTTATTACATCAGCTCCATATCTAAACCATATAGTAACACAACACAGTTCTTTCAGATGCCTTGAGTCTATATACATATTTTCCCACAGCTTATTTCTCTTTTTGGAGAGAGCCCAAGAGATTAAAAATAAGCCATCTGCAGTCCCCAAGCATATCAATGTTTTTCAATCAGCTTTTTTAAGGAGATAAGTATTGCCTGTACCATATAATTCAATAAAGCGATAATAATAATTCAATAATAAAGCGACTGAGCTCCACCAACGACACACGGTATATTTAAATAGTAACTATCCATGTATGCTCCGCGCCCAATACTGCTTAACTTCAATGTTTATGGTTTAATTTTAAGCTCATCTGTGAAAAAATGCAGTTGACGGATTTTTATGATCATAAATAATTGTAGATACCGTAAGCTATTGAGAATAATTGTTAATTTTTTTTACAAATATTTTGTTTATTGTATTTGGAAGAATTCACATAAATTAAACACATATTTTTGTTTCCATACTTTCTTAAATTGGTCAGAACTTTCAGTGGGTCATACGTGACATAACTAGAATAGTTTTCGAACGTATTTACGGATGAATTTTTATTTATACAGTATATATTTTTTTATTTAACATTATTCAATATTAAATTTTTTAATCTCCGGTTATTTAGTGCACTATAAAAATTTAATTAAAATAAGACATTAATACTAAAACTAAAATTACTTGTAAAATTAATTATGCAAACTTTTTTCATGTTACAAGGCTATTGTAGTATGTATAAAGATACATAGAAAACTATCTAACAAACTAAACCAATATTTCCTTTTATGTGTTAGACCCTTACAAAAAAAACTGTGTTTACACAAAACACAACGTCAATTTATTTCACCTTTCTCTGCCTGAACATTTGTTCACCATTTTCTTGCTCAGACATATACACTGTATTAATCACACGTTACTTGGCAACCCTAAGTATGGCGGAAAAGGCAGCTTCCAATAAATTACGGGACACGTGGTAGTGATGTGAAATTGCCGTGATAAGAAAAATGTTTACATAGGACATTAACAGTAATTGACTGTAACGGTTTATAAAATAAATTAGATACCGGAACCTCGCTCACTATTTTCCTGTCGTTAATATGTGATACAGCATGCTCTGTCTCAAAAGATGTCTTGAAAAGTATTACATAATAAAAATTCTTTTACGCTTTCAACAATGTTTGTAATACACAAAACAAATATCAAATAAATTATAAGTCTTGATTCAATTTAACGTTTAAGAAAACGTGTCAAAAATTCAATCTTGTGTGGAATTTCTTACTGGTAGATAGTTGTGTTTTTTTTTGTAGTTTATATAGTTTTTCTCGGTTTTAATATTTAAAAATAGAAAATGACGATTTTTTTCGATTTTTTAATCTGTACATGTATGATTGTACATAAATTTATTTTCTTAGCTCAGTAAATACAATAAGTCGCCAGAATAAAAATAAAATATTAATTCAGTCGTTGTTATACTTAAGAATTGGCTAACTTTTTTAGCTTACATAGTGTGGAATGGTATTCATTGTAAGAAGCTGAGCAATTAATGAAAAAACAGCTGTAGCATCTAAGGAATATTTGAAAATAATAAACCAGAATGTTGAATAATATCTGATGATAAGCATTAATTCACTCCCGAGGACGGCGGCTTAATTCAACCAACAATATGCGGTAACCCAACAAGTACGCGTCTGCGTCTAATGTTACTTAACGTAAGTGATCGAATGAAAAACACATTCAAAATATACTCTCGTCGTTTGTCAAAGTTAAATCTAATTTAGATTTAAATGAAATATATTAAAGATTATTTGTTATTGTTTATTATTATATATCACTTGAGAAAGCCTTTTTAACGAAGGTGAAACATAAAGTCAAAATTAAATTTGTTGATTCAATACATAAAATCCTATTTACAATAGTGAATTTGTATTTCATTTAGAATAGATACTCATATTGACATAATTCCACCAATAATGATCCATCTATCAGATTGTCATGTAATATTAATAAGCAAACAGGCGTACAGCACGATCGCATCCGAAAATAGCATTCACGTGACGCCTTCATCATCGTTACAGCGATCCTCCGTGAGTGGAGTGAAGGGGTTTCATATGCACCGCCCAGCTCTGGGGACGGGTGAGGGTGGCGATCTCCAGGGACAAATGTGTGGACCCGCTGCTCGACGTATTTGCCTGCAAATCTGCCTGCATGATGAACAAGAGTGATCCATCCACGTCTAATCACGGCAACATGATAATCTCCCTGTTCTATTCTCGCATACGCGGGGATGATCCAGAATACTGACTATTCCACCACGTACGAAAACCACTCCAGGCGAACGGGATGACGTACACAATGAAAACTAGATGGGATGTTTTTCATCGCAATAACGATCATACAAAGTCTACTCTGTTAGTTAGTATGCTATTATTTACTGAATTGTACATTTTTCCTGCCGTTTTTGTATGTTTTCCAACTAGTTTACTATACAGCTAATTTTCTTTAACGTAGTTTTTTTTTAATGATGAGTATTCATATACGTAATTCACATTGAATTTGATTGGTGGCATTCACGTTATGAAATAACCAATGAGCGACCATTCGAGGCTTAATAAATACAAAATTCACAACTCGGAAATAAATAAACATTTCTGTAATTTTATTTTGAAACGAAAATGATCAGTGAGTGATATAGAAATATTCACAAATGAGATATATGATATTTTGATGGTTAACTCTTAAATCAAAGTATTTTACAACTACAATTTAAGTGTTTAGATGACGAATTTATTGTGATCAAAATTAATTTAATAAATAAAACATTAAATAATTCCCAAAATAGTATAGTTGAAAACTGTTTTTATTTATGCGACAAGATATTAAAAAAAAAAAAATTCATGAAAATATTTTATGTGGATAGGTTATGGTAAAAAAGCTGTTGAAAAGATTTTTGAAAAATGAATTCAAATGCACTCTGCTTGAGTATAAGAATGACAGCTGTAACTAAGAATGTGTCTCTTGTAGGATTATATCACTCATTGTGCTAGAGGTATATAATATTAAGATATATAAATATAAAGACGTACATACACCTTTATATATAAGTGGGAGTGTCCAGGAAGAAATAAGTGTAAGTTAATCCGCTTTTGCAGCGTTAGGATTAAAGAAGGGATAACCTCCACATGACAGAAAATACTTTTTCTCTGTCGAAATGAAATTCAACTACTTTTTTTATATATATATTTACTTAAGCATGTACATTAAATAATACATAATAATATTGAGATCTTGTGTGAAAATTTAAGGACGCTTTCAATTTTTGAAGATGGTTAAGCGCTGTATGTAGAGTGTTGATCCATCTACGTCATCCCCCTTCGGCCCAGAATTCAGGTTAAAACTCACTGCGAATGTTTAGTTTTCATAGGATTTTATCAACATCAAATTAGTTAAAGGTGAATGTTTTATGAGTTATTTTGTAGTCATAATTTAGCATTTTTTTGAGCTCATAGATTTTGACTATTTTAGTACTTTTTTTTTTGTATAATATTGTTTGAGTACTATACAAACTTTTAATATTTGTGTTAACTCAAGAAAATTTTAGAAATTCCCTGACTCTTTATCAAAATATATTATATTTAATTAAATATGTGCTTATATATAAGTTTAAGTGCTTAAAATTACTGCAAGTAGGTACAAAGTATTAGTTATTTGGGACAAACGTACATAACATTACAAATTAAAATATTTATTAATTATTTAGGTGGATTCTCAGGGGCTTGTTTTATTTTCTTATGTTCGTCGTATAGTATTTTTTGTTTGATAAATATGATACTTTTTATTATTTGAAGTAATTAAATAAGCATCATATAATTTCCATACTTCACCATTCATCATAAACTTTCATGTATAAATATTTATTAACAATGTATTTTTTTTTGAAATTGTATGCATTTGGTCGCATCACAATATTACCTAATATTAAGCATGATTGAATTCAAAAGAGAGTAATTTCTTGTCTGCATGAAAATTCAGCCTATTCATGGTGCATTTCACAGTGGCATGGTCGCGAATAAAACCGCTGATTGGGTGACTCTGGACTGCATTCAAGCCATTCGACAAGATCCACGCTATAGCTGAACGTGTGTGCGGAGTATATGCCAAGCCATTACACGGTCTTTTCAATCCTGAAGCAAATTCCATCTCAGGAACAAATCGTGTGTTACAGACTGACCATTTTTTACTATTTTAATAAGTATTTTTTTTCAATCGATTATTTTTAATAGCATTACATCACTTGAAAGTATTTTAGTAAGTATGGTCAATATCTATCGTCTTAACTGCTTCATATTATTCGAATTAATTATAATTTGAATTCATAATTTCACGTTTAATAAGCACGTAATCCAATGATAATTATGCATCATTTTATACTTTTTTATTTTAAATTTTTAATCTAGATTCAAGACTCTTACCTTACATGGAACTATAATTTAGAAAGCTTTTGGTGGCTGTAAAATAATAAAGCAGGTTTTTTTAAATTTTATACATATATATTTTTTTAAATATTCTTTGTCATTGTTGGTTCCGTATCTGTCATATATAGTCACAAACATTTGCCAATACTCAGTTTTGTTAGTTGTCACTATCAACTGTAACGTCAGCCGAAAGTCTACCAGGGAACGTAAGTCCGAGAACAGAATCTATAGTATCTAAACCATTTTTGAGTAATTTCGTTTTTTTTGGTAAGCTGATAATTAGACTAACAATATCATTATTTGATTCTTATATATTTCTCACACATACTGAAATACAACGCTATAAAATTTATTATGGTGCAGTAGGCATTGAATATTTGGTCACCCTAAGGCATGTGCGCATGTGTCGTGTGTAGTCCACTAAACATGGCTAACAGACGCGAAATGCTTCAGTTGAAAGAACTCCTGGCTCAGCTGCAAAATAGATTAATTAGCGAATGCATTGTATGGAGCTCTTGTCACCCTATTCATCCACACTGTGTGCTGGTAAAGTTGAGAACATTAAATGCGCCAAAATAATTGGTTGTGCAATTTCACAAAATATAATATAATACATAAACCGGCACCGCAATTCAAAATGATGCAGAAATTGGCACTGAATTTGGCATTTACAGCGTTCAATTTTATATATAATAATAAAAATACCTTCACCAATAAAAAAAACTATGACAATGAATTCTTAAACGCCTTTACTTTTGTAATATTTCTTCAGAAGAAATTTGTAAGCGTGTGAATATAAAATCAATCTTGACATTCCTATATGTTTCTGATTTTTGTAATAATGTTTATCAGCGTCTTCATACAACAGTCGAGAATCTATAAACATTGTAAACAGCTTCTAAGTTCTCCTTTGTGTAGTAAGATTTGAAATAACTATTTTATTTATTATATATATCATTCGTTTTTTGTATATTCTGAGTAGTACTACCATTAAAGACCATATGGTCCACGCCTTGGGAGCCCCGTAACTATCTTAAACCCGCTTCTGTTGACTATACATGAAGGTTGACGGTATAACTTTAGTTATATTTTAAAAAGTCTCGTTCCTTACAAACAGCATTTTCTATAAAATAAATATGAATGTACCAGTTCTCTTAAAAACTTAAATTAATTATGTTTTCTTAATAAAAAAATAATAATATATATTTGACAAGTTCAAATTAAAACAATGATAAAATGATTTCTTTTTGTAAAATGTTTTGAGTTCTTTATAAAATTAATTTAAGGTGTATCCAATTAAAAATAACTTTCTTGTAATGTAAGGTATTTTTTTTTACCTTTGACATTAAAAAATGTACAGGTAATTTAAAATACCTAAGCAAGATATTTAGAAGTTTTCAGTCCTTAAACAATTTCTTGTCATATTCACAGCCTACGTACTGGAAACATTATCCTTTACAATTTAGACTTTGAACATTTTTAAAAAAATTAAATATTTTATTGCTTTTTTTCAAGAAAAGACATTTTAGTGTTTTCTTTCAGGCGTTTTATTATTAAAATCATCTTGGACGTTAAAAAAACCGTTATTTATTTTGAATTTTTTGCCTGTCGAAAGTATACATACGAGTAATATATTAATATTTATAAAATATTCTTCTACGTTTTTTGAATACTTAAATATCAAGTTATTTTATTAAATAAATTATTTATCGTTAAGTTAACGACTCTTTTTGAAAACATTAAGTATATTTTTGTCTTTCAAGGAAAGTGAACTTTTAGAAATTTAATAAAAATTTCAGATTGTACACAAAATTACACCGAACTTTTAACTTAATACATTTAATTATATCTTATTAATGTATGTGATTTTCGAATGCTGTTTGATATTTTATTTCCTTATCTTGTTTTGTTGCTGTTAGATGTTATTTTCTAATGTTTGAAAATCTAAAATCACTCGATTGAAATCTATATACTCCTACTATTCACTGAATTTATTTACTTATGAATTAAGTGGTAATGGTATTAGTAAGTAAGTTGTTGAGTATCGGATACAATGGAACTAGTTGTTTCTAAGTAACGCTCATTGAAATAAACGTCAAACTTTATATTATCCAATATTAATTAATTGGCGTAGTATATCACCTCACAACGTGCCAGTGGTGTCCAAAGTTCTCAGCTGTACACAAACGCGAATTATTGCAACCTGGCATATGTTCGAGACGGAGCTTAAGTTTGCACAGTACCTACTACAACATGCCGTCATGGAGTCAAAATAGCAAATAACACTGAGAGTACACTTGAAGCAGTGGAGTACTATAGAGCCACGAAAACAGCAAACCTCAAGACATCAAAAGGGGGCTCAGCTGAAAGACATCGTCATCAGTCAAAAGCAATCCACGTTTTAAGCACACACTTAAGTGGCTTATTTGATGTTAAGATAAACGATACTATTTCAGATGTCTTTCAATAAACGGGTTATTTAAATTAATAAAATTAATACAACAATGTGTAAAGTAAAATAATGTTTTTCTGAATATGACTTGTATCGTGTTTATCAAAACGCTTTTTTCTCAAGTGTTTAGAAAAATGAGGTTATAAAATGATAGATGTCGTAAGTTAAAATTCTAAATACTCTTTTAATGTAATAACTTTATTAATTTACGTATTTTAATTAATTATCAATTGCACAAATTATTGAAATTTATTTGAGACTTTGATTGGAAGACTGGAGAATTTATCTTATTTTTAAATTTTTTATTATATTTAACTTATAAGTTTTTTTTTTTTTGGTGAATATTTAAAATACTTTTTGTGATAGTATATACATAAATATTTACTAACTACTCACTGATTACAAAATCATCATATTTTGTTGAATTAGTAATATATATTTTTTTATCTCATTCTTCCAGAACGTTATTTCTGTTGATTGTATCATTTCATTATAGTATCATTGCTATTATTAACCGTATATTATAATAAGAAACTATTAAAAACGTATGATTCATTAGGTATTATGTACCGTTCTAAACCGTAAAAGATTTTATAACTAAAACTATTCTTGAGGCCCATATAATGTTTTAATACTTTAGGTTTCGCTGTTAGTTTGATGTAAGAGTACTTAGTGTAAGGGTAAGCCCTATCTGTCTGCTCGTTCGTCAACCGAGTCAGAAGAGCTCTCCCCTTTAATAGTTGCGATCTCCCAGAAGCCGGAGAGCTGATGCGCTGTTTAGAAACACTGTCAATATTGTCGTAACCGTCTTTGACGAGTTCAGCCTCAGCATTATTCGCAGGGCCAGACCTGACTGAGCTACTCGTACACGGCGTACCTCTTAATTGGATCCACAGACCATATAAGATGGAAAACGTCCCGTTTCTTGACAACGTGCCACCAAAGACAGCATGTTAATTTAATTATTTCACTTGTGTGTAATATATGCACATGTCTGAAATATTTGAACCTTATTAATACACAGCATTTGATTACTACTTTTACTGAACAACCGATAAACAAACAAATTTAAAACACAATCTTATATGCCATTTCTCTCGTTAATAAATCAGAGAAAAATAAAAGGAAGACGTTGGAATTTAAACCAAGAACTCTGTTAGCACTGTATTCATTTATTTATCCAGCGTTCACTCAAAGCTTAATCAATTAATATATTTAAAAGTTTAATTTTCTACGGACAACTTTTAATGAATTATATCAAATTTTTACCCTAATAGCCAATTACATAAGGCTAAATAAACTACTTATTATATCTAAAATAAAAATCTATTTTTCCTTCATACAGATTAGCATATATAAAATATTATTTTTACAACTGATTGTTAACAAACTGCTCGTTTCAATAAAAAACACCGTTGTATCCCAAATCTTCTATACATTATACGTATTGTTAAGAGATTAAAGAACATCCGAAGAGTTCAAGTATCCGAGGAATATTTGAACGATTGTATCCCAGAGTCTTAATTAGAATTCAAGATTCCTTAAGGACCTTAATTAACTAAAGAGGCGGCTCAAATGAATTTATTATAAGTGGCAAAATAATACTGTCTTGAAGTAAAGACATGAAAATGGATCTTTATATCTTGAATCAACCAATAGCAAGTGAGATCATTCGACTTTGACAATAAATTAGACCATCTTTATTTTTTGTAATGAAATATTTGAAAATTAAATTGCTTGATTACTTTTCAAACTATTAATTTAATTTTCCAATAGTTATAACATCGTTTTTTCAACATAAAAACGTCAAACCGAATATTTAGTAATATTATTCTATTCTATGCTACACACATATATTTTAAAGCAGAGCAAGAATTAGTTACAAAGATTAGTTTTATTATTAATTATGTTTGCCTGAGCTGCAATAATTAAATAGTTCATTTTCCAAGCTATATTGAGGAAAGACGTCCGCAAAACTACATAAAATGTACTTAAAAAGCAGAACTTGCTTTGAATTGTGCGGCTGATAGAACGGTATGATTACATTTCGTGGTATTGAGTGAATATTGAAGAATAAAGTTAGTTTGAATACGATTTAGAATACACATTAAATAATAATCATTTCTAGAGAAATTAGTGACTGATAAATTGCTTACAGTACTGCAATACAGCGCTTCGCTTCGCCACTCGTATGTATTAGTTCCACTGAAACTAGCCTTGCTCACACTTCACTCATCGCCCGGTTAACGGAATTCCACTAGAAGAGAACGGGGCATTTTCACAGTATGCTACGTACTAATTAATGGTCTTAAAAGTTCCGCACTATCAAGTATCAAGCACTCTCTAGTAGACAGACTAAACGATGGAATGCCGAGGGTGTCCTTTCATGTCAGTGCAGGTGCTTAGCTGTTTCTGGAGACGCCGCTCTAAAGAGCTTATTTCGCACAGCGTCATCCAAACAATGCAAAGTTTTGAATCGCAAATAGAAGCGATGTAAATATTTATGATATTCAAATCAACGTTTTCGAATTTATGATCCGTTTTTAATTTAATGAATTACATTACGGAATTAAGATAAAGTGTTTGTCAGGATATTAATGGCTTATTTTATAAATTTCGGATTCATATCTACACTAAGACTTAGCGAGACAGCAAAGGTTCAAAATAAATTATGAACATTTAAGTATACGATAAAAAATCTATCATGTTGAAATATACACATTTAATATTTATTTGTGTTTGAAATATTGTGTATATGATTTTAAATAGTTTTATTGATTTTTAACATGCGATGAAATACATTTGAAAATTATACAACTATGAATAATAATTATTCCATATCAACTGTCTAGGACCTAGGTGAACAAAATATTCTTCAAAAAGTCTTGAAATTAATATTTTGTCTGCAATTATAATCTTCGCTTCGTATTAAGTCAGCTCAGTATCATGGAGTTTCGCCGAGTATATTTGCGTACTTATTGGCTTTCCAGAACGATAAGATAATATACTTGAGTGATATGTTCAAGTTGTTTAAAATTAATACGTCAAATAAAATCAATAAATGAATTTAAAATATTAATTCTACTAAATTTATAAGGTTTTAGTTTAGTAACACAAATTATGCGGTCAGAGTTTCTCGGTGTATCTATTTCTGCTATGAACCTAAACTAGATGATTTAGTTACAAAATGAAACTATATATAGGCACATTTATTATGAATGAACATGCCTTCACCTTGGCTAGAGTTCGTTCAAATATTAGTTATTGCAGGGTTGCAAAAGGGCCATTACCTGATTAATATTTCATGGAAACGGCCAAACGTACACTCAGATGTGTAAGGCTAATATTATTATTTGTACCTGCTCTCTAAGCTCTATAAGAAATAATTTAATGATACTTTTAAAATTTAATGCCTGGACGTAAAGATAAAACTACCTTCCTACGTAGTTTCTCTGAAAACCTTCAGTCGTTTTGAAATATTTTATGCTTCAACATCGGTCGTAAAGAATGCTCGTAATTTCTTTAGTTAACTATTTAACAATTCACCTATTTTATTGTTAAATTTATTATTGCACAGCAAGTCTTAAATGTGAACTTTTAAGAAGGTGCCGCTAACATTCTTTTGCGCTTATTTTTTTTAATTTAATATTTTAATGCTCAAACATAGAGAAAAGTGTGCTATAAAAACGTGTTCTTTGTTTTTAAATAAAAGTTCAAAGATAAAATATTTTTTCATAAAATCCGTCATCACTAAAAACGCTTATTTAAATAAAAATATAATGCTAAAATCCTAATGTTATGTATTTTTATAGTCAATTTTTGTTTGATTTTTTTTTCCTTTAAAATAATATATGTAAAGTTAGTTCTACTTTTAGTTATTAAGAAAAAACATTGCTGTAACCCGTACCCATATAGAAAAATGTATCATAAAGTGTTAGGTGTGAGACTTTTTCATTTTATTGAAATTCACGCGAAAAAATACTATTACAATAATTAACTTATCAGTTAATGTCTCCTTCAAACATTAACATTTCTTTTTATCAACGGTCAATTCATTAGTTAATGAAAGTGCCTCATTGACCATTGAAACCTTACATTAACGGCCTAATAACATATCAATTACTAATGTTACGTATACAAGCAAGAGGCTTGTAATTTTTCAGTTACATCATATAAGATAATAAAATTAAGTATACTTATATTTTAAATATCACAAAAATTTTCAAAGAGCTTTTTGTAAAAAGAAACGAGATATAATTTTACATCAGGGTTTTACTAGAGTAATTGTTTTTTAAACATTCATTTTAAGATGTATTTTCAATGTTAAATCATTATTATTTGAGCTTGCTTTAATATGGATAACGTAGATAAATGATTATTCAAGATAATGAAAACATAGGTTCATATCACACACATATTCACTCTAGATTGCTGAAAAAAATTCAACGTTTAATAGGTTAAAACAAACCTTTATAATACTGTATATTGATTACAAGATGTCATATTAAAAGTTATTTTGGAAAAAAAAAAATATTTTTAAAAGGAACTGACATGAAATGAGACCAAGACGACTGACATGATGACAATTTGTGGAGATTATATTCATTAGTTTGAGGTTCTTGGGTAGAGCCAGCCTTGGGATTGTCGTTCTGTTCATCCAATCTCCTTAAAAATAAATCTAACATCCTCCAAGCTTATGCCCTGTGAACATCAATGACAATCCAAGGAAAGTGGGAGCTGCCAAAACTGTGTTGATATGAAACAGATATAAGAAGAAACATAGACTCTATGTAGTTAGAGAGCAAGGTGTTATGATATATGTAAGTACATTTATTCACGTAATCGAGGATGAAATGACTTTGTTTTGTATATACTGGAGAACTGGGCAATCGTTCATTTATAAAGAACGTCTGCAATTTTCGCTTTTGCGACTATCACTATAAGTTGCACATCTATCACAAAGGCAGAGTTTAATTTCAAATAAAATTGCGTCGTTCCGCTCGTGTCGTCCCTGAAGTGCTGAAGTGCAAGCTTGTGCCGGCCATGGCCCGCGGTGTGGCGGGCAATCTTCCAGCCTTTCTCATCGCGAATTAGACCGCACCGGCTAGCGTCAAAAGGGGCAAATTGTAGCGGCGAAAGGCCGGGGCTGCGGAAGCCTTTTGCAGCGAGAAGGTACGTTAATCAAAACACACGCTCTTGGACCCCTGAGACCGGCCAGCGCAACACTAGTGCCAGAGCAACGGTCAGGAGCGAGGGTCGCGGAATACAAGTACACATTTCACACGAAATTTTAGATATTTAATTTTGGTACGAATAATATCATGACCTGGTTGGGAAAAGTATTAAAAATGCCGCAGAAGAGCATAAACTACAGCTGCTTTATTTTTTCAAGCCTCCGAGATGGCTACGTCCTGGAAGACTTAAAATCTACTTGAGGGAGGCAAAACTAACATGGGATAAGGCTCGTACTAAGGCGGCTGACTGAGTTTTATGGCAGCAGTTTGTTAACGCCATATGCTCCAGTTTGGCAAACGGAGATGGTTATTATTATCATGAATATCATGACTTAAGTGTCTTAAATGTGTTTGAAGTATATAGTTTTTATCGCATTCGAAAGTGCACCAGTAAGCTGTATGACGGTTAGCCATGACGGTCAGACGCTGAATGTGGGAAACGTATGTTGATAGTCCAGGCTGCCCATGTGGTAGCCCCTTGCAGGACGCTTAACACGTTCTATGGTATTGCCAAATATTAGATTTAAGTAGGGAAAGGCTCTTTAGCGTAATCCAACAGATGCCTGGATCGGTTGGATATGTCGAACTCATCGCTACGGAGTCCAACTATCATGTCTTTTCTGTAAACACGACGACCTTCGGCGAAGAAGTCAAAATGATACAAATTTTAACGTCTGAACTACTAATTTTTACACCCACGTTTGGTGTTGCTCACCAAAGCCCGTTAATTTTATAACTATAAAGTACTTTGGAGACAATCACTTGGTAAGTGCTCCCAAGGAGCGTAGGTACAAAGCGACCGGCCTGGGGGCCTTAGGCCCCAAAAAAAAAACACCTATGTTGTATGTGTGTGTGGATTGAAGAGATTGGAAGTGTAAATTGATATGATTCAGAGCGATTTTGTATAAATCACTCTGCCTTCAACTTCTTTTCTTCTACTGCATCTTCTAATTATTCTTCCTTTTCTACGATGAAACCTTCCTAAACCTAACATCATGTTTTTTCACGACACAGATGTTCAGCTGTCATGCCATATTTTATCTGGTCCTTCTAGATGTCAGGTACTCTAAGTCAGTTCATTAGCTGATATGTGTATTTACAAGATAATTATGTTGTACTTTAATGAACGTTCAATAAAAAAAATATATAATTTAATTAATTTATATATATTGTAACTAAATAGTCACAAGCTCGCACTGTCGGTGGTCTCTAAGAAACTGAAAAACTATATTTGCCCCACTTGATTTCATCTAACATGACCTTATTACTTGATATTGTGGCTTTTGGGTGTAGCCGTGTGTGGCGAATTTCTTTTATCCAATATTTCGACTGCCATTGCAGGGGTCTTCTTCAGGATTGATGATTTAGTTATGATTTAGTTGTGAGTTTATGTCAGATAATTTTTTACGAGCGATATTTATATGTCCATGGCAACTACATACTCAAGTTTCATTGGTCTGGAGAAGTTGGGTATGTTCTAAGAATACGGTAGGTATGTTTTAAGAATTGTACCTCCACAAACGTCAAATAAACCCAATAGCCACAATATCAAATCTGGCCGTGAAAACCTAAGAAGATACCTTAGTACTTGATCGTGTCAACCAACAAATATAAAGACGGAAAGAAAATACTTCAGTATTGTCGTATTTTTCTTTTTTGGTCATTATCAGACGACCCTCGTACAGTGTCTGCTTCATCGTTTGACCTCCTGGCTGCAATTTAAATAGTTCCGAAACGTGATCCTTTCACGCGGCGGATGCAGTTTTTAAGCATGTGCCAGCAACGTAAAATATCTAGATGTCTGTATACAAGTATATATATATTATAAAATATCTATACTGTGAGATTCAGGTGGTGTGGATTTTGCAATTACAGTAGCCTTATTGAGAATTCCTGTCCAGCGTGGCGATACTTAAATTGATTGGATTATACATAGAACATATTTAATTGTACATCTATGCCTAGTAAAATTTCGTTACATATATAATAATATATTACGAGTATTCTATAATTAATTAATTGGTTATAGTGGGTCTTATAAAAGCAGGCACAGGTGTCAGTTTTTTAAACCTTCTTCTCCGTAGTATCAATCCGGTGGATTGGTTTGCAGCAACAGAATCTTGCATCTTGATCTCCACTCCTCTCGGTCCTCCGCAACACTCTTCAGCTCAGCATAAGAGCTACAATTCATGTTCTCGAACACTTGCTGCAAATACTCCCGTTCAAGACATTAGTAACCTGAAATATGTTTATCTAAAAAGTATGCATCTGTGTAATGTACATTGGTGAGCATAAAATTTCTGCAGTGTAAATTTATCGGAAAAATAAATGTAACTTTTATCCATGATCCATGTCTCAACAACGTCAAATTAATCATCCAATATCTGCCCAATAAATGCCTTAAATACTGCAGATGCCGTCTCCTTGAGTTCTCAAGATTCTGATCTGGATAGAGTCAGGAACGACAGTGGATCTTTTGATGCAGAGACATCTTAGGCCCTTAGGGTGAGGCATGGGCTGTGTCAACTCACAGAACTGTGTGGCGGCAATGTGTTCCATTTATAGAAAAAGACACGGGAAAAAAACAATTCTACTGTTAAATTTAGATAAACTTAGTATTGTTGTTAGATAATTGGCTTAAGCATTTTTTTTTCGTAGTATCGATCCGGTGGATTGGTTTCAGCAACCAAAATTTTTGCATCTCCATTTCTACTCCTCTCGGTCCTCCGCAACCCTCTTCAGATCAGCATAAGATCTACAACTCATGTCCAAGAACACTTGCTGCAAATACTCCCATCTAGGGCGCCCTCTACACTCTCTACCCTCTACAATCCCCTCCACAATGTCGTGAAGAAGACCATCTTGGCGCATGATGTGACCGATCCGTCGGGCTAGCCTCGCTGAGATGGTTCTTACTAGGTCCCTATCTTCCTTGATAAGCATATTTAAGCACTAGAAAACGTAAAATAGCTAACGAATAATTAAAAAAGTACGTTCGATGTCGTCATAAGATGATATTACCCCATTTTGTACCAGATCATTCGGCATATTTATCTTCACAAATATCTATTATCCCTGAAATAAAAGACTGAAAGACGCCAAGGTGGAAATGGGAATAATTTAATAATGCACTAATGTAACATCATTCTTATATTGACAATAAAACACCCTGGGATTTATGGAGGAACTCAAAATATTTTACGGCGCCGCGGTGTAAGTAAAGCCTAATGCAATTCTCGTAATACTCCGCCGGTGATAATGTTGTTACGCTCAAAGAGGAGTTGTAAAATTTAATATTTATTTAAAATGGAATCTTTTAGCTTCTTCGTAAACATTGAGTCATTTTAATCGTTAAAAATACCAACTGCTAGCCCCGCCCGGAGAAAGCCATATGTGAAGAGCAAAAAGAAACCCAAGAGTGTTTTCTGCAAAGGGAGCACTGAGTTAAGTAGCTTACGGCGCCGTTTTATGTACAGAGTACTAAAAGCCGTTTTCATATTGCGTAAATACATACCAACGTATAGGATGGACGAAAAATCTTAAGCGGTTTAATATAAATAACTCGAGTAAGTTGAATCGTTTTTTTTGGCACGCGAAAAATATTTTACTGTTTCAATAAAGTTAAGTCGAAAATTTGTTCATCGCTTAATATTAAAACTTGTATTAATGAAATCATTTAAATATATTTTGAATATTAAAGAAAACTGTTTTCATGTTTACTTAATCGTATACACATTAAGGATAATGCCGACAGACGGTAGATGAGAAATCTCATCTGTGGATTCTACGATGCTAACTATTATACTTATGGCTAAGCGCTGCATGTGGAGTGTTGATCCGCCAACGTCATAGACCACAGCCCGAGATTCAAGCATCATCTTTATTATTACAGAAATTTACTATGAATAGGTGGTCTTCACGAGACGACTTTCGCCTACCACCAATTTTAATTAATATGCTATGACTGATATTGTATGGGTGAAGGATCGAATTCACACCAATCAGTGGAAATTTGGAGCTCAGAAATCAATTAAATATCTTTTTTTTAAATCCCCGTCAGAGATGGAACACACTCCCTGGCTTGTAAAGTGTGAAATGTGACAAATGCACAGAAAATGTGAACAATATACAATACAAACACCTTTTCAAGAAATATAAATGTTTTAAATTGAAGAAAATGCATGTTTTCAACGTCGGTGAGACTTCAATGTTGACACAGTCGGACAATAGCAACATCTCTAGCGTCGAGCATAAAAATAATTGTGGAATATTTTATTCAGATCTCATTTATCTTGAAAGGCTTCACCCGCATTGATGCAAAATACAAAGCTACCTGAAGAAACGGTCCGTTTCGCATTAAACATTCTGTTCGCGCATAGCTGCAATGAGTTTTTCCTTTATAATTATCACCACCTGCGAGGTCTCCGACTTCCGAGCTGTTTTTGCATTCATTTTTTGCGATTCTGATTTAAAAAAAAAAACTGCTGCATCTCTCAACAGTCTTTGTTATATTTTTGTTCCACGCGTTGACACCACTTCGAACACAATTTCAATTACTAATACTGTAAAGGTAATTTACTCTTGTAGCGCTCAAACTTTTTGAAGTATTTCGTTGTAAGCGTTTCCTTAAATTCAATTGAAAGAATTCTTGTATTGTCAACTAAACGCATTCTCACATTATGGGGACAATTATACTACATATACTATATTGAAAGAGCATAGTGTTTCATCGTTCAATTAAATTACATCAAAGTATTTTTAAGACGTATATAAAGTACAAAAATCGAATATTCGAAAACGTGAACTAAGATCTAAATGATCTAAGATCTAACGGGATCTAAGATCATCAAATTATATTCATTACATTCGTTAAAAATATTTTTTCTTAAAAAATGTTACAAGTTATTTTGTAAATTGAAAAATTTCGCTTTTAATATTTTACGTAATTTGCATCGATATGTTGCTGAATATTGTTTCAGAGGTTAAAAAGGCGTCGTGGAGAAAAATATGATTTATTACATTTTATATATATCGATTTTAACGTTTATAAATTGATTTTCTACATGTTATTATAGATTTAGTCTAGTGGTCAAAGATTTTGTCATTCAGACGCTGTCGGTTCAAATCCCGATCAAGCTTTATTTTTTTAAATTTATTAATTCTAAGCTCTATATAATCCCCCGGTAGGGTTGAGGACATAAAAAAAATGTCCAGGCCTCACGAGCGTCCAGCTGATCACACAATCTCCTTAAAAAAGCTGATTATTGGACACTCGAATATTTATCTGGCACTACAGTCACAGTCTCTGCAGGTTCACGGGATCTTGCCCTGGAGACTTCCGGTAAGCCATCTTTGTTCCCATGTAGACCTCGGGTAAACAGGTGTTTTGGGACAAGGCATAGACATCCTGAGCTCACAGAACTGTGAAACGACAGCAATTTGTAGTGTCCATATGCGAAAATATGGATCGAATATAGCAAAAATAAATAACTAGCTAAGGTTGTACTCTATAGAACTTTTAAAATGACGCCACTTTTATTAATTTTTATGTTATTAATGGCTATTAAAAAAAAAACTAATGAAACATTTACACAACGCAATAATATAAAAAATGACGTTCAACCAGATATACACTGATAACATTAAAAAAAGTCAATATAAATTTGAAATTAAAAGTAAACATTACTCTAACGAGCGAAATCATTTACGGATAAGTCCTTGAATAACGGTTTTCGAAGAAAAATATGTTCAATGAAGTGCGTCGTTGTCAAATACCATGGTCTCTGATTGCCAATGACATTCGATTGTAGAAAACGTCTGTCGTATTATTTTAATCCAGCAAGTGAGTTGTGTGTAATACCATATGACATTTTATAGCAGATCCCTTGAGGATCAAACCAGACATAATGTTTGAGAAAGGTTATTCCATATAAAGAAAAAATATAGTAAATAATATTTTTAAAACATACTTATTTATTTTAGTACTATTCTAGTTATTGTATATCTTATGCTCTTACATATGGCTACCAAATAACGATAATAAGAGCTCCATCGTTAGCAATATGTATCGCATCACTTAAATTATCCACTGCTTTCATTCTACACTCTACACTTGCCAAATATCCGTCACGATTAATGTACTAGTATGTCTACCAAGAACTGAGTGTCTCCAAAATTTTTCCTTAATGCTCTGGAACGCTTTTCTAGTATATATGTTTCTTCTTTCATACAATTCGAATCTCTTCAAGAAACATGTAAATATACACTTGCAATCTCGCCGAACTACACACAAACACAACACACATTTTCCATGTACGTCTTAAAGTTCACTGGCCCCGACCGGTTGTGCTCTCGTGCATCGATTGCGTAGAAAAATTCTGAATTCTGTCAAATACGTCTGTTGTCCAGAATGATGAAGATCAGGAAGCACGAATACATGACATTTTTGGTTCAAAGTATGCTCTCATGCATCAACCGTTTCCTTATTGAAGGCATGTAGTCACCACGATGCCATAAATGTATGTTACGCGGCCTCATAATGTCAGACATGGTAAGGTTTGGGTAATTTTATACACTCATATTACGTAAAAATATCAAATCTAGGGGTACCCATATCTATCGTACCAGATTAATCCCACCATAATATTGTATTAAAATGAGAAATAAAAAAAAAAGTTTTGAACTTCTACATACCGTCATTTCACAAATTCGTATATTAAATACTCGTAATTTTAATTTTGTTAAGTAATTAAAATGTTATCTTAAGAGAGTCGTTAAATATAATAATTTTATGCAAAATATATATCTTATAAGCCCAAGCGAACTTTTCTTCCAGAAAATAATTAAAATTAGCATTAATAAAACTGTTAATTCAACTAAAACAGTGAATTTAATGCAGCAATCTCATGCAACGTTTATAATTTCCAGTTTTCCAGAAAAATATAATTTCCCGCGTTTCCAAGTGGAATAATCAAAAAATTAACATTTGCCAAATTTTTAGAATGAAAAATACACTTATTTACTCATTACGAAAGTGATGACATGATAAAAAAAAAGTTTGATTAATGCATTCAATAAAAAAAATTAGCACATACGAGTACTGTATATGTTTGAGTATCTAAAAAATGTTGATTCTAAGCCAAATAATTTGAAGCCGTTGTTTAAAAAGAAATACGAAATAATTTATTAATAGTTATTAATGTAAGATTATGTATTTCAACGAATAGAAACACATTGATGATTTCGATTAAAAAAAAATCATAAATCTTTTCAATGTCTTTGAGTTACAAATATATTACACAATATAGCGTGATCTTTTTAGGTTATTTTAAGATATTCCAATATAAAATTTGTTTTGTTTTTTAGTATTTCGGCCTACATGATTTACATTAAATACACCTACTCCATAAACGAATGCATTTATACTTGACATTGATCGCTTCTCATACGGCATTGTGAAACGGATATCCGCTATGTTCCCCGGTGTAGGGAATGTACGTTTGATTCATAGACTGGGTAGTACTTTCCCCTACATCCGCCAGAAGCTCGGCTCCACCGTCGACATACCTGCAAGACCAATTGCATACCACGCGGGCGCTTCGTAGGCATTTCTTAGGCGTGTTTATAAAATTCCGAGTGCCTGTTAGGAGACAGGAGTTCGACTGATAATTCCCGCAGTTTTATTGTCGTCTCTCTCTCTCTCTCAACAATTCAATTAATCAATTCTCGTTCTTTGAACAATTCGACGAGAGGGGAAAAATGCAGATGTAAAGTGGATCAGACTTTGACTGCAATTTACCGTATTACTGAATGGATGGACGCTAATTGAACGTGACACTCAAAGCGAGTACTTATCACAGTCTACAATAAAATGACACCAGCTTTGCTGTTTGCCGTGACTTGTAAAAAAGTTGACTCTTTGGATGTTTTTAATTTACAATTCTGGATAGAATTTTAATTCCGAAGATTAGGAGAATTAATATATTTGGTTGATTTTTTTACATCCATAATTTAACATCCATAATATCTCTTTAGAATTTCTGATACAAAAAATTCGAATCACATATTAACCAGACAATTAAAAAAACCACTGATTTACTTACATGATAATCGTAAAAGCATTAGTAAGCTATTTATTTATATAATTTACTCTCAAAATTGTTAGGAATCACTTACTGCCATGAAAGAATTATTAGATGTAAATTACTTTATTTGGATTCTACTTCATAGAATTTACTCGGTAAGCTGTGAAGTCAGGGCTTTAATGGGATGAAGAGAGCACTATGGCGGCTGACAGATTTTTGTGGCGACAACCCGTAATAAGCATATGATGTGATAAAAATAATTATGATATTCGTATTACTATGGTACTTTTCATAATATTTTATGCTTCATGTGTTATACATAACATATTATGAATCAACAATTTTCGGCATGAACGAGTATACGAGTAATTATCCCTTTCATTACGGCTCAGTTTGAATACAAATTATACTTTCAGTTACAAAACTAGTATTTGAAGCATAAATGTACTTATCTGGTCTATTTTTATTTATCATATTGGTTCTTGTATCTTTTATCTATCAGATGATGCATAAAAAACTATTCTAAGAAAGTAGCAAAAATATATATTACGTCAATCGATGTCAATAGTCGGGGAATATTATGACGGCTTTTGCCGACAAGCGATGCGAAAGAATTTTAACCCCCTTGCATCTTTTAAGATTCAAGTTTTTATTTCACTAAATTAACAATAAAATAGAACTCATAAACTAAATGAAACTAAATAAATATTAACATGCTTAATCAAAAGGTATTTAATTTGAAAACGTTTATATTTTGCAATCATTATTGTGACTGAACATGTTTCATCGCTAAATGAAACAAATTTTGCGTAAAATTTTTATGTTTATACTCATTTGTCTTACCAACCTACTCGTACTAGTTCAAATAAAAGGAAAATAATCATTTTAATAAAAAATACTAGAAAAATATGTTAAACTAGTAGTATTGAAATGTTAACAATTAAAATAATGTTTTACGGTCACTGAATAATATGTAAATAAAAAAGTTCACTATATAATGTATGTAGTGTGATTTTTATTATAATATCATTGTTTGTTATTTACAAGTGTCGTTTATTACGATTCGTATTCATCCGAGAGGTGTTTAACAAAGAGATTTTTAAAAGAGATATGCACGTTCTAGCCCCTTTCAACACCCTTCATTTCATATCCTGAAACATACCGGTACTTATACATGTACATCATGTGCTTAACAAAAATTAACAAATTATCATGAAGGGTTTATTTTAATTAATGATAGCAAAGTGTATTTTAAAAAAGGTATACGAAAAATAAAATCGTTGTTTTCATTTAAAATTGGTATCATGCTTTATTTCACGTGACTAAATTTGAAACAAACACATTTCAAAAGCTGTCAATAACAAACTCCATAACTAATTATTCAAATAACAGGTATATATATAATCGTGTCGGAAACAACAGGGTCAGATCCTGTCTGCCCAGAAGTGGGCGACGTCGATGGCGTTACTTCTGGCCATCATCAGGTCTTCCTGGGTGCAGCCACTCGGGCACAGCGCACACTCCAGAAGGTGTGACAGGGTCTGCTCCACGCCGCAGTCACATTCAGTCGGTCCGCTGTAAAACTGCCAGGCCCTCATTTGTGTCCTCGTCTTGCATACTCCGGTCCGAAGTCTGTTAAGGGACCTCCATATATTCCACCCTTGGTCATGTCCAGGGGCTAGGTCCTCTTTCGGGGCAATCCAAGTATTCCCCTCAGTTGCGCTTCTCCACATGTTCAGCCGCAGGGTGGCCTCAGGCATCTCCAGTTCCGTTGTCGACTGTAGGAAACTTCTTCTTGATTTGAGCCGTGTAGTTATCTTTTGGTACCCAAACATAGGGTGGAGTGCGTCGTGGGTTGCTTTGGTGAGTTCCTTCTTGGTAGTAACTTCTCGCCGTATGTTTGGTGGGGCAATGCCTGAGAGTTGATATAGCTTTGATATTGGGGTAGGTTTTAGGCACCCCGTAACCACCCACATGCCTAAATAACAGGTTAAAAATATACATGATTTTCCTGTACAAATTTGTTTTTTCTTTTCCGAATCCCGTTTCATAACTGAAACATATGGTCACCTTGGATTGCTGTAATTCAGTTGTCAATTGCTATTTATTATCTTTTTTATCATTATTTTAGCTTTGTCCAAGCCTTGTCCTAAAACATATCTTTACTAGAAGGTCCACCTGGTAAAATATATGATTCTAAGCAAGGCAGGATCCTTGACATAAAAATACGGCTGCTGTAGTATCCGAGGCATACTTAGGATGATTTGTTGATTGGAATTTAATACTGAAATATCTTATATGGGTTTTTGTCCAAATGATCGGCTCCATCTAACCCACACATGATAAGCAACGGGCGGTAGGAATCCATGTATTGTGTTCTAGCAAAAACGGCACTTACAATGTGCTATTGTCGTTGATCAATAACATTTTATTATGAGGTTGATACATTTAATTCGTACCTCAAATATAAATGAGAATGTGATTAATTTTCTAAATCTTGTTGTTTATAATATAATTTAGTAGTCTTAATATTTTTATCTTAAAATAAAATAAATTTTAACTTGTTATATTATTACAATCAGAAAAAAGACAATACCACGTACTTTGTTGTCTTTTAATGTTTATGACACATATCTTGCCTAAACTAGACAATGGATACTAGAAGTAACCGAAACATGTCATTATATAATAAAAAATGTCGAATTTCTAAATAATTTTTATTCTGACATATCTAGTACCAAAAAAGAATACCACTCGTGCAAATAAGTGTTTATTCTAATTATGTTAAGTTAATGATTAATTCAGTTTGTTATACTGGTATTATGTGTAGTAATAAAATCAAGTTTATCAGTTAATTACTTGCTCAATTAAATGCATTACGTAGGATAGTGAGCGAGAACACAACGAATGAAATAAGAAGGGCCCTAGAGTGAAACAAAGGGCCTGTCTTAATTCACAAAGTTGCGTCACCTAGATTTGTGTGTATAACGCTGCAGACTACCAAACTTTACTTCCAACACGTTTCTTTTATGCCCCTAAATGGACTTTGGAGAAAAAAGTTTCGGCCGACTAGCTGCGGCCCTGGCCCCAGGAAACTTTGCTCCGCATTTTTGGAGGCAATTGAAACTAAATATACTGTAGCACTTCAAATTAATTCTAATATAAAAAGTGAGAGTAGACTCTTGCTAGAGACGGTTGCACACCGGATACATAGTTTTTTTTTTTTTTCAATTTTTTTTTTTTTTTTATTGTCTATGGTTTGCACTGCTCAAAAATATATGATTCTTATATTTTATCTTTCTCAAGCATCATCCGCATTTTTTTCTAATAGCAGCGAATATTCTCATCTCAGCAAAACAAAATTGATCTGTCAAATTGATTCAGACAAAAATATGCCTTACTAGAATGCTATGAATACGATGGTTTGATTTTTTTGGAACGTGAGAGAACGGACAAGTAGACCTAGCTGGGGATCGCACTTCGGATGCAGGAGAAGAGCATAAATTACAGCTATCTTTTCTTCAATCCATCTTAAACTATACATTCAATAAATTTGGTGGAGTCTTGGGAAGTAGAGCTGGTATGGATTATGTGAAAACTATAGCGGCTGAATTGGCTTTATCGTGGTGAACAGTTCGTTTCGACCACATAATCTAACTAAGGGAGTCATCATCATCATCATCATCAGCCTGTGTCCGTTCACTGTTGAACGTAGGCCTCCCGCATGAGTCTCCATCCTCTTCGATCCTCCGCCTTCCGCATCCAGGTCACTCCCGCTATTCTTCTTATATCGTCAGTCCATCTTGTAGGGGGTCGGCCAATGCTTCGTTTGCCAGTTCTTAGGCGCCATTCCAATACTTTTCTTCCCCATCGACCGTCGTCTCTTCGACAGATATGTCCTGCCCATTGCCACTTGAGTGTGCCTATTCGTTGGGTAGCATCCACTACTTGAGTTCTTCTGCGTATTTCCTCGTTTCGGATTCTAGTGGGCGTAAACAAATATCATGATGATTTTCTCTTTCATTTCCATTTATAAAGCATCCATATCTGGACCATAGCTAAGCCAAAATCTGTTGCTAAAATCCATGTTTATATAGTCAAATAGAATATTTACTATAATTATCATTAAAGCATTTAATATTTCTGATATAAATAGTAAAAAGTCCAATAAAAAATATCAAGCTATAAAAGAAGCGTTAATGAGTTAATACTTTTTAGTAAAAACAACTTTTGCTTTTCATAATAATCTAACACAATTAAAATAATTAAATTCACAAAACAATTTTTTTTTTTTTTGTGTTTCTTCTTTAACCTTTGTAACGAATTATTAAATAATATTAGATGCATAGAGGAGGTGAATAAAATAAATATACTAACTTGTTTTTTCAAATTAGATGTAATTTTATTTTAAAAACTTTTTATTCTGTGGTTTTGTGTAGTCGCCATGTGGATTTCTTCGCAAATGAAAATGCCGTAAAAAGTTCATCCATGCGTCTGTGAAACCAGTCACGCTGATTTTCCGTCAGGATATGCGTCTTCTTTCTGTTCCTCGTCTCCCCCCAATCTCTCACTACTGCAGTGTTTCCTTTATTGCGCTGTATTTCTTGTATCTCATAACATGCGCAAGGTTGTAAAAGCAAATAAGACATAAACGTAAATGCGTATTGAAAAAAAACACGAGGCACATCATCGTTCTGTTTGGAGAGAATAAAACAACATGTTTTAAATTTCATAAGCACTTTTACATGTGCGTCATATAAAACAACATAAAATATAATAAGCAAATAAAATTATTTCACGTTAAGATTTATAGATAAAAATGAAATGAATTTATGATTACAAGTATGAAAAATTGAACGATTAATATCATGAAGAAATCTTTATTTCGACTGTTATTTCTTTACACATTATCTAAATATATTTTTTATCAAATGACTGCGTTAAAAAAAGACTTTCGTAAGATGTCTCGATTCTGGCTTATATTTTATTAATTTAATTCTATAGAACAATCCAGAAGACTATAATAATTATATATACCTACGCGCCCATGAAACAATTAAGCACTCTATGTATCTGAAATGAATATTGAATACTAAAATAATTCAGCTATGTATAACTGAATTATTTAAGTATAAGAATTACACTTCATACATGCTTCAGATTATGAATAGAATGCAGAATAAACGAGGATATGTACTCCAAAGTAAATCAAGTGGCATTAATGTACCATATTCAGGGACTTCTACTGTCTTCCAAAAAATCACCGAATACGTCGTCTTACTATCATAATTTAAAAGAACGGCAATATGGGCTTGTGTTCTAATGGCAACTGCTTTCTAGTTGAATCACATGGACAATTTATTATACATTTATTTAGACTACATATGCAATGAGGATCTATGAAATGGTAAGTTAAATGAATATGAATACATGATTTGATCTTAAATATATATATATATCGATTAACTAGTTTTTATATAAACAGTGTCATAACAAACTAGCTAACCTCATCAGTTCAGCTCTCCAAAGCCGGATGAACCTTTATTGTCAAAGGCATTAGGATGTGGGAATAAAGCGAAAAACACATTATAGGTCCAAACGACATCCCACGTATCAGCAAAAATGAAAGATCGAGAAGATTGGAGATTGAAATTTGAAAAAATGTTGCTGTAAACCAATACACTGGATTGATACTACGAAGAAGAACAAACTGATTTTTTATATATGCATTTGCCTAAAAACAAACATAATAATAACACAATAATGTTAGGTAATTATTACATTTACTTATATGTAGCTAAATAAACGTTACATTGAACTGATGCTTGTCAGCATAATAGGGATAGATTATAATATCTGATACCTGAAAATCATGTGCAGTCCGGCCATGTCATTAATGAAAATTGCTTCCATAGTAACATCAATCAATTAACTAGGAATCTTAATCAAATCAATTACTTGTTTAATTAAATTATTATTAAACGAGTGTTACTTTATTTTAAACATCGTTACTGCAAATTACCTTTAATATAAAATGAAATTCATAGTGCTTCATCATTTTTGTTGTTTATCTTGAGTGTGTCTTCATGATAATGATTTATTGTCGCAATAAGTACATCTTGCTTGAAGAGCTTGAAAGAGAAGTGAAGTTTGTCATCTTCAGCTCTGGCATATAAAGAGGAGAAGAAAGAAAGAATAATTGTATGGGGTTTGCTTAAGAGAGACGCCTCAGTCATGATTCACAAGAGAACACTCTTTAAAGACGAAATTATTCGTTTTCTTTCTTGCCTCTTCTGACGAGGGAGAGAGTAAAGGGTTGCAGAAATGGAAAACGAGTTGGCAATTTTCACTGAATAAACGCTCCCTGTATAATGCAAGGGGGAGCAGATTATGAGATGCTTCGAAATTCGGACATTAACCCCAGTAAATATTTTTGGTAGTTCTTTTTCGATCTGATAACTGCCGCGTAATACTTGATCCATAAAAATAAATATAAAAATTGCTTAAATGAGAAACAATATACCTGTATGTATTGAATTTCATATTGAAGCTGTCGTCGTTATCATAATTATTAATTTAGTACACTGACGGGTACAGCTTAGAGGTAAAGCGTTTGCTAACCATGCCAATAGTTGTGGGTTGGATCCACGATTGAGATTGAGATTAAAATTAAAATTAAAATTAAAATTAAAATTAAAATTAAAATTAAAATTAAAATTAAAATTAAAATTAAAATTAAAATTAAAATTAAAATTAAAATTAAAATTAAAATTAAAATTAAAATTAAAATTAAAATTAAAATTAAAATTAAAATTAAAATTAAAATTAAAATTAAAATTAAAATTAAAATTAAAATTAAAATTAAAATGAAAATTAAAATTAAAATTAAAAAAATTAAAATTAAAATTAAAATTAAAATTAAAATTAAAATTAAAATTAAAATTAAAATTAAAATTAAAATTAAAATTAAAATTAAAATTAAAATTAAAATTAAAATTAAAATTAAAATTAAAATTAAAATTAAAATTAAAATTAAAATTAAAATTAAAATTAAAAATTAAAATTAAAATTAAAATTAAAATTAAAATTAAAATTAAAATTAAAATTAAAATTAAAATTAAAATTAAAATTAAAATTAAAATTAAAATTAAAATTAAAATTAAAATTAAAATTAAAATTAAAATTAAAATTAAAATTAAAATTAAAATTAAAATTAAAATTAAAATTAAAATTAAAATTAAAATTAAAATTAAAATTAAAATTAAAATTAAAATTAAAATTAAAATTAAAATTAAAATTAAAATTAAAATTAAAATTAAAATTAAAATTAAAATTAAAATTAAAATTAAAATTAAAATTAAAATTAAAATTAAAATTAAAATTAAAATTAAAATTAAAATTAAAATTAAAATTAAAATTAAAATTAAAATTAAAATTAAAATTAAAATTAAAATTAATTTTTATTTGAATTTTAAGCTCTATAAATACTCTCACTTTGAGTGAATTTATCACATCACACGTAAAGTTTCAATCATGGAGTATTAGTTAAAATTGGTGGTAGACAAAATACGACCCGAGAACAAAAACCATTCATAGTGAGTCTTAGAAAAATGGATTATGCGCGAATGCTAGGTTGTAGTCTATGACGTTGGCTCATCAATAATCGACAAGAAGCCTTTTGTCATGCTTAAAAATGCCAAATGACATCCAATACAAACATGTGATTTCTCCATTGCCATCTCTCAATATTCTCCTGTAGGTATTATCATAACAAACAGAAATGTAATTTTAAAATGAACTAACAATTTGCGGAAATATATGTTTTTAGAAATTAATGAGATTTATAATCAATTGAAATACTTCTATATTAAAAATATAAAACTATTTTTTCATATTGAGACGATAATTTTCGCTATAAATTCAATAAAATTCAAGTTGAGAGGTGTAACCTTTAACTATTGAAATACATTTTGATCCAGTTAGTTATTTTACATAAGAAAACACTTGTACAACATATGTTACTTGGGAGGGAATCGGACGGGTCTAATTAATTATTGATCATGTATCCAAACGATGTAATGGATATCGATCCAACGAGGGTGTTACTACTAGTAAGTTGATAGTGTGATTATTGTTAGTCGTCGTAACATGTCTACAAGTATGTTGTTGGACAATTGATAGACACCTGAATACAATAAAACATATTTATTTTATTTTATAATACATCTGTTGTATGGAGATAAGTAAAATAATCGAAAGCCATGTCAACTTATCTACAAACGTTAAATTTTAAAGGTGCTGACAATACAGTTTTATAAAATTTCATATCGAATAATCATTTTCCCGGATTTGTTTTTTATTTATTCTGCTCCAAATTCATCGTGCAAAATTTCTTACATGAAACATTGTTTTCCCGAATTCATAGTTTATTTTAATAGGTCCTTTTAAAAACGAATGATAGAGGTTTCGGAATTTCTTTTTATTTATGAAATAAAGTATTTTTACAAATTGAGAATAAAAATAAAATAAATAAATGTTAAACAATGTTGTTATACGTTTCCAGATAATAATTAGTTATATTTTTTATATAAAATGACTTCAATACGGTATAGTATAGAACATAATTGGTAGTATAATTAAAAGTCTAATTTAATTATACGGCGTTATAAGATCGATTATTTATCTGTATTTAGACTACATCATCAACATAATCTTCATCATCTTTCCCGGTTCGCTAACTGGAGCATATGGCTGCCGTAAATCACCGTCACAAAACTCTGTCAGCTGCCATATTCCACGTCAGTTTTGCATTTTGCAGCTCCATCGAGTACATTCCATGTATTTTTCGGGGGCTTGAAAGTGGGCTTTTTAGACTATATATGCCAAATAGTGCATATATCTTTTGCACGTATTGTCCTGCAACCATGGTTAAGCTAGATATATTATATAATTTTGATTTTTACATGTTATGCTTTAACGGGGTACGCTTATTTAAAAAAAAAGTGTTGATTAAATTAATTTTAAGCCACGAAAGCTTAGAAGACGTATTGTAGGAAGTCAATCAAGCCAGCTTAATTGATCTATATTTATTCCTGTAGCGGCTTAACCGAATTTAATGGCTTAGTGTAATAAAAAGCGAAAACTTCATCTCGACGGATGAAAAAAGTCGAAGAAAATGGATGAAAAAGTTAATTAAAGCATTCCTTGGTGTTATTTAGCGGAGCCTTGCGCAAAGGCTCTGCGGCAATGGGATGAGAATATTAATTAGTCGGTCTGTTTTATGAATATGCATTCTATTTTGTTGTTCGGCAAGACGGTTCGCTTTATAGATCCATTTGTGTGGAAGTCGGAGGCACAGTTCTTAATGCTACTCACTCTTACCCCCACTCGGGTGAAATGGGACGAATTCCACACCGCTTCTTTAATAAAATCACTTTGAGTTAGACTCTGCTTTTGTGAATGTTTATAACTTTTTTTTTATATATTTTATGATTTTAAAATTTATTTTTTACACATTTTAATTTATTATTATGATATAATTCTAACTGCAGAATAATTCAAATATCATATTTGAATACTACAATAAATAAGAATTATTTTTAATACAAAATAATATGTATCATATGAATTTTCATTACTGAGCTTATTTATATGATGTATGCAATTTAACTTACTAATAATATTGTGTTTTTAGACTCCATTATAATGAATAATGAACATATTTAATAAAAATACCTAAAATACAGAAGACTAAGGACCATATTGTCAACAGTATGATAACTGATATTAACTTATATGGGTCGCGAAACTTTTCTTGATAGGGCATCGCTTTTTGTGTAAATGTGTTACCCCTTTTTACCGAATGGTGAAGATTTCAGAAGCATCAGGTTAATTAATCAGATATCCTGAAAAGAAAATAACAAGCAAACGCAGAAACTACGTCTCACAAACATAAATCATGATTTTTTGGATAGAACTTGGTATGAAGCAAGGATAATGACAGCAGATAGAATTATGTGAGAATCTATCGTAGTAGTGGTAAAGTACTTTTTCCCCCACAATTTTAACTATTTATTTTTAAAAAATATATATAAATGAACATGAATAGAGTTTTTGGTTGAAAGGAACGTTGATTAAAACTCTGCAGCACAAAAAAGTTCAAAAGAAAGTAAAATATTAAATTTAAAACATGCTTTAGCTTCAGTGAACTTAAGTGAATAAAATCATTTGAAATTTAAAATTTGAAATACATGAGTGAAACACTTTTCGAAATAAATACTGGTAGATTTTGAACAACCAGAGAAATCCCATAGATTCGCAAACAGGTGTTATTTTTCACATTTTAATAGTGTTTGGTTAAAAAAAAACACGACGAGATTGGGTTAAACGTTCAAAAAGGCAGAGGCAGTATTTGAAATTCTAAAAGGCTCCCCTATGCGAATCGTCTGTGTAATGTTATGCAGGTACTGGAAACGTCTGAAATTTCTCGGTTGGTTATATTTTAATAACCCCTTTCCTCGAATTCAAATTTATTCGTAGTTAAAAATTCTCCCCGGTCCCTCTGTCTTCCTACTGGAGCTATGTAAATTCATCTAAGTCACAGTATAAACTTGAACCGGGATATCTATGTCTTTTGAAACAAGTAGAATAGTAGCGTGCATACAAGCGCAGGAGCTTTGAATTTGCTTAAGCCAATAAAGCGATAGCCTTTGACGATAATTGGCTTTAAAAATATTTACATTTATTTACGATGAATAACAAAGCGCTTGCAAAATTAAATGTGAAGTTTATTTTTCAGAATTATAAAGTATTGTAAAACGTGATAATTAGCTGGAAAATATACTTCAGTCGCACATAAGAACATAAACTAAAGCTCCCTTTCCTTTAAGGTCGAGAATTTTCGCCGTTCAAGAAGGTCTTGCAGAACTGTACATACAGTGAGTGAAGAAGGAAATTATTTTTATTTATATTTATATTTACTAATACCAATTTTATTTCAAAAATTACAATTTGTATATGACATTAAATGTTTTGTAAAATTAAACCATGTTTAATATCTAAGCCGTCAACTCTGAGAGAGCATTCTAAAACATATAGTAAGGAGAAACTATTTGTCTCAAATTGCAACAAGCAAGGAAAAAGTTTCATAGATCTGACCGTGATCATCTATTGTAAAAGCTTGGCAAAGTTCACATATTAATAGCTGTTATATAATATCTTACATTTATTAATGTGGCATTTAGAATAACTTAGTTTTTTACTTATTATATGGAGTTGTTTCTGTTTTAACAAGCAAATATTGTTATTCATCTGAGGTTAAAATAATACATATTGTAAAACACATGTTCATCTCGTATATTAAAGTACACTTATACTCTGATGATCAAATAAAAAAAAACGAGACGAAAATAAATTTGTAAAATTCACGAGGAAATATTTAATCTTTTAATAATTATTATACTCAGAAGCTTCCAGAAAACCCAGGATATAGATATATTTTGAAAGGGAAAACGTAATAAATTTAATGCTTTCAGTTTGACGTTGAGATAGTAATATATTATTTCCAATGTTTTTTTCCTTATAGGTACATTATAATCCCAGAATTTATAATTAATTTTAAGCTAACGGAAACGTTTTTTTTTCTCATTTTCTGTTTAAGCACGTGGTGAATTTTTAACACTTTTGTACAGTAAATATAAAATGGTCGCTTAAGGAAAACCGAATTCAACTAAAACTGTTTTCTTTGGTAAAATTTGCTCATTAATCTTAAGACATTTTAAGTTACTCTACCGTTTCAGCTTATAAGAGTAATAATATCATCACGATAAAAATGTGTTATGTTACATTTTCCAAATTGAAAGTTTTCTTTGTCAAAATTTAGATTGCCTTAAATTTTTGGTATCTACTATAAAACGAGTTCAGGAATGAAATGTTTACATTTTTTTATTTTTCCTTCGATTTCTGTATAGACAACATTGATTTTATACAAAAATCAAAAATCCACACTTCTTACAGTTAAGTACACCTCTAATTGATAAGGATTGTTAACTCGCAAGTACAAAAGCATCACTGTCGTATTTGATTCACTCTGAAATAATAACGAAAATAATGATTATTATTATTTCAGATAAATTTCAATTAACATGTACTTCCCAAGCTGCGTATTGATTTAACCGGAGAGAGGAACATTAAGCTTCAGAATGGGTAAGTGCAAAATACTTCAGCTCAGAACCTATTAAACCGATGAGGGGCCTTTTAGGCGAACATCTAGTTGAGTAAACTTAATTTTACTCATGTGAGAGCTCAGAAGAAGCTTTAGCGGCGTCTTATTGTTCGCGAACGTTCAATAATGAATAAATACAGATAAATACGAACAGCCTCACAACATCAGATTGGCGTGAGACTGATCGGCTTAGGCTCAAAAATTATAATCATGGAAAATCAACAATAATTTAAGGATTATGGAAATCACATATTCACTTATTAATAGGTATTTTTAAATAAATAAAGTCAGTAAGTAAAGTGAGTGTTGGCTCTATATAAAGCAAAGAGAGAGTGAAAAGGTGGATATGAATTGAGTTATGGGTATATGTGTTCTAAAAATTATTTTATTTATATCTGATATTATGCAGGTCCACCAAGAATTATCGAAAATTGAAATAACTTTTTAATTATATTTAATTTATGAAGCCATTAAATCATATTTCTTAATTATTAACACAAATTGATAAACAAAGCTACCAATTAAATTTACGTATATATCAATTATAAAATGGTATTATTATACTTAAAAAAAGAATTTATTACTGAACATGTTTATGATAAGATGATATTTTAATATCCGAGTACATTTAAGGTCACTGTATGTATAATATATGAAATATGTACTAGAGAATACCTTACCATAGTATTCTCATCTCGTCAAGGGTCAATTTCATTAAAAAAAATTACTCAACGTTATACGCAATAATGAAAAGTAAATAATCATAGTTGTTTATAGTAAAATATTTTATTGTTCATATATAATTCAATAGTAAATATCCAAAAAAATATATTATAAAAAAATACGTTCTCTGTAGACCAGTTTATTTCCAAATTTACATTACGCCATAGACGCTGAAAGTTTCTTTCGCAGTTTCTTCGGAATCGCTTTTCACATCATAAGAGTCAAAGTTTCGCTATAAGTAGAAAGAAAATTCTTTGATCCGGATGTCTTGAAAATCTCTTTGCACACGCCTATTTCCGGGCGACTTATTCCGAGCCAAAGGGAGCCGGGAGCTGCAAAACACGAATCATGAAAAGCCATATTTTCACAAAGGAAATAATCGTTTCGTTTATTATAAAATAAAACAATTCGTTATATTGCCAATGAGCACTTTAAAATACATCTTCCAATAAAACGAATTCCATTATTTAAATGATAAAATATTTTATCGTATTTAAATTTGAAATTGATTATTTAATCGCTAAGTAACTATAATAAGTAAAAAACATATAATTTTATAATCCAACATAACAGTTGTTTGTTATTTTATGGGTACAATTCAAGAATTTTAAGATTGTAGAAATTTCGGAAATTCACAGAATCACAAATTTTATAATTACAAATAAAAAATACAAAATAACTTGACATTAATTATTGTATATGAATGAATGTGTCAGCCTTTATGTAAAAATAGAATCACAAACGTTATTAATGATGCAGCTTACTCATACCACATGTAACGCTGAGACGTATCAGATATGTAACACCGTAACTTTGTTCCGTGATAGATAACCTTATCAGGTCTTGCGTTGCGAATTAACATGCAAACAGAGCGTCTCCATGTGTCAGGACTCTCATGCATACATTACCGATGTATCCGCACATTGAGGCCGTTTCCCCTCATTTCGCCCATTTCTTTGTGTTAGATCTGCGGCGCCTTCACAATAACATGTGCGGCGAAGCTCGGCATCTTGATAAAAGTGCACCGGCGCCCGGAATAAGAATCGTATTACAGAGGAGGAGAGGAGCTCACGTATCGCGGCCTGTTGCGACCTTATAGCGCTCGGTCGCCGGTTATTACTACGAGATAAGCCGCACGCCTTCAACTGCGATGATCCGCAAAGGAATTGTGTTAGACCTATTATTTTCTATTACTTTTAAGTTTTCCTCTAACATAGAATGTATGATTTTACTCTAAAGCACTGATCATAAACTCAGAATTATAATGAATATACTCATAGTAATAAGTGATTATACTTATAATATAAACTATTTTAGTTTATTATGCTACTTACTATCAGCGAGGCGAGGATTAATATTGAAAGGAAGACGTTTGATTCTTCAAATATGTTGATTTTAGTAACAAACGCCCAATATTGCCTCGGATACTTCCGATACTACTGTGGTTTTTTTCAATTCCTCAAGCTTATCTTCTGGAAGACGTTGGGAAACATTTATAATATGTTCTCATTTGTGCCTCCAGATACAAAAATGTCTATATACAAAAATGTCTAGATACAATGCATGGATAATGGAAGTTGACAATACTAAATGGCAACAACTTTTGGTGATCAGATTTGGAAGGAATATAATTTGAAAAAACTTACACTAGCAATTTACCCCGTAAGTGCAAACGTCATATATACAGGTATATTGATAAATCTTTGCAAATAAAATATGTCAGGTATACAATATGGTGTTGTAGTACAGATAGATGGTATTTTTAGCATTAATTTGAAATATTTCGATTACCTTAGCTAAAACATATTTTCGTTTATGATATTTTACATATACTCTTTCACTTATATAATAAGAGTTTTAACTCAGCATATCACATTTTGTTTTTATTATCAAATGAAAATGAGAGACAATTTCAATGAAGAATTGATTTTTTGTGGGCTTTATCTTTAGCATTAGTTTTATGTATATATTGGATGTCTGTACATTACTTTAACATCTACCAATATAATATTTTTATTACACTTTGTCTTTAAATTGGACATAAGAAACACAATAAATGTTTGTTTTTTCTATAAACTAGTTTTTTGTTATCCTTCGCTTTTCCTCTTGGATCCGAAGTGGTCCAGTCCACCATACCGATTGGGGAGAAACTGTCGTCATTTCCAAGGCGGCCGCAGAGTTTCTGCCGGATCTGGGATGCTTTCTGAAATCGCGTTATTTATCTTATATGAATGCACGAGCTTGGTTCGGAAATGCTAGCCCCAATACTCGCTTGCTCTGAACATGCGCGAATAAAACGTGATGCCTGTTGGTTATGATTAGTATTATTGTCGTGGCTGAAAAGCTGAAACCAAACAACGCTGCATTTCCCACAACATTTCGATTATTCCGACTCGGAATCCATTTATTTTTCAGTGTCCACCGCGTCTGAAATATCGCCTACATTAACTCTACATTGCTTTCATATTATTATTCAAACATCACTGACCTCATACAAATCTATCATAATCAGAATTCCAATCTCTTATTTTCCATAAGTATTTAGTTTTTCACATTACCGGCGTGTATAGCTTAATCGTCAAAGCCTTTGATTGACAAGCTAAAGGTCGTGGGTTCGATCCCCGACGGGGATAAAAACCAAAGAGATTTTTAATCGAATTCTGAGCTCTAAAATACCCCCGGTCGGTGTAAATTTGATCCCTCACCCGTAAAATGCCAGTCATAGCCTATTTATATAAATTGGTGGTATACGAAAATCATCCCGTGAAGACCACCCATTCATAGTAAATTCCTGTAATAATAAGGTGCGCGAATGTTGGGCTGTCGTCTATAACAATGGCGGATCAACACTCAAAATGCAGCTCTTAACGATATGTAACATGGTAAGCGTCATATAATTCACCGATGAGACTTTACTATCACCATCTGTCGCTATTCTCCTGTATGTGTTTACATAAAAAAATGTTTTTAAACCAAGAACTGACGAAATTATCAGTTAGTGCAAAATCATGGTTTTTATTTTTGATATTAATAGTGGCTCATTTGATCGTGTATGTTAAAACAATGTGAAACTCTTAAATATTGAATATAAATAATGTGAGTTAAAATTCAATACAGTGATTCTGCATACGATTCGTAAAATTGCCAGTCGTAGACTCTATAAATATACCTTAAAAACTCGCCGTAAATATTGATGATTTAAGAATTTTGGGCTGCAGTTCAATGATATTGGTGGACTAATACTCCATATGGAGCGTTTTTAGTGCCAATCGTTATTGAATTTGCAGATTTCTTCATCACCGTCTAACGGTATTCTCCAGTATTTTTAAATGAAAAATCTTTCTACAGCCGATATTTCCAGATGCCATGAGCGAAGTAGAAAATATTTTTATTCAATGCTTTATGTAACAATTATAAAATAAATTGCAGGACTGATAATCCGAGACAAAAAAAGAAATTCTGCAACATGAATGCCTTGCGTCGAGAGATCGGATCATTATAATGGCGTGATTTCTAGACTTACGTGTCGCAGGAAGAGCCTTCAAGTAATAACAGAATACAGTTCTCAAAAAAGCTTAGTAAGAAGACTCAAAACAAATATTGCTAAATGTCAAAATTCAAGTCATATTTATTTTTCATACTATATTGATATAATCTTAAATGTACTTTTTGAAAAATAAAATGCTCAACAGAATGTTTACTGTGTTTCATATGTTGACATATAAATAAAAATATTTTCCAGCATTTTAATAAATTGTTTTATTTCCAAATATGATTCAAATTTATTAATTGGAAATAATGAATTCCGTTGAATAAATAAATAAAAATGATATTTTGTATTTGTACAATGCAATGTTTTTTTTGTATTCTGTGTATTTTCATGTTCAAAGCGCAACAAAAACTATTTTGTAGAATTAATACTCGGTATTTCCATTTATGAGTACAAGTAAAATATTTCTTCAATGTGTGACATATGTTGATTTCATTTATTTTCCTCGTTTATTTTCATTTGTGCTTTTTAAATATCTACGTTTTGTTTGAGAATGAAATAATGATTAGAGTGATGTTCGTGACGAAAACCCAATTGCATTTATGGAAAGTGTAAATTATTTTTTAGTCCCAGGTATTCTTAAAAGTGTTTTCCATGCATATGGAGAAGACATACACTTCTGAAGGAGATTAAAATATACATGAAAAATTATATTTAAGAACACTGTATATACTAATATATCTTATGCTTAAGAATACCACCAGATTTACGATCAGAGAAGATTTAATAATTGCATCAAAATAATATCAAATAGCTATCATAGCTAACATAGAGTTCGGAATGAAAATATTCGGGGTTCATTTCAGGTGGCACCTATACCTGAAAAGATAAGGGAAACGGCTTAAGATGGTATGGGCATGTGACACGGAGAGATGAGGATCACACGGTGAAGAGAGCCCTCAACATACCCACGCTGAGAAGAAGACTTGGAAGACCACAGGCAAACTGGACTGCAACCGTAAAGAAGGATCTGAAAACTCTGGGCTTGACCGAGAATGCAACGCAGGACAGACAGACATGGCGAATGTTCACAAGGAGAGCTGACCCCAGATGATGGAAAATGGTGAGACTTAAGAAGAAGTTGACTAGCTAACTTATTATTTTGGCTTGCCGACTGGAGCACATGGTCGTCACAAGTAGCCGTTACAAAACTCACATAGTCCTCGCTTCATATCTTGTCATGTCTGCCTCCCAGAGCTATGTTGACTAAATTCTCTTGAGTGTGTATTAACGAGTACCAACTGCCTTCAAAAATTATTAATACACGAGTACGTGATTTTACGATGCCATATAATATACCATTTTGTTGTTAAGGTCCCAGCAAATTTATTGTGGGTCTGTTTTGTATCTTTTATATTGAAAAATACAAGAGCCTCAAAACAACATTGCTTAACTGTGAACTGTATTTTTTACGATTTTCGCAGGTAAAATCCAATTCTTCGTTGTGAAAGATTGATTATAAGGATCCTGTCTTGAATGCTTGACGCGGGTTAAGAGCTGGAAATCCCCGTTCTAATATTTGTTGCACACAGTTTTACATGGACTTATTTTTCGACGACGCTTGTTTCACATGGCTTCCTAAATTCAACAAAAGGGTGTTAAGCATGCGGAAAATCTCTCAAAGCTGAGCCTCTTTGTTCGGCTGTCGAAGGCTGAGAGTGGAGCATGCAACGGCACTGCTGTACTAAAGTAAGACGCGGTAAATGCTATTACGGCAGTATAATTTATCAAAAGTCGTAGGATTTTTTCCCAGCTAAATACAAATATTAAAAAAATAAAAACTTAAATTGCAAATCTAAGAATTCAAAATAATCACTTAATATTTAAGTGAGCATTAATGTAAAATTTCCTAAATACTAACTGAATAAATTAGCTAACTATTTTACGAACGTACTTCAAATGAAAAGTTAAATTACTCTTCACCTGATATGTTGATTTAAGGAGACATTTATTTTTACTCATTTATTCATACTTTATGATAAGTTGAATATGTTTGATAAACAATTTTAATATTTAATACGGAGATATTAAAAAAAAAATGAAATTCAAGTATCATAAATGGAGAAAAAAAATGTTTATACCTAATAACTTGATGACATCATACATAGTTAGTTTATGATGAAAAACAGATCAAGGTGTGTTGGTAGCTCATTTCAAAACATCAGTAATAAAGTAGAATAATATGGAATATAAAATATTGTATGATACATGGATGGGCACGAATATTCCTATCTGGATTATAGGTTTTAAAATACAAAAAAAAAATGTATTTAGTAGTGACTGTAGTAATTATCATAACAATGCTCACATATTTCTATAAACATGTTGATTACACATCATGCGCCACGATGGTCTACTTCACGACATTGTGGAAGGGATGGTTGAGGGTAGAAACTGTAGAAGGCGCCCTAGACGGGAGTATTTGCAGCAAGTGTTCGAGGACATGAATTGTAGCTCTTATGCTGAGCTGAAGAGGGTTGCGGAGGACCGAGAGGAATGGAGATCGAGATGCAAGATTCTGTTGCTGCAAACCAACCCACCGGATTGATACTATGAAGAGATTGATAAATGCGCATTGAAAATGCCGTCTATGAATTAATATTTTTATTTTGTAGTCAATATAGTCAATTATTTGATGCCGGGCTTTACAGTCATTTTTGTAAGATTAAGTTTTAGTCGCCTGCGGATGTCTGAAAATTGATCTCGGCATTTTCCAGAGCGGAACTGGACTAGGCAGAATAAATGTGAGTAATTTGTCCTTGCAGTGTTCTGGTGTCAAGCTTCCCAGAGCCTTGTACTTGCTGCAGGATGCGGGCCGCCCAGCCAATCGATTCCCACGTGAGCTCCACTCGCGGTCGACTGCAGTGGATTTATGTGTCTTCGGCCGCCCGTATTGGTCGCAAACGGTGCACGGGACATTACCACGTGCTGCTACGCTCCACGGTTCACATGCTATCACAACTACGAAGAATAAACATGATAATATATTTTCTGATTTACATATATATATATATATATAAAGTAAGTATGATTACTATGGGGACAGGCAGAAACGCCTCAATGTAAAGGGTCCGCCAAATAACTTTTTTTTTTTGAAAATGGGGCGCAAACATCGAGTGTAGCTTCGGCTGTGTGCCACGTAGCGCCGTCCTGTTGAAACCAAATGTTGCCAATATCTTCCTCTTCAATTTTCGTGGACAAAAATGGCTCGATAACGATCGCCATTGACTGTAACGGCCACTCCTTGCTCATTTTCGAATAAAAATGGCCTGATTTTCAAAGTAATGTCGCAATATTTCTCAGCGTTGTTCAAGCGTAAACACAACTATATTCGAAACCCATTGATATATGTTAGCTTCTTGTGTGTGTATGTGTACTTTTCAATAAATGATTTATTGGTACAACATATCAACATATAAAATACTAAAACCTGTATAGTAACGCTTTTTCACATTACTACAATTCGTAGACACGATTTAATTATTGGCAATATTTGTGAGCCTAACGACGCAGCTTTGAAATCATTTATCAGTTGACATAAGCATTATCAAAGCGTTTCATATTTTAAACGCATTTCTCACTTAATTATGTAATATTGAGAATGGTTTTTATTTTTATATTTTACGTATTTCCCATCATTATACATAACATAACCGTATAAATCTTTCACACGTATCATCAAGAAATCGTGTACAGTGCATAAAAGCTGCATCATCCGCAATACTAAAGGGTCCGCCAAATAACTTATTTTTTTGAAAATAGGGCGCAAAACATGTAGCTTCGGCTGTGTGGCACGTAGAGCCGTCCTGTTGAAACCAAATGTTGCCAATATCCTCTTCAATTTTTGTGAACAAAAATGGCCCGATAACGATCGCCATTGTAACGGCCACTCCTTGCTCATTTTCGAAGAAAAATGGCCTGATTTTCAAAGTAATGTCGCAATATTTCCCAGTATTGTTCAAGCGTATACACAACCATATTCGCTTAGCGGAAGGATAAAACTAATTATCTGTCAAATTAAACATGAGCTAAGTGTTACCATTCACGAAATAAGTACTAGTTGAAAAAAAAAACGTTAGATGGCGGACCCTATTAGTAGTAACCAGAACTCCATATTGAACGAGCTTCCTAATGTTAGTGAATGTTCGTTGCTGCAAATAAATGTATGGGAATCGAAGCTGAAGGACATGGTACGTATCTTCATTTTCGTTTGAATAGACGGTCAAGACATTAACATCTAAGCGATTTTTTCGTGTGTTAATTTACTTTTTTCACAAACTGTTCAATCAACTCCTTAAGGTTATTTTCTTCCTGGAAGTACATCGTTATGCAGAGCTTTTTAAAGTGGAGTGGAAATGGTAGAATTCCATAGTTAGTTCACAAAAGTCTTAGTGGCGGTTAAATAATAATATACTACTAATAAAATAAAACAACATGGCATAAAATAAACGGAACCCATTATATGCGCATTTCAATTTTCTTTCAGGCTTAAAAACTTCAGGGGGCGCTCTAGACGAGAGTATTTGCAGCAAATGTTCGATGACATGAGTTGTAGCACTTATGCTGAGCTGAAGAGGATTACAGAGGATCGAGAAGAGTAGAGATCGAGATGCAAGATTTTGTTGCTGCAAACCAATTCGCCGGATTGTTGCTACGAAGATAAAGAATTAAAATATGATTTGTTTTCGACCTTTTGAGTCCATGGAACTTTAATGAAAATAATAAGCTTATTTTGATTTAAAAAATAAACAATGCTAATAATAGTATAATCATGACCAATATTTATTAAATTGTTAATTATTTGAATGGTATACGTGAATGTGTCTCTAATGTAGCAGATGAGCGATTTTCGTCTAGGCGCTTTCAATATCTCCCCAGCTAAATCTACGATCGAGAAACATCCAGATTATCGTAAGTCTTTTGAGCACGGCGGGTACTCTATTGTCAGCGAAATGTTGCAGATTGTCCGCATTAGGGTTCGAATAACCATTAAGACACTTAAAGTAGTCATATTGGAAAGCTTTGCGACCGATAAAAACTGCTTTACTACCTTCTTATTGCAAAATATTTCATTTTGAGTTGAAGAAAAAGATTTATAACAACATAGTTATTCAATGTAAGTCAATAAAAACAAATATATATGTTGAATAGATTAAAAGGCCTCATCGGTAAGTGATGTGTTCTGTTATATTGTTTTATTGTTTTAAAAGTGAGATTTAAATTTAATGAGCTGAGAATTTAGAAAAGTTTTTTTCATTAATTGGTAATAAACGTACTTACTTACTGAATTGAAGACAGTGTAGATAGAATTCAACCAATGAAATCTTTTGTTTAAGTTGCTGGTAAATGGTTTTTTGACTTACCTAGAAAAGAAAATAAAACATGTTTTAAATAACTTCTTAGGTTTTCACGGCCAGATTTGATGTTGTGGCTTTTGGTTGAAAAAGTTCACCACACACGGCTCAACCCAAAAGCCACCACATCAAAACATGTTTTAATTAAAATATCATAGATATTTTTTTAAATATTTTTTTAGTGCTTTTTACCTAATACCAAATTATTCACGAAAACAGATTCATCAATGCACAGTGAATATTTTATTGTATTTATAAATATTCTGACGTAATATATTTTGTATTCATGATACACGTAAAAGTCCGGTTGACTGAACATTCGTGTTTGCAAATAAATTAAACGAAAAACGTGCAAATAGTTCAACGGAACGAACGTTTTTTTCCGATTAAAAATAAATATAATGATAAATCCTCAAAGGGCGCAGATTTGAAAAATAATAACCTATCGCAAAGAAATCCTTCCTCTAGGAGTGGGTGTGTTCATAATGTCTACGAAAATAAAATTCCCTGCAGGCAAATATTCCACCGACGGTATGAAAATCGCTAACCAGAATAATTCTCTCGATTCAACGAGCTAGATTTTTTTCCACTTTAGTGGGCTCTGAAATAATATGCGCTTTACTCGGCGTACATTAAAAGTATTTAACTTCAAATTATTTTCCATGTTAATGGTTCTTCCTTTTTTCATCACATGTTTTGTTTTTTTTAGCGTCGTTATTGTTTCCTGTTTGTGTGTGGATTTTTTTTCTATGGCAGGAGACGCAAATGCCAAAGGCAAAATCATTTTAAAACGAATACTCTCATATTGGAATACAGAGGCATGAAAAATGCGAATTCTACTCGTACTTATATTAGATGAGTGAATAAATTAATGCAATAATTCAATCAGATTTATGTTTTAATTATTAATTAAGTAGTTTTAATAAAGTTTACTCAATTATCCCATTATAATTAATTCCCCATGGTTAAATTCGATAAGTTTGCAAAATATTTGAAAAAAAAAAAGTTTTGACTTTATTTATTTTTAATTAAAATTATTGTCAAATAATCAAATATATATTTGTGGCTAGACGTTCCACAAAGTTTTTTACACTGCGTGTATTATGTGATAAATTTATTAATTTTGTATTAAGTAAGAATATATATTTTTAATTTATCTACACATACTATAAATCTAAATGTGATTTATTTACTTATATGGAGTTATGAATTTCCAACAAATACTATAAATACAAAATGTTTCTTTATCGATAATTTATTCTAAGTCTTGGATTAAATCCATGTGAGTGAATATTTGTAGATCGAGTATAAAACGTTTCTCTCTGTCTTTGTACTTTAATCATAAACATCCGAAGCCTTGGAACAGTTTTGACCGTGGCGATTCCCTTTTAACCCTTTTCCCGACCGCATCCATTTGGACCTTGAGAAACTATTCCCCATAACCGAGTAGGGTTAAGTTATATTTGAACCATTTTTTTAATTATACGCCGGCCCCGTCCGAGATAAGATTGAGTAAAATGCGGGTTGAATTAGTTAGGGATTGTTTAAATTGCGCTTGTAAATGACTTTCTGGGAGCAGAGTTATTTGGGGTCAAGATAATATTCTACTAGCGGCAATAATTATTATTCTAAGCATAAAGGCAACCCATGAGCGTACTGGGGCGTTGTCGGGATGCTATGGATACTGGGACATGACCTGTAGATTCATGTACTTGCAGTGGTATAGACGAGTATTTTCCTGTTTTGTATGAATCTAAAGCATAACAGATTTTTTTTTTAAGTAAATTAAATAAATATTTTTCTTATGATGGCTTATCAATAAATTAAAATGTCATGAAAACGCCAACATAATTAGAATATAGCTAGGTATAATTGCGTTGATTGGGTTTGGTTTTTATTTTTAAAGGAGGTTACCAAATTTATCTGCCATAAATTTTGAGATACATTCTACATACAACAGACATTTTAAGAATTTAAGTCAATAGGAACAGATGTATTTGTAGACATATTTTGACAATATAAAGCTTATAAGTTTACTTACATTACTGAGTTAGTTCAATCAATTTGTTAATCAAATTGACTCAATTATCCCATTTTAGTTAATTTACAATGGTTAAATTCTATGAATTTTGAGCCAGAGAGAAGAAAGAATTTCTGATAAAAGAAAATGAACAATTCATTTTAAGTAGTATTCATTTTTAAAGCAGTAATTGTGTATTTATTATTTCTTCAAAAAATATATAAATATATATATATTATTTAAATTGAATAAATTGGTAATGAATACACAATTGAAAATTATTTATTTATTTTCACTCATAAGGCAAAAAAAATATATCTCTTTTTAGTGGACTTCGTAAATAGTTATAGTTGGTCATAGACAATAAAAATTAAAATCTCTTAACAGTTTGTAAGCAGGATCAAGTCAAGTTGGGAAGCCAATTGAGAGAAAGTCGGGAAGAACTAAGAAGGAGCTCGGAACGCTGACAAAGGGACGCATCTCTCACCAGTACAAAGAGAAAGGTCCCAGAGGTCGAACTGCGGCGTTGGAGTTCCACCTTCAGCCGATTGATGAATCAAGGACCTTATTGACCTGACGCTGCAGTCTGGCTTCCACCTTGTCCTTAACTACAGTAAAAAGTTGAATAAAGCAGGAAAGTTGCAGCCGTTACAGAATTCTTTGAAAAAAATATTTCATGTTTCATCTCGCCATGTTAAAATTGACAACAGTAGCGTATTTATTTAGATAAATCTATTACAAATAATATGTAAGATATTATCTGCTTACGTTTAGTGAGTTTTTGAAGTCTTTTTGTGATTTGTATTACTCAACGTTATGCATGATTATTTAAGAAATATTATAAATAAATTAAACGTACCACATACACACATTTTTGTTCTGCAGTTAATAAGTCTAATCCGTCACGCTTTGCTACGAAACGATTTTTTCAGTAAGTGCTAGGGGCTTTTTTCTCTTTGTTTTAATAACGTCATAGAGGTTGATTAACGAAACAATACATCTGCAAAACATGAATGCATTTATGTATTTTGTAAGCGATTTGGTAATCGAATACAAAATCTCTTCTTATTTTAATGGAGTAGAACACACCTGCACAAGTGACAATGTGAATACAAAAAAGTATCAGTATGAGTGTTTTCAACGTATCTACTTTTGCTAACAAATCTAAACAACAGACTACACTCAGATACTTTCAAGATGTTAAATACAAATTTAAAATTTTAAATGAAAAAAAAAAAAAATTATAAATATGCTTTATTTATTTCAAAACTTTTTGTACAGAACACGTTTCATCTTTCAGTCACCGGTCTCAAAACACTTCTAATAATGGATCAAATATTATATCCTTAGCTGTATTACGGCCTGAAAACATCTCGGCAGGAAAACACGCTGTTTTATTTAGTGTCCTCGGGACTAACTGTTCCCGACTCGTCCGCGTTATTTGGTCGCGACAGGTTCCCTTTGTTTTCGCACTTTGTTTCGTCCCCCCAGCGCTGCGGTCCATCAAACAGCCACCTCGGTGCCCCACGCAATTTATTTACCTCTGTATTTATCAGTACCTTAAAAACAGCAAAATAATACCTTACACTTAGTCTTTGATATTTGGTGTCTTAACCCATTGCTTATAATTGTGCCCATGGTTATGAAAGTGGTGTAAGTCATGTTTTATTCGTTCTGAAATATTTAAGTGTTTGTGTTTTGATGTTGGTTGAAAACCAATGAAAGTGTCAACTTCATGTAGCGTAAAATGCCGAATTTAAATTTATTAAATTAATGTTATGAATATTATATTAATTCACAACATCGGGAACTAAAATAAATTAATAACTCGTTTTTTACAATTTCTTACGCCACTTTCATAATTATGGGCACATATATTAATTAAGCACAACAAAAATATATTTTTCAATCGAGCAGATACAGGAGTCTACCATTAGAAGATTTTGGCCTTATAAAGTTATAAGAGTCTCCCATTGATAACTATAAAAGTAGAAGTTAAATTGATATTATTATTTATGAAAATGGTCAATTGTTCACAACATTTATTTTTGAAATATACTCAACACGTAGCCAATGCAAATCGATAGAAGATGAGACTTGTTCGATCATGAAGTAATCATATAAATATATAAAAAAAACAAATATTTCCAAAAATTAAAACATTGTCAATTTTATTCAATGAAATATTTTCTATGTTAAGTTAATTTTTTAAGTGCTTTTTCATTGAATGATCAGTCTTCGTAAGTTCGCTGTTCAATGCAGGCTTCGCGTATGAATCTCCACATATCTAATTTTGAGAAAATGGTAAGATTTTTTAGGACAATTCTGCATGAAATATAAATTAATTAGAAGTAAATAAAAGCTTACTTAAATAACTTATTTATTGGATGAATGTTATAATTTGTAACCCTTAAAGTTTTAATAATTATCTTAACCCTTTATTTACTGAATTATTAAATAATTTATTTACATTTCTGATTCTTTTTACACGATTAAGTGTTGATTAGATATGGAGAAAAAATTATATGTATGTATTTTTTTCTAAAATAAGCATTTATTTCATCGTTTTATAAATCCGACTTAGAAGTCCCGCAGGGCACAACTGCAGCAAAATGCACGATCAATATTCGATTATGTGGTATGGGACTTATTAGTCCCGTCAGTAAATAAAGAGTAAAAAATCATATATTATAGCTAAATAAACTCTGATACAATATTCTCAATAAACATAATTTATTACTCTAAAACACTCGAATAATACGACACCTCTTCTTCACTGAAATCATAACAACCATCAATACTGTAACAAGATAACAGTTTGCTCAAAACTTAACAGCAATTTATGTGCGAACTGACCGTTGAATTAATTAATAATATTGCTAAAGCAATAACTCTGAACTGTTGTGAAATTGACAGACAGTGAATTTGTGCGAGAAGCAGTCGCACCTCTTGATCGACCCGCGGCCCGCAAGAGACGGGCGGAAGGCGGCCCGTGCTTTAATTAAGGGCCCGATCTTGTCGCCGTCGATGACGGGGGCGGATTGTAAACGGCTAGCAGGCTGCTGCGCTGGCCTACGTAATTAGACCATCAAAATATGAAGCCGCCCTTACCGCCTATAAAACAGCACGTGCACATTTTATTTCACAAAGTCGACCAAATGTAGATACATTTTTTTTGCATTATGTCAGTAGCTTATTGAATTAGAAGTACTTTGAAAATTAAAATAATATTTAAAAAAAAACATATACATTAATTGTAAGGTACGATCAGTTAAAAAACTAGCAATGATATATTTTTATATATTATTTTTATCAGACAAACTAATGCTTATTTATAGACATAATCTAAATTGTTGTATCTCATTCTAATTCACAGCAGATAATATATCTATTCTTAAATTTTATATCTACAATTTTTCTTTTTACGAAAAAAATATTTTACGTGAGAGTTGAATAGCAGACATTGTTCAAATTTAGTGTCAATATTTTTTTACAAATAAATGCATATTGTTTATAGCTTTTGCCTTAATAGGAGCGTCGGGCTAAACATCCGATCTGCTTACAAAATCAGATACGAAATCACCTAAAATATGCCTCGGATATTACAGCTGTCTCTTCAAATCCTCAGGCTTTCGAGTTAATCAGGAACCATATATGTTTTAAGATAGACGTTTGGGTTCAGATATCTTACGTACGAGTCATTGACAATAGCAACTGACAGAACTGAATGGTGGCTATATTTGGTGACCACATGTTCCAAATATGGAACGGATATGGAAAGAAGAGAAATCCCAAATTTGAATAATTGAAAATTTATTAATTTATTCTAATGGATTAATCACTAATGAGTTACTTAAAATTCGCTTAGAAAAATGACATCAAGGCCAATTTCGAATAATTTAATAAAGTTTTTAATAAAAATGATTGCATCTCAAGTAAAATTTTCCGGAGATAAAATAGTCCCCCAATCGGATCTCCGGGTGGGGACTGCTCGAGACAAAACAACCAAGACAAATAAAGCAGCAAGTATTCGAGGACATGAACTGTAGCGCTTATGCTGAGCTGAAAAGGGTTGCGGAGGACCGAGAGGAATGGAGATCGAGATGCAAGATTCTGTTGCTGCAAACCAATCCACCGGATTGATACTACGAAGAAGAATAAAGTACATTAGAATAATCTGTACTAACAATACGAACTGTCAAAAAGAATCATTATATTATGATAAAAAGGCGATTCCTACAATATTATTTTCCGTAAATTCGTTTATATAAATGACGGAATAAACATCTGTTTACGATAAATGTAACTCACAGCCTTTATCGTTTTTTTTTTTCAAAAAGAGATTTTCAGAATCACAAGGGAGCTTATATATATATAAAAACATGAAATGTCTTAATCTGGATGTATCCGTTCACATGCTTAGTGGGTGTGGAGCTACAAAGCCACTCGGCGCTTCGTAGAAATGTATTTTACATCAAAAGCTTGGAATTAAACTTAACACTCAATGCTACCGTCCAAGTGCCAGCCTCGCTAGACTGTTGTAACATGTGCCACCTGCATTTGAGAAATTTATATAAATTTTGTGACCCATAAATAGATGTATATTTACTTTTCAAATGTGACAAACTAAAACCTTTTCAATATATCTTTACTCATGTATGCTATCAAACAAATAAACTGAATGATAAATACATTATTTTTAACTATTGAAATATATTTAGATGTGGTACGGCGAATCGGCCTTTTTTATAAATTTAAAGACATTCTGTAGATTTTCTCATTATTAAATATAGTTGATATATCAATTCGCCAGAACTAGTTAAGTATAAAGTTATACATTTATAAAACAATTTTCTACTTTGAAAAATATTACGATGTCATTACAAAATGAAATTATAATTATTTAAATAAATAAAAAGGATTCGATGCTTTATTATTAGTTATTAGAATTAAATTATCTACATTTTATTGGTCATTTTCAACGAAATTCATAAAAAACATGTTTGCGTTATAATTAAAAACATTTTATCAAATCACCAATTTTTAATAATTATCAATAAAATGGGCTTTGAAGACAGATGATTGTGTAGTATACTGGGAATATGTACGAGAGTCGAAACGATGGCTTGACTTTATGAAAAATGACGTGGTGATGTAGTGAACCGGGTGCAATTCATACTATAGTCGGTTAACAAACAAATAATAAACTAGAATTGTATGCTATTTAAGCCTGCTACGTAAAAGACCGTTGGTAACATTGAATCAAAATATTATGTGCAGCTCTGGAATACAGAGCTGTTATGGAATGAGGCGAGGATCACGACGACAGTTTGTGACGGCCATATACTCGTGATTGGGAATTTGGTTTATCTTACTGCAGCTTTGTAAATATTCTCATGCTTTTTATCCATGAGAATTGAATGTACTGCAATCACAATTTGCCTGTCAATAGCGGTAAAGGTAGTAAAACTCGATCTACTGCATCTTGGATTGAAAAACTCAATTTGGAATGTCAGGTGTCGTCTGCAGATTGTGTTACCCGGATTCTCATCGTGAGCAGAATGATATGTTGTGTAAGTCGCCCCATCCTCGAGAAAAGTGGACCTGTAAAGGAGGAATCTAGGCGGGCGAATTCCGGATTTCCGGATTACAATGGTGCTAGAATATACTAAAAAGCAAGACATATACTCTGAACAATAGAAAGAAATTCCAGAAACGTGTTACAAAATTATTTATAATCTTTTCACATAAAATGAAAAAAAAAACTTTATAAATGATCAATAATTTTTTTTAATTATTCGTAATATTTTTTAATAAACTTCTGCGTGGGTTACTTAGCGTGGAGTTAATTGAACAGAAGCGTGAGTTTTCCGATTGTTATTAGTATTTTTTTATGAAAAATCTTGAAATAAAGCCCCGGAAATACTCCGACAATGTCACGTTTTTTTATCATCGCGACATACCTTTATTAAATTGAATTACGAGGAAAAATGCTTTCGGCATTATACGTCAGATTAAAGATTTCGCAAATTCGCTCGTCTAGATTAAAAATACCGGCTGTAAATTATAATATGAAATAAGTCTAGATTTTTTTATTACTTCGGTATTTTGCGACCGCTCCCTTCCAGTCCCATACCCGGCCAAATTAAGGGGGGGGAGAGTCCGGTGATTACATGGCGACACCCCCGCCCCTCAAACAACCAGCGCTTCTCCATCGATTCAGAAATATAAAATTTGTACACATTTAACAAAATTACTAAACAAATCACTTTTGTAGAATCTCAATACATGTTTTCACTACAAAAACAGTTTTTTTTTGTAGAAGTTCACCGTGAAAACGTTTTAAATAATATATGTCTTTATAAATGAGTATTTCATAATTTTATTATTGAAATACGTCTTCATTTTGTTAAAAATACATTCTTAAGTGTAAAAATATTTAAGCTATTATTTGTATTGAAAAAAATAAAATTAATAAATGCATGCTTAAGGTACAATTTCATTTACAACATCAATATTATGAATTTCAACAAATAATTATCAATTTAGTTTTTTATAATTCGTTATAATATTTATACATTTTAAATTCTTGGTTAAAAAAAAGTGATTCGAGAAGAATGTAGACTCATTCGGGAGGCCAATATTTAACATTGGACGGACACACAATGATGACGATACAAGAAATGACATATCAATATGTAATTATGAATATTTATTTATTTACCTTGTTTGGATGGATCACGTAAAAAAAGTTCTCTATTAGGAGACTGCAGTTTCGACTAACGACTAAACATATCAATAAATGAAAGAGCTTTATGCCAGTAGTGTGAAACGACCATATGCTCCAGTTAAGAAGATGGATATAGTATATTTATGATGAAATAAAAAAAAAAACTGTCCTCTGTGATTTATTTTCGACTTCAATATTTTGATAACCTAATGATTCGCTGAATTATTGTGATGGTAAAATCATCTTCATTTTTGTGCACTCATAATATTTTTTTATTTTATTTTATTACGTTGTTATAACATATCAGTTTTGTTAATTGTTATCGCGGACGTTAATTTTTTTCTCTGAAACCACACTTCCGGTAGACCTTATTTTGGAAGCGCTGCCTTAACCGGTCGCCTGCCGGATAACGACGACGGTAGGAAGGATCGCATGAATTAAGCTGGCAATATGCGAACAAGCCGGGCAGTATGGAGCGACTCGCTTCAGCCGGTCCGTCTATCTCCATAGATGTGCCGAATGGAGGAGATTTGGACGTGACCGGAGTTTTTTTTTTAATACTTGATCGAGATGAGATGGGCTGATGACATTATTAAGCAAATCTAAGATCAAAGAGCGAACATAAGCTCTGTGCCCCCGGTAATGGACTTTAATCTTTTTAATGTAGTGAATGAAACGTCTATTAAATCGACGTGCTAAGAAAGTATTCATGTAATAAATTCCAATGTTTTGATGCTCATATGAAAAATAAAACATTTATCGTAATTCATTTTTTTATTTTTAAAAAGATGTATTTTGGAATAATTTTACCAATTAAAATATAAGAATAATATTAATAACAAGCTTAATATGCTTACAGATTTAAGAAATATTTTCGTGTGTAAAAGTGGGAAAAAGTACTTTTAGTGACAATAATTCTAGGATAATAAATCATTATGTAAGACCTAGTATAATTAAATTTTTAATGTAATAATATTATTTCTATTAAAATTAAAAAAAAAAAAAAAAAACTTTAATTCTTACTTTTATTGCACGATCTTTTCTACTGTTATTACCACGGTCAAAGCTCTTCGGAGCTTAAAGAACTAATTCCTCCTGCACTCACCTACAAACTCGTCTTACACTTGCCGAACATCCATACACGGTTAATGTGTGTCGACCAAGAACTGGCAGTTTGCAAAGTTCCTTCCTGAATGCCACTGCTAAGCTTTGGAATCCTCATTCAGCGTCTGTGTTTTCTCCTTCCTACATCTGGATCTCTTCAAGAAACAGATAAATATACGGATATTTTAAATTTTTATTAGAATATTATTTTATTATTTCAATATTCTAATCTACTTTTATAGATCATTGACTATATTACAATATTATTATTAATTAAATATACATATACTATACATAAAATTATTTTGTCAACGCGTCAATTCAAGCACAAAAATAACAGCAGAAGCGGGATGCGAACCGCGACATCTATCATACGATGATAACAATGACATAAATACTAATTTCAACGTCAGTCGGTCTAGGCATAGCAATAGCCAAGTCGGCTGAGCGGTATGAATACCTGGGCATAGTTGGTTTCCAAGGTCCGCGGTTCGCATTCCGCTTCTGCCGTTATTTTTGTGCTTGAATTGACGCGTTGACAAAAGAATTTCATGTATAGTATAGATAAATATACACTTGCAATCTCACCAACCCACACACAAACACAAACATAACACACGTTTCACGCATGCAGCGTCCAGCCTCCCTGGCTGACCGTCATAGAGTGCACTAGTTTTGGCCGGCTGTGCTCTCCTGCATGCGATTACATAATTCGTAAATGTTATTATTCTTCTTCGTAGTATCAATCCGGTGGATTGGTTTGAAGCAACAGAATCTTGCATCTCGATCTTTATTCCTCTCGGTCCTCCGCAACCCTTTTCAGCTCAGCATAAGCGCTACAATTCATGTCCTCGAATACTTGCTGCAAATACTCCCGTCTAGGGCGCCCTCTACAGTTTTTACCCTCAACCATCCCCTCCACAATATCGTGAAAGAGACCATCGTGGCACATGATGTGACCAATCCATCGGGCTCGCCTCCCTGAGATGGTTCTTATTAGTTGCCTTTATTTTATAGTTATTATTAATTAATTAAAAAATCCATATAATTCGTAAATGAATACATCATTATTTCATGTAACGGTTGTAAAGGGTTCGTGGTCCAATTATATTTGTTGAATTTTCAATAACATTCCTTAAACAAGATAAAACAGATAAATCATAGAAGTGACAATTGCAATGAATTAACTGATAACGAACATTTTAATAATTAAAATGATAATTATTTTATCATTATTTAAATAAAAAAATGATTGAAATGAAAATATGTATTACGCAGAAAATCTTTGGAAATATAATATTTTAAAATATTGCGAATTTGAATGCAAAGCATATTTTATTATGAATTATATTTATTTGCATTTTTTGTTTTAGTTAATTATCAGTTATATAAATTATTTGCATTAATTTTTAAATATGAAAAAATTGTTGATAATTTAAATAAATTGTTTGGAAAAAACATATTTTTCAACACCGCAATCATTGTAAATACTCGTAAATGGAATAATATCTCTATCGCTTAATTAATATAAACGGCATTCAAATTTTGAGTAAATAATTGCTCATAATTCAGGTAGCCGATGAATTAATGAGTCCATTCATAATAAAATTATTTAATATTCTAACCTGCAGTATCAAACCAGTATCATATTTGACCAAAATTTGTATCAAACGGTTAACAATTAAACTGATTTAACAGTTGAATTGTTTTCAAACTAAAATACGTTCCTAAGTTAAATACTCGTACTAATGAAATTGAGAGTGAAAATTCGGAAACAAAATTCTTTCATAAAACGTTATATTTTATATAAATAATTATAAATACCTTTATAATAAAAATTCACTGCACAAAACGAATCAATTTTACATTACAATAGTTATTTTAAAATGAAATATACAGAAGAAGAAATACTTTAAATGCTGAAATATTATTTGACATTATGATTTAAAATTATTAACATAAAAACATCAATAATATGCAAAAGAAATTTTAAACAGGTTTTTCTAAGACAATTATCTCCAAAATAAATATGTCTGCATAAATTTACTGTATTCTAAGTTAATATAAACGTTTTCCCTATTGTATTCAATTGATAATGTGTTTAAGCTATCATGAACTGAAAAGTGACAACAAAAGTCATTAAAAAGTACATAAATAATAATTAAACATTTAAAAAGTGCTCCCATAATTTTTTGTGCAGGATACCCTTTTCAATTTCCTTTTATTTCTCTTGCACTTACACCAATGGATCCTATTTCAAGCACTCCTTGGAGATAACTTGACTTTAAATGTAGCGTATTTCAGACCTGGTTTAACATTTTGAATCCGGTTGTAAATCTTATGTTGGCTATATCCTTCATATTGTTATATAAATGAAATAATTTATTCAATCAATAAAAATGATTTAATAATTTTGACATTATAATACTCTAAGATAATACGTAGTTTTCTCAGTAAGTAATAAAATGCTGAGTAGTGAGCCAGCTATTAATATTGTGGGTTACTAGAATAAACAAATGTGTCTTAACTGACACTAAAATGAATAATGATATTATTGCATCTAAAATGTCTTACAATTAATAGGATAAGTACTTGTTTAATGTGTTTGTATATTTCAAAATCAAAACTATGCTAAAAGCTTGTATTCTTGGTGCCTTTAAATTGTTTAGTGAGTTCTGATACCGGAAGAGGTGCTTCAGGGCTATTGGCAAAGCAAAAGCCTCGCAGTCTGGGGGAGCCACTCTGAGAAGGAGAACAGTCGAGTGCTTGGTACAATAGTTGCCGTTCCAAATAGTTCAACAGCCTCTCAGCACGAAAATTGTGAAATAAAATGTTTCACCACGAAAATTGATCATTTGATATAGAGCAAGACAATGTATATAAAAAATATTTTGATAAAACTTAAAAGACGATATTTATCTAGATAAGGATAAATTGATTCAGTACAAGTATATTTATTTTAATGTTGTACAAAGATTATCATCATGAATACACATAACATATTTAAGTGGCATTTCCTTACAAGTATTTTTATATAAACAAATACAAAAGAATACTAACACAAATGTAGATAAATCTGATTTCTTGTTGTTATGAAGCATGCTATTTTTTAACTTGACTACAGCCCATTTATTTTAAAAAAGACTAATTATGTATTGGTACTACTTACTGAATGATTTCAATCTACAATCAATTGAAGATAAAGTAGAATGAGGTATATTTGTCATTGGTTGAATTTATCTTAATTTAAAGAATTTTCAGTGTAATCTGGATACTCAAATATGGAATCTTTAAATATAAAACCTTGAGGCTAGTAGAAGAAACAAAACCAATGCGAATAAAGTGAAATGCTATCTTTATCTTATCCATTTTTTTTCTCCTTGAAAGACAAGCATGCCCATTCTGTCCTGTTTTTATCAAGCCCGTTTCGGTCAAACAAAGCGTTCCCTCACGTGGGCGTAGAGATGGCTGAAGCGACACGCAACAGACGCCTCTACCGCAAGCTCCACCACGCAGAAAGGAAAATTTCCCTATTTCTCCCACTAAAATGACTTACTTATCTCATTTTCCCCATTGTTTTCGGTCGTGTTTTTCCCCGCGAATAAAAAAACCGCGTCAACTGTTTTTTACGCACAGTCCCCCAGTGTTATCTGCCACGGGTCGGCGTCATTGAAACGAAATACCGGATGCGCATCTCCAACGGATGCGACCCATACTTGGCGGACATTTTATAATGGAACATATTTTCCGACATGCTTTTTTTGGCCCATTCTTTTATTTAATTATGCCGACGGCCTTTGTGCTCTTTTCTTTGAGTTTTAGTGTTAATTTCAAATGTGCCGAGATTGCGTTGACCGCTTATGAAAAAAAAATACATTTTTGGTCGGATTTAACAACGATAAATGTTTTGAGATTAGTTTTAACACGCTTTGGTGGGTATTCTGTTAACTAATTTATTTTAAATTGGGGAGACCGTGTTGTCAGGATTTTCGAGTACATTGTATTGCGCTTACCTATTACATAAATGTGTTGTTATACTTTTAGCGTTCTCTTTTCAATACATTTATATATGTACAATTCAACTAAACTCTCTAATAGTATCGTCTTTTTTAAAAATGATAATACTAGTGATTTTTTTTATAATTCCAACGACATAGCACAAAAGTAAGGGCGGTTCTATTTTGGCCACTACGAGTATTATCATCGTACATGGGCAGCAACGGACGCGAAATTTCACAGTGTGTCATTAGTTAGATTGAACCGTTTCCTTAAATGGTTCAAATCACGGAAAATTTTGGGAGGACATCTGATACCCAAAAAATTCTGATTCATACAATCATCCAGGCTGCCCTGGAGGTCGTCGGGAATCATCTTTTCCCAGGAGGATTTTCGGTTGTACGACTTCGAAACATGGCAATTGTCAGAATTAAGAGTAAATTTTATGGTGACTATATGCTTCCAATATGGAACGAAAAGGATTACAGTAAAAAAGATTTATCTCCTAAGTCCATATATATATATTTTTTAATTATTTGATATAATTTACTCTTAGTTTATTTAAATGTTCGTTTTTATGAAGAATTATGTTAACTATAAATAACATTTGACATATTATCTGAGTCGAAACATAAATTCATTTTAAGCAACGCGGTCTTTTAAGAAATGCTACTTAGCGCTTTAACATTAAATACAAAATTTACGCGGGAATTTATATTTTACATCCATGTTTCGCCACAGGCATACCCCGTGGACCGAGAACGGAGGTTCTTTAGTAATCGATGATGGGACCCCTAACTCAATTGTTCAGAAAATGTGGGTGGACCTCCCCGCACTTAGGTTCCCGGGGTATACTCGATACACCACGGCACGGGAGCACGACCAGCTCGAATTTTAACGTACAACAAAAGGTACACTACGTGATATAATATCATTTATATCACCCCCACCTTTCCTTCCTAGAAATAGCTCTGCTACTTAAGTGTAATGTAATGACTCACATTACATTAAATATTGTTGAATATGTAAATACTGTATTTTTTTTACAGAGTAAGTCAGATTTATCATAATTTTAGTAAATAACCAGCAAGGTGAAGTTGTTTTTGCAATAATATTATACCGCGTCTGCATTTTTCTTCGTAGTATCGATCTATTGAATTGTTTTCTACCCTCAACCATCTCTTCCACAATGTCATAAAGAAGAACATCATGGCACATGATGTGACTACGACAATCCATCGGGCTCGCCTCTCTGAGATGATTCTTACTAGGTGCTTTTCTTCCTTGATTATGCTGAAAGTCTCATTGTTCGTGACGTGGTCTCTCCAGGAAATTCATTGAATTTCAAAAGTCAAAGGTCTCTAGTCTTTATTATCTACATACTTTTACGCGTTTGAAAATCTTGCGTAATATTTTTTCATGCACTTTTGGCTTGTCCTTGCGTCCAGAAACTTCACTGTGACTTTCTTTGCAACTTGAAGGTCTTGTAAATATATCAACTGCAGATTATGCTCGTCTAAGTCACATTTGAAATACACGTATTGGTTAGTTACATTTTCGTATATTAACTGATTTTAGTACTTATGAACTATAATCAGTTAATATACGAATTAATATATAGATACCTTGTCTCCTAATTCTACGCAACCTGTACAAAACCAAACTACCATATTCTGCGAAAGCTTCTGTTTTCAAAGCCTAATAACTCTTTCTAGATTTAAAATTATACAGCTGAATTGCATTTAAGCGAAATTCCAAGGGTTACTATCATGTTTGGAAAGGGGATAATACAGACACTGTGTAGTCGACACTTTGTTTTGATCGAGTATACCTTCAAGTTCTAAATATTTTGCATGGAATTAAAATATGCTATGACGTTTCTAAGGTGGAAAACCAGCTCCTTGCGTAGATCACTGCTTTCAGTGACCAAGATATATATAACTTTCGAACATCTCAATAGAGATAGCTACACCGATGAGCGATCTACATCTTGAAAGGCGTTGCTAAATTATATAAGGTTTTTCTTAGCATTAGTTGTTAAAACTTATAATGCAGATGACAGCTCCCAACGACCTTTATGCAGATAAATGGTCAAGGAAGAGCTTTACGCTTAACAATATTTTAAAAAATTGATGATTAATACATTCACCAAAAACTTTTTGAAATACGTTTTTAAATAATATCATTGTTTTTTTTTTCGTCACAAGACACACAATGGGAAGATAACAACAAATCTTAATGATATACTTAAGGAAATATAACATTTCTACGGGTTATTGTATTCATCTACGATGCCAGGTCCTAATGACAGATCTGCGGACGACAAGATGGCTACTCTCACAAAGCACTGGTCTGAAGACATCCCAGATATAAGTTTATTCGAAATTAAATCAGCCTTAAGACAACTTAACAACAAAGCACCTGGAGAAGACGGAATTACATCTGAGCTTCTGAAAGTAGGAGGAACCCCTCTGTTGAAAGAGCTTAAAAAACTATTCAACAAGGTAATAGAACATGGAGAAACCCCAGTGACATGGGGATACATCACTGCTCAAAAACTACCGACCCATTTCCCTTCTTTCCCATGTGTATAAAGTAGTCTCCAGAATTTTTACAAACAGGCTGACGGGTCGATTTGATGAATTCCAACCTTGAGAGCAAGCTGGGTTTAGGAAAAGCTTTAGTACAATTGATCATATCCACACGCTAAGACAAATCATTCAGAAAACCGAAGAATATAATCAGCCACTCTGCCTCGCCTTTGTAGACTATGAAAAGGCATTTTACTCAATCGAGACTTGGGCAGTGCTAGATTCACTACAACGCTGCAAAATAGACTATCGGTATATAGAGATAATAAAATCTCTATACAAATCTGCAACAATGATGGTCCAGCTCCATGATAGCACTAACGATATTTCTATAAACAAAGGTGTTAGACAAGGAGATGTTATATCTCCAAAACTCTTCACAAACGCCCTAGAAGATATTTTTAAACTGCTATCCTGGACAAAATGTGGAATAAATATTAACGGAGAGTACATTTCCCACCTCCGATTTGCAAATGACATAGTGCTAATAGCCGAATCACCTAACAAGCTCCAAGACATGCTCTACGACCTCAATGAAGCGTCGAACAAAATTGGTCTGAAAATGAACATGGATAAAACAAAAGCCATGATTAATAGTCATATTTCACAGACCTTTGATCCTATTTCCATTGGAGGAACAGAAATAGAGGTTGTAAACGACTATACCTATCTGGGACAAGTAATACAACTAGGGCGAAATAGCTTCTCAAAAGAAATCGACAGGCGCATACAGCTGGGATGGGCAGCATTTGGAAAACTAAAGTACATTTTTAAAGCAAAAATTCCGCAATGCCTTAAAACTAAGGCGTTTAACCAATGCATCCTCCCTGTATTAACTTATGGCGCAGAGACGTGGAATCTGACAGCAAGTCTTACCCATAAAATAAAAAGTCACCCAGCGTGCTATGGAGAGATCCATGCTCGGAGTGTCGCTAAAAGATAAAATCCGAAACGAGGAAATACGCAGAAGAACTCAAGTAGAGGATGCTACCCAACGAATAGGCACACTCAAATGGCAATGGGCAGGACATATCTGTCGAAGAGACGACGGTCGATGGGGAAGAAAAGTATTGGAATGGCGCCCAAGAACTGGCAAACGAAGCATTGGCCGACCCCCTACAAGATGGACTGACGATATAAGAAGAATAGCGGGAGTGACCTGGATGCGGAAGGCGGAGGATCGAAGAGGATGGAGACTCATGCGGGAGGCCTACGTTCAACAGTGGACGGACACAGGCTGATGATGATGATGATCGTTTTGAATAAATTTAAATTATCTTATTATGGGCAGTTGTTATTTCGTTCGTTAATTTAATATTGATGCGAGGGTGCGAGACGAAAAAATACTTATTTAATTAAATTGGGTCGAGTCGGATTACTAACCCGAAAGTAATTCGACAAAGGACCAAACTGTCCCACTAGTGATGTGGGTGCGGGACGGCGAAGTCCGAAGTAGTTTCTAGAACGTATCCTTTTAATTATTATTGGAGCGTCGCTCTAATCGCCCGGCTGACATTAAATATTTATATATTTACAATGTATTATATAATAGCACGAATAGGAGTACCAGCCGACAATATCCAATAGATAAAAGTTTAATGTATAGCGAATATATTCGTTTAGAGATTGTCATAATTGGATTATCAGTTTCCGTAACTGGAGCATATAACCATCACGAATTCGTGGTAGTTTTGACGATGATTTGATTTGGTGTTTTTTTTTTACTTTTTATCGTTATGGTAGAGCGAAAAACAACTTTGCTTTAAAATATATATGTAAATGTATTCCATTACTCTATTTACTTTACTTCTCCTTTAATTGTAACTGGTTATGCCCGCCATTTTGGATTTGATTTCAAGAAATACTTTTAATTAGTTGCGATATACCAAGCTACGGTGCTTATTCAATTATTTTACGTCTCCTGCTAACAATATAGAATCGGTATCTGGTAGTATAAAATGTTTATGGCTGAAGAGAACAGAGGAGTGGGGAGAGATATAAAAACAAACTCTCCGTTGCCGCTTTTGTGTGAAAGAGAATAACGTGCAACTATGTTGGATACTACCAACATAATATATATTAGATTTTTTTAACTTTCGGTATATATTATTGATATATGTACCATGAGTATCAATAATTAGTAAATAATATAAAGATTACATACTGATATTTAGAATTTAAGAATTCACTTTTACAATTTACATTTTAAATATGAAATAAAGAATGATGGTAAATGAAATAGCGGTTTCATTGATATTAAAATATTCCATGTAAGCACTAATTTATTTCTAAGCAATCTTACATCAACGAAAAAACGTATTGTTTTCAGTTATTTTCCCAACAAAAAATAAGACTTTTCTAAACAATAATTGATGAAATATACGGTTTATTTATTATGTGTTTTTCTCGCCAGATTAATGGTTAGGGTACATTTACATTAATTAAAAGAAATCATCCAAATAAGTAGAATACCAATATTATTTTTGTTAAATAATTTCGAAATTGATTTATATATCACTTAATAGAAAACAAAAACAAGGTATAGTTAGTAATTTATATTATATTTAATAAAAGTAATTTCTACTGCAATGTATAAAACCGATAATGATACGATTCCTACAATCTGTATATTTTCAAGAAACATCAATATACTCGTATATTTGAGATGTCCGCAACCTTTATTAGGACAGAAAATATGTATTTCAAATACAGCGTTTAGCGTCAACCAATATTTCTACCGCCATTGCAGGGGTCTTCTTCAGGATTTATGATTTATTTAGTTTTGAGTTGGTTTATTCAGATTATATATTTTTTATGAGCGTTATTGATTTATATCTGCATGGCAACTCAGGTTTCATTCCGAAGAATTGTAGGTATGTTCTAAGATTACGGTCGGTTTGTTCAAAGAATACGGTAGGTGTGTTCTAATAATTCATAAAAAAATATATAATTTGAATAAACCAACTCAAAACGAAATAAATCATAAATTCTGAAGAGGACCCCGGCAATGGCGGTCGAAATATTGGTTGAAGAAAGATCGCCACACACGGCTAAGCCTAAAAGTCACAATATCAAATCTGGCCGTGAAAGCCTAAGAAGTTATTTACTCTTGTTTTACTTTAAGTTACTATTTTTCACTATATTTAATATTGTTTTCTTTGCAGTACTTGATATGTACATACTGTTAAATATTAAATATATTAACTACTTGATTGTCACGAGTATGAAAATAAATAAATAATATAAATATGTATTATAATTTTTATTTATTCAGCCGAGCCATAAAAATTTAAATTTCACATAGACATACAAAATACAAGGTGTTAACATTTAACAATTTTCAATTTTAACAACTACAGCATGATTCTCAACAATAAAATTGTTATCACTTAAGTAGTCCGTAAAGTCAAGCAGATTATTTGCACTGTCCGTCGGCATGTACACAGACACCACAAGCATGCACCGGTCACCTAATTCCTATATAAATTTATGTAATACTGTCGACAAGTCCTCAAGTGTCGCATAACCGTCATAGACGCAGCAAATATGTATTTAAGCGACGAATCTTTGACACATGGTCGTGCGCAACGAAAAGCCATTAGCGCCGCAATTTCAAAGACAATAAATTAATTTTCTTGGCCGTTTCAATTGCTGTTTACGACCGCGGCTACAAAGTGTACTACAAGCGAAGATTAAAGCGGGAAGAAAGGATTAATGCGGCAAACCGATTTTCTTACACAGTCACGAACGCAGTTGAACGTACATTGTTTATTTGTGTATTTGTCCACATTTCCAACAGCGCAAGCCGAGGACAAAGAGACAAAGAGAGAAGCAGCTGATTGTAGACATACTCTTAACAGAGTTTGTCGTTAGTGCGAAACCGTTTCAATGGCCGTCGGTTTTTTGAACGCCGTCAAGAGATTTTTCTCACATTTTTATAAAACTCTTGGTTAATCACAATTGCATTTATTTTCATATATTATATGTTATTTAATAATAATGTTTTGGAGTTGCATCCAGGAACCTACAAACAGGATATCACCTGAGTCACTGTTCGATTGAAGTAATAAAATAAAGGCATCTAACTTGGTATGCCAGCGGGTATAGCTCAATAGTGGAAGCGTTTGCTTAGCAAGCCAAAGGTCGTGGGTTCGATCCCCGACGGAGATTTAAAAAAAATGAACAAAATAATAATTGATTTATGAGCTCTAAGATACCCCCAGTTGTTCTGAATTTGATCCCTTACCCGTAAAATGCCAGTCATAACCTATTAATTAAAAATGCTGGTAGACGAAAGTAGTCCCGTGAAGACCACCCATTCATAGTAAATTCCTGTAATAATAAGGATGATGCGTGAGTCTCAGGCTGTAGTCTATGATGTTGGCGGATCAACACTCCACATGCAGTGCTTAGCCATATGTACTATGGTTAGCGTCATAGAACTCCACAGATGAGACTTCAAAATTACTATCATCATCTGTCGGTACTCTCCTGTATGTGTTTACATACAAAAAAAATGTTCTTATAATGAAAAAAAATATAACAACCTAGTTAAGCAACGCAACTTAAAAAAACTCAAACGCTGACCTGAAAGATTGCATAGAATATATATATTCGATATGTATAAAAATTTCCGTCACACAATTTTGCCAGCAACCACTACCCTAACTTTTTTGAAGACAATTTTACAAACTGAGATATATCTGAGAAGACAGACCCCGGGATAGTATCCGAAGTATATTTGTGTGTTTCTCAACATTTTTATTTTATTAGGTGATTAGCCACTCTTGAAGCTTGGACCGTTTGCCTATAAGAGGTGGCTCAACCTAATCAATCTAAGACACAACTTAACTCTCATGCCACATCAAATAGAATCAGGTGAATATATATGAATATTTCAATCATTATTTGTAATTAAATTATTATTGTAATAATTTAAGTTTATTTGAAAAACTAATTTATTTTGCAATTTAAATTGAAAATCATTATAAATTGACAGTATAATTTATGAATGCGGCACAATCGATGAGAGGCTAATAACTTGTGGGCAATATGAAGTGTCTCAACAATATCAGTTTTCATCACAGCGTATTTAAAACTTCACCGAGCGGTGGAGCGCTAAGCGTTAAGCATTAAATATTTCTACTTTAATAATTAAATTATTTATGAACTAAAATGCAATAAATTATCAAGGCGGGGCCGTTTTATTCTCCGCCGAGAATTAAATTTGGAAGTTGCCCAAAACAATGAAACGATAAAATCGCGTCGTTAGCATCCAATAGGAGTCTGTGAGCCTCCGAGGGCTTCGAAAGAATTGAATGCCATGGAAACGTCAAACGCGAAAGACTTTTTGCCAGTTGAGTGTACTTCGAAACATCTACTTACCTTCAACGATGGGGAATCTACTTGTTCAGTGTAGGTCAACGGGTGATTCGTAAGAATAAATGAATATTTTTTTGTGAAAAAAATTGTACGCGTCTCACCCATCGAGTCGTAATCGACATTCCATATTCGTTCCCTTACATGTGCTTGATTCAGAATGCTCCTTTAAATCTCTATCAAAGTCCTCGCATTTTACATTTTGTTTCCGATGACTTTCTAGGATAGTAAGAGCCTGGAGGTCTTAAGGAAATACATCTCTAGCTGGAAATTTATGGTTTTTAGCGGCACCCAACCTATGAGTACTTGTTCCAGCCAGTTTCACTTTCGCCTTTTGACTGACTGAAAGACTGCCGTGTGCTTTCCCTAACATCGTAATTCCTCACAAGGTCAAAACATCATGCCCCTAGTATTATATTTCAGTAATTTGTAAAACCTATTTTAAAATTGGTTATTGGTAAGATGTTTATTTAAAAGTCCCAGATAAGTATGTGGAGATAAAAAAATTCTTCCCATGTCGGAAGATATGCTCATTATAGATTGCCGCTACCAGTTATTTTAATCGCTTTGAGTACTATGCATGCCTTGTCCCAAGACATTTCTGCATCTAAGGTACTTCTGGAATCATTTATGGTTCCTGATGACTTCCAGAGCGGTGCCTCGGATAATTGAAGAAACGGCAATAGAAGTATCCGAGGCATTTTTTTAGTGAGTTGTTAATTCTCATAAGAAGTGGAAATGATTATTCTGAAATTTCCAAAGCCCTCATCATCTGGAAAAACTCCACTTTACTTTTAATATGAATAAACGACAAGAGTTTAATTAACTTAAATTTTTACATGAGTTTTATCGTTATTTTGCCGTCGGTATAAAATACGTTATAAAAACTTGGTATTCATGGTAAAACTGCACAATATTAAGAAGCTAGTCTTAAAAAAAAGCGTTCACGTTAAGTTTACTTTCTAAGATGAAGTTTGACACCACTGCTCGGAGCCATTATTTCAGTGTAATATTATAATATAAATGTACCCGCGCTAGCTTTTAAAGAGCTTTCCACATCATATTTTAGAAGAGTGGGTGTAAAAAGAGACACGGAATTCTCTCTCAAAGTGCACACAAATCCGTAACTTTTGCCTCAGGAATTCGGAGGCAAAGAATTCCCCATTACGAACAAGTTCGCGTTCGTGTTCGCGTAACACGTTGTTTAGTAATATTATGCAAGCCCCGTGCCACACTCGACGTTTGATGCAAAATAATAAATGTTTTGTTTTCCATCTCGTGTGTCTTTGCGAGTTATATGCGGCATTATTTCAACACGTACTTACATCATTTTTCATATCTATTATTTAAACACGCACACTAGAATACTCTTGCTTATACAAGTATCACTCTATATATTACATGCAGCCTTGTTGTCTTTGAAAAAACTACGCTTTAATTTTGTAATAATTTAAGTCAGTCAAATGATCCAGATAAGTTTCAGATTTTTAAATAAACGATACTTGAATTAATTTTCAATTGAAATAAAATCATTAAAAATAATTTATAACTTGTATAAAATAAATCTTGATTAAAAAAAATGAAATAAGAGTAAATAAAAATTAAAAATAAATATTTTTTGAACCATGGTTTCTTCTAAATGTAATTAATTCCAACAGTGCACAGAAAGGAAAGGTTACCTTCATAAATCATATTCATAGACTCATACTTATAACGTTGTACAAATACATTTTAACGCATAAACATATGAATAATTTGAAACAGTTCATTTAAAATTCAAACTCACATATTACTTACTATACGCGTATAATTGAATTTCATTTGCCAAAAAACTGAAACGTATCATCAAAAGTAATGTTAAATCGTAAATAAATTCCTAAATGCGAATGTAACTTTCACTTATCCAAGATTTTTTTCTGTTTTAACGATTCTTATTTTGGCTTGATGGCCCGGATATCATTCCTCAATGAAAAAAAATACATTTATTGCAAATTATTGAACGGCTTTGCTTTTATGGGCAATAGAAAAACTATTTACTTATGAGGAAGTATTCAATATAGTTACGGATAATTTATTTATTACGAAACATAATATTGGGGAGGTCTGAAACGAATGCCCGGGCAACGTCATCATTATTATTATAGGTAGCGTCATAAAAAGGACCTTAAAATGTTATGGCGGTGTCTTAGAGAAGGCAGAGTCAGCTCTAAGAATGCCACCGGCAAGGAAAGGATAAAGTACTGTTGTGAAATAATACGAAGGGCTTTCCCGGCTTACATCAATGTAGCAGCGTGCCCATTTAGTAACTATTAGTGCAAAATACCACATCTTTACTTTTTCAAAAATCACTCGGATTATACATGGTTCTAATTGGCAAAGCCTATTGTAAATATAAGTTAATTTGGTTTCATTGAGAATAACATAGAGAAATTCTTACCATCCTGATTATATGAGGATAACTTACACTTGTTGAGCTTATGAACTAAATCACAATACAAAAAATCTTTCCAAGATATTATTTATTCAGCAAAAAGTATAATCAGTCAGAGAAGTTGTATCTTAAATAAATTTTAATGAACTATCCTTAATTGAAGCCATTTTTATTTGTAGCATTACGATTGAGATAGATTTTTTTAATTAAATAAAATACAGTACTTTTGATCTTGTATTTTGAATTAAAAGCATATTTTTTAGATGACATTTCTTTAGGTACGCTGTACGCTTTGTAACTATTTTTACTTGTAGTCTTGTGAAGATTTTTACAGTGCGTTTTTCATACATTATTTATTTATTATTTATTTATTAACGGAAGACAGGTTCCAATTTATAAAAAACAATATACATTCATAGACACAAAATTAAATTAGACATATCAAATATAAAAAAAAAAATTACAAGACGTCTATGGGAAATAAATTACAACAAAGGAAAAAACAATGAAACAAGTTGTAAAAATAATAAATCACATTTTGATAGTACATAGAAGTGTGAGATAGTCATGATTCGGGAGCCCGGCGTGGAAGAGTTGCATGGACCCAGGGCTTAACATCGACCTTATCAGGCCAGGAATCCGCACTCATCATGATCGAGTTAGACGCTGCGGGGAAGGATATTTTGAAAGACGCATAATTGGCGCTGACAGCATTTAGTTTCCTAACTTTAAGGGCCCTCGGGTTAATTTTTGTAATGCCTAATAAGTAATCTGCATGGTTGGCCTCCGTGGTATTAGGTTGAAGGAATCGAACATGAATCGACAAGAAACTGTCGACGCCAAAAACCTGATTGGTGGATACACCAGAGCCTCTCAGCGATACTGGTGAGTAGGGAGGACGGGCGGCAATGTTAGCAGCACGCGGCGATGGTTGGCGAGAGGGCAGCTCAGTCTCGCATACAGTAAATGGCGTTGGTGGGGCAGATACCATATGACTAGCGGCTGTCGTTGAAGCAGCGTCACGGCTATGACGGCTATTTCTCTTAACTACGGTCCACTCGGAGGTGGATGCAGCCGATGGAATCTTGGCAGAAGATGAATGGGAGGCGGGACCAGCTGAGACTTCCGTCTGGTCTAGAGCACTCAATGCAGCTGCTTTAGTTTGACGTCTGGTCACCGGTGCAGACGGCTTGTGTACAGGCGACGGCAGGGCCGCCTGGATGAGGGCAGGCGTGGCTGGACCAGCAATCATCTTGGCAGGGGTAGGATGCAAGCTGGACAATTTCTTAGTAGCTGATTGCTTCTGAGTGGAGGTAACTGGAAGAGGTGATGCCAGGATGCTGGTGGCAGGAGGAGCACTACCGGTGTGAGGCATGGTGATAGCCTCGCATCTCATACATGAAACTATGACTTCGTGATATAAACTTAACCTTGTTCATATTAAAACAAAGTGATATGATTTATTTAAATATTTCATATGAAACATTTCTCACAGACACAAGTCTTTCCTAAATGTTTTATTAGAGCTTGTGATTCACGTGAATTATGCCTGTAACAATCGTCAATCGAGTAACATAAAACAACATTTACAAGACCATTCTTCTGTACCTGATAAAGTATGGCAGTTTCCTTTCGCAGTCGTTTTATGGATAGTGAGGGGGTGGCATTATAATATATAAGTGCGTACATTTGGGATTTGGGAGTTGGGACCTTCACCCGGGACCCGACCCTCTTGCGACAAGTGTTTCAGTGAAAAATGGATCATCAATCATTTTTCAAAAATACCATTAATCTATCCCTGCAGTACATTTTTGTATAGAGGAGACTTTTGGCGACGTTTTCAAAATATATAAAAGGCTCGCCCTTGTTGCCCACAGTGACTCGGGCGCTGTCTAAGGCTCAGAATATTACATTAAGCTTAATCGAAAATAGTTATTTTTCTCCACTAGATTAAAATTTTCGTTATAAAGTCCTATTAAAAAAACTCGCAAAGGAAGCGACAAGAAATTCACCATTAATATTTTGAAGCGCCACGATTTATATATAAATAAAACAATACGTCTTTAAACACAATACTAGAAACAAAAAATAAGTCAGGCTTTTTGTGAATTTAAATACATTCACCAAGGTATACTATTGTATATATATAATGTATATAAGTATACGTGAAGGCAATAAAACTTCAATTTCATATTTTAACAAATCTTCTTTCTTTTGTTGTCACGAAAATATTCCTTTTCTTACTTACGTATCTTAGAGCTATAATGTACAACTTTTAAAGGATTTAATTGTTCGTAAAACGGTTCATTACTCTACATCTTTCTTTTCTTCTTTCTTTTTTGGAGAATATGATCACCACAAATTACCGCCATTAAGTTCTGTACGCTGCCATTGTGTATGCGGCGTCCTAAAACAGTTAAGCACCTGGAGGTCTACTTGGGAATATTTATTGTGACCGACGTCCTGAAAGGCAATAGCCGTAGGACATAAAAATAGGCAGATGTACTAAAAAGTGGATGGTATTTTAATATTATTATTTTTCATTAATTGTATTAAGACATGACCATGTTAAATATTTAATGAAAAAACATTAAACAATAAATACATTTTTAAGCATTTTATTTATAAGAAATATTTTTGTTTGTTTTTTTATACAAGTAATTAAAAAAAATCCAAGTTATTAGTCCAGGAAAAAAATATGAAAACCTTGAAACAAATAATTTATAAAAATATAATAATTTTTATCAAGAAAATTGTTTTATATATAAATATATTTTAATTAGTAAGATAGTTAATACAGATTATGTTAAAATATTCATTTTATCATTCAAATTTTTCGTACATATTCATGTATTTAAATGTTCAAATAATATGAACCGATGAATTTTAACTATAAAAATGTTTTCTATAAATGAAAATGTTTTTTTATTAATATAATAATATATTTCTGTTACTTTGTATAAGAATTTAAATTTAAAAAAAAAGATCTGCAATAATATGGATTAATAATTTGTTGATTATCAAATTATTATTTTTAGTTTTGATTTATAAAAAAATAGTTACAAATCATTGCAGAAAATAGAATTATAATAAATAAACAATATCGTCATTTTAATTCTTTTCATGCATAATAAATACTCTTTCGAAGATTGTCGCCTCTCATTTTTGTCATTTGCCACTATCCATGCCTTGTCCTAAGACATCTCTGCACCCTAGGTCGACCTGTGTACGAACCTAAGGATTTGGAAGCGATGGCATCTAATATCCGCGACATATTTTGGGTGATTTATAAATCGTAATTTTTAAGGGGATCGGATGTCTAGCCAGAACCATTTTGTTTCAAGGAGCGGCTCAAATAAAAAAGATGCAAATCATTTTTTATCTATATATATTTTTAAAAGTACAAATATATTGATAATTGCAAGAAAGTACAAAAAAAACATTGGAAAATGTTATCATTAGATTTATTAAGCTTCTAATTAAGCAGTTAACGTCACCGCTTTATAATAATGATTAAGTATATTTTTGAGATTGACATCTATATACAAGGTTGAATAATTAAATACATTTATTATTTTCTGATTGCCAGAGAACGTACGCAGTTTATTTTGCCATAAATTCTGCATGGAGAATCTCATAAAAGCTTGTTACAAGAGGTGACATTATAAAACCAGTCCATTTAATGCTGTAATAACATTATCAATGCGCCTTACACTTTTTATCGATAAAAAGCTCAAAAGTGCCGCTTTTAACCATTTATGAAATGTAAGGTGGCTTCCTCCCCATTTCAGCTTTCTCAGGTAAGAATATTAACGTTTTCTCTTTTCATGTATATATATATATATTCGGGGCGGCTTCATCTACTACCTGTTTTAATATTGTAAAAAGGGATACTTTAATAAAACATGATGGATGGATTTTAAAACATTTAATTAATTTTACGGCAAAGATGTTATAGAAAATTTTATGTTTCAGATTATATACAAATGAACGGTATTACAAGTGTACGCAAAACAACGCAATATCGAAGATGCTTTACGAGAAATTTTGCTTAAGACATTTAACACAAAACATTAAAATTTAAAACATAAATTTCTGACCTACAACATTGAAATCATGCATTTATTAAACTATAGCCTTAAAAGTAAATTAAAAAAATATTTCCTAGGTGGCCATTCGGATTAAATACGTTGTGGCAAATGCATGGACAAAGGAAACTGACTGCGGTGCTACAATCTGTATTAAACATATGTTTAAGATATGAAACGTATATGGGGGAAAATACCTTCTCGCTCGCTACCACAATACATCCTTCCGGTAACTTTAAAAGTATTTTAATAAATGAAGCATTTTAACGCGCATCATAAAACACTACATTACAATAAAAGAACATAAATTTTTGATCGGAAACCAAATTTCCGTAAAATTCGGAAAGGATCACAAGCATGCTCGTATTCATATTATTTCTCTAGCTAGTGATGCGAAAACCATTTTGAATATTTGAACGGTACTGGAGTGGGTTTGTGTGGGTCTTGGCTGCCCGGGGTTGTTCCCCTAGCATCTAAGGACTCCCGATGCAAATTCGTTAGTGCAGTGGGTCGCGTACCGTGGTGGACTATGATTTATATGACTCTAACCCTTTCCTGTCTATCGAGGCAGTCATCATTAACCAATGTGTCAAAGTACGTTTATTCTACCTAATATTCAAAATTTTCTGGCTTTGATGATTAGATGCAGGACATATTTTTGACATATTTATGTTTTAAATATTATCAAATCTAATTAAAGTATTCAATATACATTTAATAAACACATCGTCGGTTTAGTACACCTGTTATTTATGTTTTAAGGTATACAAATATTAAGTTTGACAAATATATACGACGACTATATTTGGGTTAAATTGCCACTTAAAACTAAATGGTGTTTTAAATGGCCTCGGGTGTATCGGTACAACCATAAATCTTTCAAATAAATACTGATTGACAAACACCTATACATACTTTGGATACTGTTTTATCATGCCTTTAGACTATTATTACATATGTAAGGAAGCATATATGTTCTTCGAAGAACCTTCTCGAGTAGTACAGAAAAAAGTATCGAAAATATCAACTGACAGAACTTAGTGGCATCAATTTGTGGTCATATCACATGTTACGAAAATGGAACGGATATGAGAATAGAAAAGAAGAAGAGAAGAAGAATAACATATTTACTGTGTAAGTATTTCGTATTTTACAGGTTTATGCGATGTAATGGAAAATTTAAATGAAATATACTTTACATACATAAATAGTCCAACACGAGGTTCTTAGAAAAGCACTTAGTCAAGCATATAAAGCAGGATTTTCAGTGTGATGCAGTCTGGAGTTCTTCACAATCGCACAGCAGTGACTCTTTTCTGCAGCATCTATAGGATTATGTTCAGTTGATAAAATTATATTCCGTGATATGTTAGAACTAGATTCCAATTTAAAAAACACGTTGCAGAATTGTTTATTAAGCGTGTTTATGGACGTTACACGTTTTATTTCACAGGTGGTGGTTGTTTTTCTTTCTAGCAAGTAGGCTTCGTAATCACTGTGCGGCGCCCCGCAAGGCGCGGCTTTTACTCACCGCGCGTTGGAACCTCCGAGTGCCGGACTACTTTATTACAAGATATTGCTCTTACTTTGGTGGCGAGTTTATCGCACGCCAGCCCTGGTTTTCATCAAACAAAATAGCCGACGTAATAAACTGGCGCTCCTTCCGAAGAAAAATCCCGAACAAAAGTTGACCGACCTCTACGTTCAAATTATAAATAAGCAGACAAACATTTTGTTTCATTTTTAGCACACATAATAAAATTCGCAACGCACGTAATATACAATAAACAAAATATTGCACATGCATTGTCCGCAGTAATTTCTTCATTCAAAGATCCACCTTGGATAATTATCGGTGGCCTCCTGTGATATCCATCCCATAATTTGTTATTTTTTATTAGAACCTCAATACGAAGTGCCTATTAAACAGCAAATGTATTATCCACATCCTTTTATATATAGTTGCGTTACTTGATATATCATCAAATACCTGCTTAGAATACTGGGCAATGTCTGAATCGAACGTTCAGGACAGCAAGAACCCAGGGTCCTGAAGAAAAGCTATTTGTAATTTTTACTCTCTTTCGGCATCCAAAGAATATATCCTAACCAATATTATTGGTATTTGTTCGATTATTATTTCCGATTTTCTAGACCTGCATCTCGTAATTCATTAAAAACTCAAACCATCGTACAATTAATGTTATACGTAAGAATGTTAAAAAATAAACAAAAAAACAAACAACAATAAATTGTAAGCCATAACTTCAAAATAACGTAAATACGTTATTATTAACTTTTGCACTTTCAGAGAATGTTATATTTATTTATGTATAGACAAGCGCTCCTACAGAAAAGTTGTGTGAAAAACATTCATGTTTTCAGTTTTTTATCCGAAAGAAGTTTTGTTTATCCAACATTACAGAAATTCGCGAAAGATATAGAACGTTAAAACATTGTCATACATAACCAGAATTAATGTTGCTGAAAGCAGAGGTATAGGTTATTATCTTTGTCAGACACCTTATATATTCGCTGGGAATATTGCCACCCCCGACGTGCGGAAAAGTTTCCCGACATAAGAAATGTTTTAGTTTTCCAGAAATTTTATACGCCTTTATATTAATAAATACCGCTCTAGGACTGCTGGCATATAAAGTTAAGGTGGATGACTAAATAGCATTCATATTTCAATGTTGTAAGTGGCTGAAGATTTTCCACATATTAAAAACGTATTTAAAGAAAGTCAAAACTATGGAGTTTTCACTGAGAAACTACATGTATTTTTTCTTTTGACTTAAGCGATTTCATATTGATTTAATCATTATTTTTAAAAAGTATATTTTTACTTCTTATGCTTTTATTATTTAAAAAAAAAACTTGAAGTGTTTTTTAAAGAAGGATTAAATTTTATAATATATCGGTTGTGTTATTTTGAAATCAAATATCAATGCCTTGTTTTGAAAAAAAAATATTAAAAAAGGTCAAATATGACGATATATAGTGGAAAGTCTAAAGCAAAAAAAGTGATATATTAATGGATAAAAATACATCTCAGTGAAAAAATTGCGGTTGAAATATTTCAACAAAGAGGTTTAACATATTCTCGATTTTGTTATCCTGAATATGATTTAAAAGTCGCCTAAATGAGACTCGGATAATTCAATGGATTTTTTTCAAGCCTTTAGAATAGGTCATAATAACATAGACTGAAATAAATATTTCATAAGCTGCAAAAGTCATATAATGTTATGGTACAATAGCCAGTTGACATCAGTGCTGTAATAGTATTTTTCAATTATACACTATATGGCGAAGAAGAAGGAAACGTATCATTAACTGCAAAATCTCCTTAAATTTTTATCGCCAATAGTAAATTCAATAATAAAATAAAATACTTTGAGCGCTTTAAAAAAGCTGTAATAATAAAGTTTCGCACAATAAAATCCAATAATCTTTCAAGGTCTCAATGGCAATAGTACTGACAATAACTATCTGCTTTCGAGGGTGGCTTACAAATAATAATAAAATGACTGCGAGAAATCGGAGAGAAGTTTTTTTTTTGTTTCGTCGCCATTTCAATAAGAGTATTCTCGCTTACTTCTTCTTGCACGCATTGTGCGGAAAGAAAATCCATTGTTAAAAATAAATATTTTGTAACAAAAGGTTGACGTGTTGGCTCCGAGGGTTTTGGTACGTGACTGCCTTTAAACCCATACAGAGTGATCGGTACTTTACTTTATTCATGTAAACACTCACGTATGATAATGTCAAGTTGTTCATATTATTTAAATTTAATAAAATAACACGATCAGTATTATTTATTATTATTGTGTACCAGTTACCTTATATTTTACAGTCGCTCAAAAGACAATGACGGACGAAGACATTTTATCGAATAATGCAGATTTTCAACATTTAGTGGTTTTTATGATATAAGCAGAAATTTAATATATTGTAGCTCGTAGAAATGTCTTGGAACAATAATTAAAGTCTTGTTTACACTTAGCTCATTTGTGTAAAATTAATTTATATGTATATTTTTATTTATTTAATACAAATTGTAAATATTTCATGAGGTTAGTGAGAGACTAATTTTTAGACCTCAAATTACCTTCAAGATTATATTTATTGAAATTGAGCCTCAACAAACAGAAACTAGTTATACTTAAAACAGCAAAATTGAAAGAATTAACTGATGCGATTTTTTAATCATCATCCTTTGTCAGTCTTTTGAAACGAACCGGAATATATAGAGTTCTAGCATCATATCAATCAGCAATGATGTTTGTTTTATTTACGACGCCGTGTGTTAAAAATGCAATGCAAATATAATTAAATTACCCATAATTAAGCTGGATTTCGTAATTACTTCAGTCATTGTATTTTTTTTTGAAGAAGTCGCACATAGTGTAAATCGACCTGTACACGTGGATACTGTTTCTCTCTTCCCTCATAAGTGGAAGCAATTTTCTAAAATTGATCTTCTCATCCTCGATCTGCTCCTCACCGTCGCAATGGGGAGAAGGGTGGCGAGGGCCGCATATAGAATTTTTTGTACCTTTTCGAAGTGAATTACCAAAGTTGAGTTGCTTTTGAAGAGGCAGCCACCCTGATATCTCTCGAGCCATTAAAATACCTAGTACAAAGAATGATATATTACCGAGTGAAAAGGCACCAGCCACATTTTTTTCATTCACATCAAAATGTCTCTTATTTTTATTATACGTATTTATTACTCCAAGGTTTCTCGTACTTTTTTATATCACTTCAGCTGCATTCGTTATATTTTTTTTATTATTTGTCACTTCCGCTTCTTAATGAGAGAATATATTTACCATAGCCACCAAGCGTTTGTAAATTATCAGAAATCTTGCCACGTACCAGCACAGACATTATCCACAAATTTAGATGAAAATGTTTGTTGCATCGTTATCTTTGTTTAGGCTTTGGTATTTGCACTTTAAAATAGCCACTTCACATTTAGGATGTTAAATCATTGACTATTACTCCCAAATATTATGCATAAAAACGATTCAAATAATAATATTTTGAATCATTACTAGCATTCATTCAAATAACTACAGATTTGTGAAGTTGCGTTTTAAAATATTTTTGTTGTTAATATTGTGAGTTCAACTTTCTACTTGCTCCCACAGAAAATCAAACGCGTCATTAAATGATAAAAGCAACACAATCATCAGTAATAAGAGAAGTTGTGGTATAATTGAGCTGGTCGTACATATAATAGTAGATTTGCATATTTATAATGATTGTTGTATTGTATTGGTCGACCCCCTACAAGATGGACCGACAATATAAGAAGAATAGCGGGAGTGACCTGGATGCGGAAGGCGGAGGATCGAAGAGGATGGAGACTCATGCGGGAGGCCTACGTTCAACAGTGGACGGACACAGGCTGATGATGATGATGATGTATTGTATACAACATTAAAATATCATTAGAGTTCTATTATTTAAAAAAGCAATGTATTTAATAAATGTGAATAGAAAACTATCAATTAAACTTGAATTCCGCAAATAGATACTTGTTCAATTTCTTATAAAGAGTACTCTTAACAATTATGGGTAATTTAAAGCAATGCTTTCGTTTAATTGGTTAATAGGTATAACAGTTAGCAATAAATGTTCTCGATTTCGGTTCTGTTCAACGACGTGTGTGTGCAGGAAATAAGTGGATTGCCAATACGACAAGCTATCTATGAGTTACGCCAAAAAATATTATGAAGGCCCCGAGGCACTTCAGAGAATGGTCTGTGTTTATTCGCTTTCTTAGTGTTAAAATACTTGTTTCCTCTTATTAGATTTACGCTTAAAGTAAATAATAACAACAAAGAGACTTTGATAGAAACCTCAAGATATCACCGCTGACCTCTGAAAGAGATATCTTCGGATTGTTTCTGTCAAAAATAATGGAATTCATTCAATAATATAGAAAAAAGTACTGATATTTTACTTCAATACATAGTACTTTATTTATCACAATCACTGACATATCAAATTTATGTCAAAAGTAGAATCATATAACGTATAAAAAAATATTTTGTTGTTAAGCTCAATTGAGGTGTTTATGGAAAGATCTAATTTCTGATTCTCTTAAGATGTGTTATATATTTACAAAAAAAAATTTTTAATAATAAGGGGCTTACAATTAAACTATTTTTTTTTTAAAGTGTCGTCATTACAACCAAGCGTCTTTAATATTGCGCCACTCTGAGCGACATAATTTATAATAATAAACTATTATTAGGTTATTTTAATCAATATTGTCTTCAAAGGTGAGTAAAACCACGTCACTTAAATGCTGATACTAATTAAATAATAAATACTGTAGGTACATCCACTAAATTATTTTAATTCGCCAAATCATATATTAAAAAAAAAAACAATACTTGCTTAAGGTACATTATTAATAATAATATGCATGTTTTGTATGTGAAAATGTATATTTTAGATGTCACCGAAGTCAAGCAATCTCAAGCTTGATACTTGGGTGGATAAATGATAGCGTTTATGGAGTTGCATCGTTCCTTACAACCAAAAGGGTCAATTTTTTCGGGTGTAAAGATGACTTGAAAATAGACAAGAGTATGAAAGGAGACAAGAGCAACGCAGTGATTAGTGATGACTATATGCTCCAGAGAATTCACGGATACGGAAGATGTGCACATCACAAGCTTATAATTAGAAAGTTATTTTTATTTTTATCTACCACTTTGAGACTATATTTCACATGTAGTTTGAATATAAAGTAAATAATTGAAGAAACTCTCATTTAAAGCATATCCGAGGTATTCAATTATGGGAATACACAGTGCTAAACATTATATATGATGAGACTAGGTACAAATATTCTCTATTCAATAAATCAATAATTAAGTCAAAACGTGACATTACAATAATAGGTTCAATAAGGTACACACAAAAAATGACTACATATGAATAAGTTACAAAATTTACCTTGATTATATAAAACGATTTTATAGTTTGCGCCTTCAAAAACACGGGAGATTAAAATACTGCATAATACTTGTTATTATCTCCTGATACGAAAATAATTTTGAAAAAACGCTTAGTCACGGCTTTAAAATCGAATCGACAATAACGAGCTGTGGCGAAAATAAAGGCAAAAAGAGAAAGATGAAGCTGAAGTAAATTCCACAAAGAAATACTTGATATTGCCAACTTTGTTATGTAATATCTAGGTTCTTATAGTTTTATCGATATCGAACAGAGCACGAGAACAAAAAAGAAAGGCCTAAATAATGAATACTCATACAAGTATCAGCGTTATTTGACTAAAAAGGCTAGATGAAAAAATGAAAACATCTCAACTATTTTCATATCACAAAAGTTACCTACTTTTAGATTCTACGATATTTTTTTATTGTTTACTATCAAAGTATTTGCTTTGAACTATTTTTGTATATCAAACCAAGGAGTATGTTATGGTATTATACAAAATGTTATACTACCATGTAAATGATGACATATTTAATCCTGGTGATGCTTCACATAAAAAAATAAAGAACGTAAATTCTTTTGTTCTAATAAAAAAAAATCGATTGAAATCTTCTTTGACTGTAATATTGTTTGAAAATGCTTCATATGTTAAATGGAATCACTGATAGTCTAACATCGCACATACTTAGTGTGTAAAATGTTTGTTGATGTTCCATCTTCAAGCCGTCTTAACACATAAGATCCATTTCTCGTGAATTTGGAAAGCATTGATTTTAGAAATCATAAAATCGTAATGATCGGAAGTCAATGAAGAAATTCTTTATCCAACAGTTATTGGATACGGATTAAACATGAATATATATTACCTATCAAAAAAAAAGTGTTGTACTTTGTAAGCGTGTCTGAATATATTATAATGCAAACAAAGAAACTGAAATTCACTTGGTCTAATGGGAACTATAAAGTAAGCACTAATAAATAAAATAAAACTAATCTTTAAATATTATGTAACGTGATAAAATACTTATTTTATATTTACTAGCGTTTCTTCGATGTTTGGAATAAGTTATTTACAAATATTTACCATCACAACTATATTTTTTAGAGTTGTATTTCTTTGTCATTATTAATATAGTAAATTCAATGATTGATATGTATTGTATTTTATGTATTGTTTTCTTTAAGCAATTTAATATTATAGTATATTCATGATGTAAATAATTGATTTTATATTCGTATTCGATTGTGTGCGATAATGTATTTTCTATATGCAAAACGCATATTACAGACGTGTATATTGCTGTGAAAGTTGATCCAATGACACGTCAAGTATGCGAGGTGATACCTTTTATTATTTCGTATAAAAAAAATGCTTCTCCAGCGGAGCTATTTTTTCCCCGCATAATATTCCGGCGTATATATTTCGCAATGCCTCTTCTTTCAATACACATTTGCCATTTTAGACGGCGTGAGGGCTAATCAAATAAGCGAAGTTCATCCCACTGAAGGAGGAGGAAAATCGACCATTGCTCAACAACTGAAGGCACGCGAGACTTCCACCAATATTAAAATCAGTATCATAAATCTATATTAACAAGCAATTTTTTGACAAAACTAACTATGTATATGTTTGCTTATCACTTATACAGTATACAAACAGCCAGAAAATATAAAATTATTCGTATTATTATATAGACTAAACGCTAGCATCTAAAATTTGATATAACGACGCTATATAAATTGCTCAAAGACAAGGTAGTAACATTCGAGGCATACTTTTATTCCTCCCAGAACTCCGCCTAGTACATTGTGTGCATTCTTCATGATGGTTTTCAAGAACGGTGACTTTCAAAAAGTAGCTGTAGTTTATGTTATATGTACAGTTCTGCTGCGAAAAGCATGTTTCAGCTTAGTATACCTACTTATCATGACTGATAGTATAATAGAAAGCAGCCAAGACTGCTTCTTTAACCTCGTCGCTCCTCGCAAAGTCACAATATCAAGCTCTTAATATCCCACATTAACATTTGTTCTCAAAATCCACTATGCGATACGAAGCTGTATGTATGGGGTTATTTATTTCAAGACAAGATCTAACCCTGTTTTTTTCCGACACGATTATATATTTATATCAGCTTGATATAGTTCTTTAAGGCTGATGCCGAAAAGCCTCGAAAAACGATCTTTTGTCTCTTGTTTTCGTTCGCTCGCCTGACATGCATACCGAATAATGTTAGTTGTAATTTTATATAAAATTACACGGCGTTTGCAAACGCCATTTTATTTGTTATGACAGTTCCTACATTTCATGTTGGTTCAACTGTCATCTTTAATTTGTTTTCTGCCGTGATTATCTTGGCGGCGCTGCATGTCACAGTGTTCCGGCAGTCGCCAGTCAAGTCCTCGTCCGGCCCGGCAACACGTCATGTGGTCGGACGAGGAAATCAAGTCTTTAATAAAAATAAATACGAATTGTGATTCATAAACAAGTTCAATGGGTTGTTAATCTGCTCCTGCATCCTTTATCCACGCGGCCACGCGACGAACCCGTGACTTGTCACCTGACGGGGGATGTCAATATATTTATATTTCAATAGTACAAAATTTTATATTATATGCACGAGTTTAAATAGTATATTATAATATTTTTCCTAATATTTATTTAATCTTACCTCTGCGGTACAAAAAATAAACCAATGAATGCAGAATGAATTTCTACATCTTTAAAGCACTATAACTATTCATATGAACGATGTAACGATTGATGTAATGTTTGCCATGATCTAATCGAGTACGATCTTGAAACAAGGAATGTTGAGTACCACCTCATATCAATGCTTTTAAAGGTTTGCTACCCCCTCGGCCACCCCAGCTCTTAGCCGCCAAGTGAGTGCGAACGGTGCAACATGTGTTGCCAGCACGCGTCCTCGCCGCGCCTCCCGACCTCGTGACGATGCCGCCCCCACCCCCCTGCCGGCCTCGCTAAGATGCCGGGGCCTCCACCGCACGCGCGGTGGGTCAACAGTTCCGTAGCCCGAGTAAACGCGCCACGTGCGCTTGACGGAAAACGCGCCTAACCGAGGATTTAAAAAAGAGTAGAGTTGTTGTTTAGAGGATACATGTGCGGTTCGTGAATTTGAAATGCTGTTTCGCCCTAAAAAATCTTTTCAACTCAAAATGATTCAAGCTGGTAATTCAAGTATATTTAATAAAATTATTGTTTATGACGATTATTAAGAACACAGTCATTCTGATTGGTATAACGAAAGCTTCTAGACATAAATAAAATTATAAGATAATAGTTTTGAATTGTAATCGAACTACAACAACAGAAAAATACTACAATAAATAAAGTACATTTTAGTAATTTTTGGTTCACTGAAGATAAATTATTAAATTATTTAATTATACTTATTAGCCTCGCAATCTATGCTTTTTTAAAAAAACTGACCATTTGTTCAAGAGGCAAATTTCGTTTTTTTTCCATTCTTAATATATTAGCTTTAACATTATTATTTTTATGTAAACACATACAGGAGAATACCAACAGATGGTGATAGTAATTCTGAAGTCTAATATGTGGAATTCTATGACGTTTACCATGCTGCATATCACTAAGCGCTGCATGTGGAGTTTTGATTCGCTAACGTCATAGACTACAGCCCAAGATTCACGCATTATCCTTTATTATTACAGGAATCTACTATGAATGGGTGGTCTTCACGGGACGACTTTCGTCTACCACCAATTTTGATTAATAGGCTATGGCTGGCATTTGAAAAATTTGACAAACTGCTATCCTGGACAAAATGTGGAATAAATATTAACGGAGAGTACATTTCTCACCTCCGATTTTCAGATGACATAGTGCTAATAGCCGAATCACCTAACAAGCTCCAAGACATGCTCTACGACCTCAACGAAGCGTCGAACAAAATTGGTCGGAAAATGAACATGGATAAAAAAACAAAAGCCATGATTAATAGTCATATTTCAAAGACCTTTGATCCTATTTCCATCGAAGGAACAAAAATAGAGGTTGTAAACGACTATACCTATCTGGGACAAGTAATACAACTAGGGCGAAATAACTTCTCAAAAGAAATCGACAGGCGCATACAACTGGGATGGGCAGCATTTGGAAAACTAAAGTACATTTTTAAAGCGAAAATTCCGCAATGCCTTAAAACTAAGGCGTTTAACCAATGCGTCCTCCCTGTATTAACTTATGGCGCAGAGACGTGGAATCTGACAGCAAGTCTTACCCATAAAATAAAAGTCACCCAGCGTGCTATGGAGAGATCCATGCTCGGAGTGTCGCTAAAAGATAGAATCCGAAACGAGGAAATACGCAGAAGAACTCAAGTAGTGGATGCTACCCAACGAATAGGCAAACTCAAGTGGCAATGGGCAGGTCATATCTGTCGAAGAGACGACGGTCGGTGGGGAAGAAAAGTATTGGAATGGCGCCCAAGAACTGGCAAACAAAGCATTGGCCGACCCCCTACAAGATGGACTGACGATATAAGAAGAATAGCGGGAGTGACCTGGATGCGGAAGGCGGAGGATCGAAGAGGATGGAGACTCATGCGGGAGGCCTACGTTTAACAGTGGACGGAGACAGGCTGATGATGATGATGATGGCTGGCATTTTACGAGTGAGGGATCAAATTCATACCAACCGGCGGATTAAGAGCTCAGAAATCGATTGAAAATCCTTTATACATTTTTTTTAAATCTCCATCGTGGATCGAACCCACGACCTTTTAAACGTCCATAAACATAAATTTATTTGTATAAAGAATTAGGTTTTCACTAACCACGGGTTTTGATTTTAATTATAAATAACTTTAACCTTTCACCTCGGATGACGTAATGAGCTTTACACATATTTTTGAGCCAGATATTATAGTTATAAAATCGTAATTTACATTATAAGTTCAATTTTTAACTGCTAAAATATTACACGCCGTAAGTACAAGCTGGTATCTCTTATGAATTAAAAATAATATATGTACAATAAAAAAAGCGCACTGGTCAAAAAATAAAGTTTCTCCGAGGATTATGCCAGAATATGTAAACGAGTAAACTATTCGCCTTTTTAAAGGAATCTGTCCCGCTCAAAAGTATATAAATAGTGTTTAGACAGCATTGGCAGCTCGAAGAGAAAACAAAAAGAAACACGACTCTGCGGACTTTACTTTTATGCAAGTTAGGCATTGTTGCAAATGCGAATGAATTTGCTTGTTGCGACGGTTTCCTATTAGGGGAAACTCGATGGCAGTTCGCTCGCCAGTTCACTCGAGAGTTACCGCTCACCTCTCCCCACTTACTGTCTGCAGAAGTAACAGTTACTCCCGTCGAACTAACGTAGAGTCTCTACGGTCCTCAAGGGCACCGATATTGGATCTAGTTGAAGTCATATGCTTTGTCACCGCGTATAACAATAGTTTATACTTCAAGTAACTACATAGTTGAAGCACTTTAGGATATTCGATGCGAGCAAATCTCAGGTTAGAATTTCTTATGGTCTTCTTCGTAGTGTCAATCCGGTGGATTGGTTTGCAGCAACAGAATCTTGCATCTCGATCTCCATTCCTCTCGGTCCTCCGCAACCCTTTTCAGCTCAGCATAAGAGCTACAATTCATTTCCTCGAACACTTGCTGCAAATATTCCTGTCTGAATCGACCTTGTCACCAACCAAACGCTGTAAGTGATTTTAATATTAATTTCAATATTTTAAAATTAAATTCTTGAGCTCTTTCACATAAACACATACAGAAAAATACAAATAGGTGGTAAGAAAATCATAATAGATATCAATTATTCAATTTTTAAAATTATATATTAACATAATATTAGGTCAAACTTTAAGATAAGGAGCGGATTTTGTACACACATTAATAAATGCAGATAGAGAGGATCTGGCATTGACTTTGAATGGCTCTTCGACAGAAGAAGGGAGGGAAAGATAGAGGGAGATAAAATATAAATATGCCCGAAATTGTATTTTTAAAATCTGGGGCTTTGTATATTATATTTACTTATATTTTATTACGCTCGTTGGAGAAAGTGCATAACAAAAGATCAAAAGACAAATAATAAAAACAAAATAAAACATTACTTTCGGGAAGAGTAAATATTTTTTGCGAAACATCAAAGCCCGTGGCAGGATCGAGAAGGATAATACACACATCGCCAAAAGCTGTATCGTTTACGCGATTTGAAGATACACGCGCATACACACAGCTTTCTGACTCACTGTATATTATATAAGATTGTATGAAGATGATCGAGTATGGGAGACGGGTTGAACGGACACTCCACATTTTGTTAAGACATTTTTTTAGTTATCATAACTTGTATAAATATACTAGACATTCTCATACTACGTCAAATTCGTCAACTAAACAAGTCGACTCCCATTGGATATTTTTAGTAGAGTTAAATATCAATTAAATTATCTTATATTAAGGCCGGCGGGTATAGCTCAATGGTCAAAGCGTTTGCTTTGCATGCCAAAGGTCGTGGGTTCGATCCCCGACGGACTTTTTTAAAAATATATTTTGAATCGATTTCTGAGCTCGAAAATATGTTGGTGCGAATTTGATCCCTCACCAGTAAAATGCCAGTCATAGCCTATTAAATAAATTTGGTGGTAGACAATAGTCGTCTCGTGAAGACCACCCATTCATAGTAAATTCCTGTAATCATTAAGGATGATGCGTGAATCTCGGGCTGTAGTCTATGACGTTGGCGGATTAACACTGCACATGCAGCGCTTAGCCATATGGTAAGCGTCATAGAATTCTACAGATGAGAATTCACAAATACTGTCACCATATGTCGGTATTCTCCTGTATGTGTTTACAAAAAAAAAGTAATAATTAATTATAAACGTTTGTAATTTTTTTTTTTATTAAAAACAAGGTAAAGTAATCATGCTCATTAATATGAAATTTTTCTTTGACGTGAATAAGATTTAAATAATTAGTTTTTATTTATATTTTATTCACTTTGAGTTCCATTTACAATATTAAAAAGTATTTATAATATTCTTTACTGTATTTTGATATGCATCGTGTTAAGTGATTCATGTGAAATAATTAACTTGTGTTTTATTTTGATATAACGAGATTAAAATAAATTAAATTATTTAATGGATGACATAGTTTTCTACTTATACTATAAAAATTATATCAAGAGCCCTAAATATTTACTTAAAAAAAACATTATTTTTATGTAATTTTTTACATTTTTCTTCCAAATAAATATATGCTAGTATCTACATCTAGTGAGGTTAAGTTTGTAAACTTGTATTAATTTACAAGCTAAAAAACTTCGGATTCTAAAAAAAAAAACTTATATAGTCAGGAACATATTTAATTTTTCTTGAGTAAAGTAGTGCTAACAGCAGATAATCATAACTCGTAGCTAGTTTTTCAAGCTTTGTTTCACTTTAAAGAGCCGCGTACTGCGATTTACAATACAATGCATCCGATACGTATATCTGAATGTACGATATACTGGTATATTCCTTTTCTTTCTGAGCGGATGTTGTTTCTAGAATGTATCATCTCAACGCACCGCCACGTATCATATTTTATCCTTTTGTCGGGCGGCGCTGTTGCTACCCCATTTTTTAGCGTTTTAGATCTCTTCCAGCAAATTTGACGCCCATAGCTGAAAGGCAATTTTGCGGCGCAGGCCCCGCGGCGCCCTCTATCTGAGGGCAATCAGCCGCGGAGGGCGACGGAAGGAACTCGCTCGCAAATACAAATCATTTCGCCATTTAAATTTCGCGACACGTCACCTGACTATGAGTCGATCCGCGCCAACAAGAGCACCGCCTTAGAGCTGTTTTTCTCAATTTTCCCATTTACGGTGTGATGTTTTTCGTTTGTTTTTGTTTCTTTTTGTATAACACGTTTCAACCATTATTATTATTTACAACTTTCTTATAATGATATACTCTTTTACGTAACGTTAGTTATACATGAATTAATGAGTTATTCTTTGTGACTGTTCACTCTATTTGGTATCGTATTCATCGTTCAATATAATAATATAAGGTTAAATGAGGTTATGTTACGTTATATTTAGGTACACAAGATTATTTTGTAATTTTTCTTGAATATAAATATTTTTACTATGTGTGTAATAATGCAGCATCATCCATTTTATTGTGATAACTTAACTTAGCTCAACCTAGAATATACATGTATTAGTATTCGTCGTCAACAACGTAAAATAATTTATACCAATAAATCATATTTCATTCTTGTCAATACTCGTATTTTCTAATGAACGATATGTTTTTCCTAGGAAAATGGAAAAACAATTGTTAATAATTATAATAAGTAGTTAAATAAAGAAATTGTATCAATGTTTATACCTTTATTACTTGAAGTGCTTACTGAAATAAGTTGCTACCTACATTAAATTCAATAACCCAAAGAAGCGTCAAGTCGAGCCTTAATCCAATACTACTCTGATCCAGTAATGACAAAAAAGTAAATATTCTCTTTCCGTTCTTTTTCCGATTTTATTAGGTACTCGGGGTGTAACGTTTCTCTTTGAGGAAAAAGAGAATTTCACATTTACCTCTGATGAAAACTTTTTTAATTCAAATTTTTGATATGGCCAATAAGAGACAAAACGCCGGATTAACAATAACGAGACTTTGCTCGAATTCGCTCGAAAATCAACCGCTCTATAGATTTATAGCAAACGTCTCGGACAAAAAGGATTAAGCTTCTAAATAAAGTAGATTGGAAATTTCTACCCTGTAGGGTATTTTCATGCGAAAATGATACGTGCGGCGTTTTTTTTGTTCGAAAAGTTACTCGAATGTGAGTTTGAAAAATTCGAAAATTCAAATCCCAAGGCATTTCGTGTATGAAAATATATAAGTCGCACCAACTGCGATAATACAAAATGAAAATTTAAAAATAAGTTTACAAAAATTTTTAAAAAGAAGAAGGCAAAAATCTTAACGGATTTAAAAATTAATTTTCAATTTCACTCATGAACGCTTCCTTAAGATTAAAAAAAACTTTCCATATTCGAATTCGAAAAATAAAATAGAAAATCATGAAAAAAATCAGAATTTGTAAAAAAATATTTTTATAGTTTAACGTCGTAAATATTCTTCTATTACTTGACTTACGAAATCATTTTGAAAGTGTGTTTTCTTTTATGATGAAAAAACACAATCAATTTGTAGAAATAAAAGATTTTTTTTGAATATTTCAAATATTATGTTAAGCTTATATTTTCTGTTTTCAAATGAAGGAATGACGAACCTACAATAAATTTAAGTCCGTTGGTTATAATAATGTTATTAAAACATAATCGCATAGTCCTCAGCATAATACAGGAAGATAGGTACCTAGTGAGATCCATCTCAGAGAGGCGAGCCCAATGGATCGGTCACATCATGCGCCACGATGGTCTTCTTCACGATATTGTGGAAGGGATGGTTGAGGGTAAAAATTGCAAAAGGCGCCCTTCTAGACGACAAGAAGTGTTTGAGGACATGAGTTGTAGCTCTTATACTGAACTAAAGATGGTTGCAGAGTATTGAGAAGAGTGGAGATCTAGATGCAAGATTTTGTTGCTGCAAACCAATCCACCGGATTGATACTACGAAGAAGATTAAAACAAGGTTAATAAAATAATCTATTTTGAATATGTGAATATCTGTTTAACTATACAAGGATCATCTAAAAAAACACATATATATGTGTGGCAAAAAAATTGTTGACCATATGTCACACATATGGAATGGATATGAAAAGAAAAAATTACATTACATCAAAGACGTAATAAATCTAGAATTATCTTTATAAAACACGTTTATTTTTTAAAATTATAAACCATGCCGATTTTTTCGGGAAATTTATACGAACGCTTTTACAAACGATTTAAAGTAAAATTAACTTTCAGGAAGCAAATGTGTAGGGGCTTCATGCAATATACCTTATATATAAAACTCTGTTATGTACGACGGGCCTGTGAACAAATCCATTAGGCGTGGCAACCAAGGGTTGATATATGTGTGGTATTGATAAAGGTAGGGTATCATTTATGGCAGATGCTCACAAAATGTTGCGATAGCGACCAGCAACTTATAACATATTATATTTGCGTAGAAAAAGTATTCATATCGTTTACATATATTTTTATTTTTCTCAGCAATATCGTACAACATGGATCGTACTTGGATGGGAAACTGATGATCTGAGAACAACCGCGTGTTATTTTGCTAGGTTGAGCAGCAATTTGTTAGGTTAGACCCCAAAGGTCGCAAATCTAGAAATTGTAAAGGTTTTATTTATATTATTATACTCTCAAATTCAAAACGTCTAAATACGAGATAATACGGTTGTTTACACATCAAATCGATGTACTCGACGGTAATTGTAAATTTTTAAAATAGTTTCATTTACAAATATTATAAACATTACCAGAGAGATGACGTTGGAAGAATGCGTTCTGAAAGAGTGATCAGCATTGGATCTGTCGAGATACCGAAAGATGTGTGACCTCTAGGATGACCAAAAAAAATAGTATGACATCTACTCATAGACATACGTGTCGTACAAACATGTTGCGAGTAATAACAAGACACAGTTCCTAGATAAAGGAGAAACAATAATATTACAACTTACATTATTTTTTAATAGCAATTAGTATTTTTTGGGTCTCGACTAAATTATCAATTATATGAAAACCACTTTTTGGGATTCCACCCCGAATATTATATTATTCATTTATTTTTTGATTATAAATGTTAAGAACTTTTCAAATTTTTTATTATAATAAAATTTAGAGCAAGAATATTAAATTATAATAGGTATAAAGTAATATTGGCTTCTTGCAATTTCTTGTACCTGGATGTTGTATGGTAATCTTAGATGTGTCAAAGTGATATTTCACGTGGTTCCATAATGAATGCATGTAATTCAATGATAATGTTATAATGTAATTTCCTCGCAAAGACGCAGACTCTGCGCCATCCTTTGGTCTTTGCTACGTTTTTGAAAGCATGCACTTACTCACAGTAAGTGTTAACCAGTGCTCCACGAAACGACAGTGCTTCGTGAGATTGTTTTACTATTATTAAAAATAAAAATAAAATATGTATCACTTTAAAAAGTGAAAAGCTTTGCTTTATTCTTAAACACCTTAATTTGTTTACTAACGGTCATATTTTATTATTGCCGGAGGTGCTTAGTCATGTAATCTCAGTATTATATTAAGAACTGAAACAAGTTTAATATGAAACACTTTCTATGTATTCGAATAAACTTTTTGATACTCTGTGAGAGTATTTGAATATCTATTTTTGTTTTTAAATTTATAAAGCACATTTTCATATCGAGTATTCTATTAACTACGTTATTTGCGAGTACTTCCTTATAAAAGTGTTTTATCGTTTTTAAAAAGGTGAAGAATCATTCGTTTTTATTGTAACCTACTTCTCCTAGAATCTCAGATTACAGACTCATTTCACAATATGAGAAGAGAATATACCATTGCTGGGCTTACGTAAGATACGCGTTAAATTAAAAAGTAATTAAAACGCAACAATAATCGATAGTACGAGTTAAATAAATGTGAATTAGCATATCATTTGTGTTACGGTTTCAATGATAAACAACAATAATGTTTCCGTTCTTAAATTACTAAGGATTTGCTGACTATGAAACTGCCATTGTTTTTCATAAAATGTAAGTGTTAACTTACATAAATTATAGAAACGGAAGTCATAAAATCGATGCTAAATTTCAAAATAAGAGGAACCTATAAAGACAAAGCCATTGATCTAGATTTGTATTTATATAATATCTTCATCTCACATACTCGTATCTGGATTAAACGTTGAAGCTAATCAAATTCCACCTGTTTATACAGTCTTCTCCTAGAATATTGAACAACTTACGGAGTCCGAATAGGAGAAATTTTCTGCCGTTATTGGTTAACCTATTTCAAATATGATAAAGAATTAGTTTTCAAATTTAATATTTTTTATTTTTCTATCAATTAAATGAATGTTAAAAAACAATGCTTTTTGTAATCACCAATTATATCTGAAAATAATTCTGCGATATATTTGCGTAGCATCACAAACACCAAAAAAATATAACCGACTAATTATTGAATAATATTTTTTCAATTTAATTGTATTTCAATACAGATTTACATACTTGTATGTACGAGTACATGCAACTGCTATCGATGGGTTACTGCGGTGTAAAATAAAATGAAAACTAGCATTTTCTTCGAGGACAGCATCTTTTAAGGTGATAAAAGACTCGACAGTGGAAATATTTATTTTTGTGATGTTTTGCGTATTTTCTTTTGCACTTACACTTGTAGATACCATTAAATTTCACATTAATATAATTTCTATATACTTTATATATTTTGGTGTGAAAATACAACCCGATAAGTAACTTGATAGAAGGGTTTGCTCTTTTAGCTTTCGTGAATGTCCGAAAAGGGTCCGAACTGGGGCTCGCAGTTTGCCGGTGTCGCCATCTTCCGGCCCCGGGCGTCATAATTCATTTTCGCGAGGATCATTCCCCCGTCTGCGCGGCCGCGGTCCCCGGAACATAAATAATGGCCCACCGGCCCAGAGATACCGCGTGGAGCCCCCGACAAATCTGACAGACCTCTCCACCAAGACTATACCCCCAACATAAAAAAAATCCAACACAAACTCAAGAAAATTGGAATCCTAGTCTACCTATAGAACAAAATAAATGATAATTACATAACAAGGTAACAATGGTATAAATACAACTTATTTCACGCAACAGTTCGGGCAGAAGATGGTCGAGTGGTCTAGGGTAATAAACATGAGCAACGGGTAAGTTCCAAGGCTCGCAGGTTCGCCTCCCGCTTCTGCCGATATTTTTTCTGAACGAATTGATGCGTATAAAGAATTGTGTATGTTTAATTACTAAAATTAATTACATTTACGAGAATCTGTTTAATTTTTATATTTACTTGTTCTCCATACAGACATTAAATGCATCCAGTTACAGGGGTGGCTTTATTTGCTTGTTCTTTAACTTCTTTTGCCAATATCATTGCTTAAAGATATCACGATGCTTAAACTCAAAAAAATGAGTATCATCTCTGACTATTTGACTAAATAATTGTGTTTTTTAAAGTTAAGATCATAAAAGATGTGCAAAAAGTATTATGTTCTATATTTGTGGCAACCTTATGCTCCAGTTAGGAAACAAATATATAATTATCTTCTTTAATGCCAGCAGAAATAATGATTGTATTCAATTTTAAGACTTGTATATATCCTTGGTTGTGAAAATTAATTCATCACAATTAAATTCCTTTATATCCATTTCTTAATAATTCTAAGAACTCGTAATTAACAAAATTCATGATAACGATCGTCGTTGCGTGAACACCAACCCATACATATTGAGTCAACATATACAATTCGGCATTAATCCAATAACATTGACGTATCGTGACACCAATTTTGCGCTAAGCTATTCTTAAAAATGGCATACATCATGTATTTCATTTCAAGATCATAATCTGTTGCGATTTGTCAAATAATTTATTAAAAGAGTATTTAATTTTTTAGGCGGAACTTTAAGATTTATTATATCTTATTTAACTATTTAAGTATAAAAAAAGGGATATTGTGGCAGCAATTAAATAAAATATAATAAATATACTTTCTAGCAAAATAAGAAGTACATATTGCTGATATTAAGATGAATAATGAGTTGATCCCCTTCTGAATATGAATCCACGAGCCGTGTTTCCTTGTTATTAGAAACCGCTTTGGTATGTAATATCTTACAGCGACCATCATCGCAGATGGAGGCGAACGTTTTCGGACAAAACGAATTACGCAATAAAGCTCTGTTTATACGTGTTCGTTCCGCGGCCAATAAGTTCTCTAACGTTAACGTGACCCCCAACGGAAATGTCGTGCGACGAGAACGTACGGAAATAATATACGTGGCGATGTTATTAGAAAATATAAGCTTCTTATACTCGTATCTTCTTCGTAGTATCAATCCGGTGGATTGGTTTGCAGCAACAGAATCTTGCATCTCGATCTCCATTCCTCTTGGTCCTCCGCAACCCTTTTCAGCTCAGCATAAGCGCTACAATTCATGTCCTAGAATACTTGCTGCAAATACTCCCGTCTAGGGCGCCCTCTACAGTTTCTACCCTCAACCATCCCCTCCACAATATACTCGTATATGTTAAGTTAAAACAAAATATTTTTGTTATTGGAAATAAATTTAACATAGTAAAATACACAAAGTCAATAAAGAGACTGTGAAATAAGAAATATAATAATCTTAAGTAACCAAAAACCATATACGTGTTATTTTATTTACTCGCTAATTTTTTACGTTATATTTCAATATAAAATAAAATAATTATGGAATCAGTTAAATAAAAAACTCCAAATATTTTTTGTACTTATAAACATTTCAAACGAAAATACTAAACTACGAGTATATGAAATTCACATTTATTAAAAAAAAAACATTTACGTTCAATTTTCATTTCATGTAATTTGAAATTGATTTTTCGGGAACTGTATATGTAACAACGTAACTTTAGATGTCTTGAGACAAGGCATCGAAAATGGCAACTGACAAAGAGGCGGAAATTCATGCTGACTATATGCCTCACATATGACACAGATATCCGAACACAGAATAAAAGTATTTATAATAATCAAACTGGGTTTTTCTATTATTAAATTATACTACGTGAGTTTCTACTCCTATAGACCTTCTCCCGTCCTAAAAAAGATATGCATTCAACTGTTTGTATATAATTTGATTCATAATTTCATATCGGTTTGAAATTTCATATCGGTTTGAAATTTCAATGTTCAGTGTTTTTTTTAATGACTTACAGAATGAGCACACAATTTACAAAATGGTAAGTCGTAAAATTGCAACTACATTTTTATACACTTACTAGAAAATGGGCTGTTCTTTGATCATTTTTTTTCCACTTCTGAAACTAGCGCTTTATTAGATTTTTCCATTTAGATTACAATTTATTTTACCTTAAGCATACTCAAAGTTATTACAATTAAATCGACTTATACGCGAGTGCTCTGTAAAATTTCAGTCAAAGAAAATCTTGAAGAAATCGCCAAAAAACTCTTTTCCCCCTCATTTTCCTTTAGCAAATTGTTTCAAAACTATATTTGTAACTACACCTAACAAAATGATTTATTTATAAATATGTACTTTACTTTTACTATTCAAACTATCTTATTAACTACTATTCATAACTATTCTTATGTTCTTAATGCTTTCTTTGAAATATTCCTTAAAAAGTCGCTACTGTTTGATCATATGTCTTGGCGTATAGAATCACGGAGATTGGTGGTTTCGAGAAGAAGTTCGTTTTCCACCTTGGGAATACTACTTCGGATAAGGAACGGACATTGAGAGAAAAAAATCGATAAGGAACTCTTTCATTTGCCAATAACCTGGTAGATGAATTATTTGATTTTGTTAATTATTTCCCCACACGTTCCTTTATTGAAAGGAAAATGGCAGAGAAAGAGAGCTTAAAAAATACGAAAATAGTAGAAGTAAATGTTTAAGTGTAAAAATTAACTGCCACCACTTATCGCTTCTAATTTCGCCGTTTAATTACACTTTAGAGATATAATCCGGCGGAGAATTTTCTCGGAGCGGTGTTTGTTTAGACGGCTCGCGATAATGCGCCAACACACGCGCTCGCTCCCGGAGGTTCATTACGCCGGGAGTGTGTGTATGTACCTCTAGCTATCTGGTCCTTCTAATTAAACAATCAACATGTCATATTTGCGCTAGAAGCTCCGATGTACGCGCTCCCCGGCTGGCAACATCGCGAAATTTGAGTGTCAGGTTTCATAAAATTAGGCGGGTTTTCAAACAAGCTCTCGATACACTCCCCGGATTATAAAGCTCGGCTTTGTGAAGCTCCCATTAAGACATGCTTTGAATTAATACACGAGATCATCCTTAAGAAATACAACATTTCGCTAATTATAGAAACTATTTCAATTTCAACAACTGATACACATATAAATTTATATCTTATATGACACTTCTATTGATAAAACAAACAAAAAAACAGATGCAGGGATAAGAACCATGAATTTTGCACATCATGTTCAATTCTTCATCGCTCGGCCATTTTTCAACACAAATTTAGTTAAGAAATAAACACGTATTATCTAATTAATATTTATTATTCATAGATTCGTATGTTCTAAAGTGCATGTGTATTTATTAAAGTTTAATAAATTAATCTATTCACATATATTACTTTAAAAATAACAGTAAATTGTATACGAGTATTTATCAGTTGTTAAATATTGGTTTTAATTTTCATTTTTTTAAATTATAAGTATTATATAAAAATAAGTGATTAGAACTTATAATCAGAGTTATAATAGAAAGCTCAAAGAAACTGGTGATCATTTACTTTTACTCTGAGACTGCATACCTAATCATTTTTAACAGTTTTAAGCCGTGGATTCCCAGCAAGTAGTCATGATCAAATCGATACCCGTCTTCAAGTTTCCAATATGCTTTATTTGTGGGTATCCAAGGAGCCGAGTCCCACCTGGTTCACTTTGAACGGTTTTTAGGACGATGAAGTCTTCTTTATGAACAACATAATCTGCCCATTGGAGTATTCTTGACTTCAGTACTATTATCATTTCGAATCTTTATGCACATCTTTAAGGTATTTTTGTGTACAAACATAAAAATTAAGCATTCTATTGGTTGTGTCACAAATAATCTCATTTAATTGGACCAACACAAGCGTTGTTGGTTGGTTATTACTTAATATTTAGTTATATTTAGGTTTGAACCAGTGTAAATATATAAATGAAGATTTTCTATGGTCTATTTTTTAGAACTTCCATTAAACATAATTACAAAAAGGCTTTCATTTCAGACCGAAAAAGGTAAAGAAACATTTAAAATTACACAAGACAATTAAAATGAAATATATGTTATATATTCTATCTTAGAAATTATTGGGCTGTGAATGTTATTAAAATTCGAATAAATTTTATTGTTATCCATAGAATAAAAAAATCCACCAAGAATCCAAAATTCATCCAATTCACTTTGTGATGAAGTCACAGAAATATACATACATAATTATTGGTTCAAAAATAATAATACTGTTTATTTAATTAATTTTAATTATGAAATTTTAATTATCATTTTAAGTGCGCAATTATACTGTGAGTATTGGTTTCGAAATTGAAATTTATACTCAAATATGATTAAATACAAAATAATACAAATGAGTAAAATTAATTGATATTCGAGTAAAAAAATCCTTATAATACATTCATACCGCTTAGTAAAAAATCGTTGAATCTAGATGATCTCTTCATTAACATATTGGTATTCGTTTAATTTTCAGCCCACAAATATTTGAATTACGTAATAAGAGTTATTTTATCATTTAAAAAAAAATGGGTCAATATATAATACAACGCTGTTGTATAGTCTAATATAACATATTATATATTTACTCAAATACAATTCTCTTCATCTCACTATTGTAAAATATTTCTTGAAAACAGTCGCATTGAAATTGTAGCACTCGTAAATCTGTTGTTTGTTATCGCATTTAAAAATGTAACTCATCACTTCAAAATTAACAACAACTGTTGAATTAACTAAGATAAGAATTTGCTCAGTAATCTGAAACTCCATAGAATTAATTGTAATTTCAACGGTCCTGCTAAACTATATTATCAATTAGCTCAATTGTATTTAAAGCTGACATAAAATATGTAATATGATAGATTGGATATCGCACTACCTGCCAGAATATAAGTAAATAAAAATTTGAGTATTAAAAAAAAACTAAGCCGATATAAAGTGAGGCAGAAGGCACTGGTAGACAACACCATTTTTACAGTGAATAACCGAATGAACACTCACTGAAGTTTATAGATGAAGCATGAATACGAGATTCTAGCTTGATAAAGAGGGAGCAATACTGACCTATCTTCATAAGTACTCAATAAAATCCAAAGATTTTGTAACGCCACTGTTAGTCTTCTTTTATGTGTTATTCATTTAAAAAAAAAACGAGGCGTCTCTTCCTGTTATTACTATTTTATAAATTATTATTTCCTTTTAATTAAAAATGTCACTGCTCCCCGACTGGTATACATCCAGCCTGGAAAAGTTCCCCCGTTATTCATTATAAAGATATACAACTTTCACCTGTAGAGGTGGCCGCCCAGTCGGGATAATGAGCGAGCAATTATGCATGTAAATAACTACCTTATTAACATACGGGCACTAAATAAATATAAATACCCTAGAATTTAAATTAATTAGGCAGCTCACCGAGGGATCTTAGAGTCATTTCGGTAATTATTATAATTTGTAAGCTCAGTGTCAGTCGTTTGTTACTCTGTGACACGGACATATTGAGGTTTTTTTAAAAGAGGCGTTCTAAGAAGAGAAGCTCTGTAGCATTAAGCCATACTTAATGCTTACATTATAAATCTCTAAATATAAAAACAATATTCTAAAGAGTCATGTCAATTGAACAAGGTTGAGTCGTAGTTTACAACCATGCCTCGGGAATAACAGGCTAGTCATTCGATATATATCGAATAAATCGGATTAACAAATCTCCCAAAATATCCCTTGCATGTGTCCCATCAAACTGTCATGGGAAGGCACGTGCAATAAGAAGTGATAGAACTTAACTGCGATAATTTATGGTTACACTTTACAGATATAAAACGGATTTTAAAAGTGCTTGAATCTATTGTGAAAAGAGAAAAAAATACATTAAATTTTAATTGATACTTTATACACAATATATAAAATATATGAAACCATTTTTAAGGCCAAAATACATTGTTAATGCATGCTACCAATTTTAAAAGACTTGTACTAATAATTTATTTAAAAAATATTTGGTTTCTGAACTAATAAAAGTGAATCAAAATATTTATTTCTCATTCCTCGTGACTGATTATTATAACACCAATGTTTTACTCTGAGTATTACAAAAGCTACGAGTTTTCTGCACTCACTTTAATTGATCCTCTCTTGGGAAAGTAGTGTAATGGTTTTCCAATGCATTTAACACCACATTAGTCCATAAACTCGTTGAAATATCTACAAATGTAGACAAATATTTAAAAATTTGATCAATCGATAGCAAATTTGCGGTAAAGTATTCCAAATTGTTTCTGTCATGAAACAACGGTAAATTTTAATTTGAAAATGTGACATCAGTAATTTTTGGTTATTTTGTATTGAATATATTTTAATAAATAGAAAATTACAAACATTGTCAATCAACAAAAGCAAAATAACTTTGAGAGTGAATATTGAAAATAGATTTTGTATATTAAATCAAGCGATGTTTTTCTTAGTATATTATTAGTACTGTAATACTTCAACAGATATTTCTTACATTCGATAAACATTCTCAATATATATTACAAAAAAAAAAAGTTTTTTCGAAATTTCTTTTAAATGGAACCAATTAATTTTGACGTTCTCTAGCAACATGTGTGTCTCATCTTTCATGCAATTTGAATATATACAAATAACAAATAAATACAAACAAATTATATATTTGTTTTTCGCACGAAGCGTCCGGGAATTTAAGCTGATGCTTTTAGATTATTAGTTGTTTTTGGTTATGTCCTCATGTATTTGCTTATTGAAATAAAATACTGATATTTCAAAAAACATAATCCTTAAAAAACATGACGATTGATAAATTTTTCAACATTATGTCAAATAAGCTTTATATTGGTAGTTAAAAAAAATATAATTTGTATATAATTTGTAATACAATCAAAATCCATATTTCTGAACTAATGTCAACGCAAATAATTCAAATAATGTCGTTGGGTCTCGTAACTATGAATGCATTCGGTACTGATGGCAATTAATTACACTACTCGTATATTAAATTCATCGGATCATCAAATCGGACTGAAGTCAAGTGTGTTGTCTTACAGGCAATAAGCTAGTATTCAATATTGATGAGAGTGGTCGGCAATTACTTCGAAATCAGTCAGTACATTTTATATCAACATGCATATTAATAACAGAACACAACTTGCAGCTTCTATGTATATTAACTCAACTTCCGTTGAAGCAAAGATGCTTCATTATTATTACTTTGAAGCCGTTTGTTTTTTCAAAATACCACTATATTTTACCATTTTGATGGTAAGCTGTTATTTTTTGTATTTAATTTCATAATTTACGTGATGAATAAATATTTTTGAAAAATAAAAATATTTTTAATTATTAAATTTTCCAAGAATGCGACATATCAACAAGTAAATCTTGCATTGACATAAAATTCTGAAATAGCGACAGATCTCTTTCGCTGCAAAAATAACACAAGTAGAATAATAAAATCAAATGTAATAATATAAACATATTCCTATCGTTCCCATAAAAAACATAAGTAAAAAACTATACTCAACTGCATTTTTGCCGACATTCATTAAATTTTTTATATATTCTCTTATTTTTCGAAAATTTTATGACTGATAAATCATTATACAGAATAAACAACACAATAACACCCTTTTATCCCTCCCCTGCAATATTAACTGTAATTTCTGACTTGTTAGAATTAATTTATTAAATTTCATCATTGAATTAAATATTTAAATATTATTTTAAAACGCGAACCGATAAATATGTGTTTGAGTTTTAACTTTGTCAGCTTAACCCCTGTTTTAAGCTCTTTTTTTAATGTACTGCATATCAATAATGTTTCTGTGGTACTTATATGTTCGTATTATTGAGATTGAATTTGATATTAAGCCATTATGATGCTAGAACAATTTAACTCTTGCTCTATCATTCAGGTGTTTACCTTAACGCCATCAAAGATGCTCTACAACGTCAACAACAAATACCAGGTATTATAATGATGAACATCATGACAGTTATAAATATATTTTGGGAATTATGTTCCAACAACACTATTATACTTGTACCTGTATTCCAGTTTAAATCATTTTCACGATTCAATTCACGAGTATATGTTTCGATAAGTGATGATTAACACCTTTAGTTATGCTATATGACATCAACCATTCAAACCGATCATTTAAATACGACAAATTCAAAATTCAGATTCACTTATATATATATATATATATTACATATGTAAAGCAATAAAATACAGATTTTCTTAAAGATAACTCAATATTATATATTTTAATATTATATAGATACATACTGTAAGTGTGACTGGATGGCGTAGAAAGGCCTAAGTCTACCTGTGATATAGACATGTCCAGGGTTTCGGCAAAAAAGAAAATGACAAGATACGAGAAGCACATGAAGAGGTTTATCGATCAGAAGAGACTCAAGTCCTCCAGACGAGCCGTGGAGATCTCCATCGAGGGGCGGAGGATGGCGCTCTAACCAAGAAACACGTTTCTAGCATCTCTTATTGTTACATATGCTGTGGGAGGACTTGTTCATGTAAATATATTTTTAAATAAGATTTATGTGCACAGGATAATCAAGGAAGATAGGCACCTAATAAGAACCATCTCAGAGAGGCGAGCCCGATGGATTGGTCACGTCATGCGCCATGATGGTCTTCTTCACGATATTATTATTGGATAAGAATCTCTCCCATTCTCTGCATATTCTGGAGTGCCTCAAGGTTCTGTCTTAGGTCCCCTTCTTTTTCTTGTGTTCTTCAATGATATTGTTAATTGTATTACCCACTCCTCATGCCTTTTATTCGCTGATGATCTTAAAATCTTCTCTTCCATTTCCTCCATCGACGATATGCATAATTTGCAATCTGTCCTTAATAGTGTATCAAACTGGGTTGCCATAAATAAGCTCTCGTTTAGTATCAACAAATGTAATGTTATCTCTTTCTCCCGTTCTAAAAATCCTATTCTGTCCAAATACTACTTATCTGGAACATTGCTGGACAGAGTAGCAGTTGTCAAGGATCTAGGTATAACCTACGATTCATTATTCACTTTCCATACTCACATAATCAATTTAACTTCACGCGCCAATAAACTTCTCGGATTCATCACCCGCCAGGCTAGTCAATTTCATTACCCTCTAATTTTACGTACTCTCTATTCTTCACTCGTTCTATCTGTTCTGGAATATGGGAGTTTAGTTTGGAATCCCAATAAATCCAAATACATTTTCATGCTCGAAAAAATTCATAAAAAATTTCTCCGACGTCTTTATTTTTATATTTACGGTATTTATCCATTCAATTCATTTAATTCCGAACATTACCCAACTCTTTTCCTTCTAGGGATGCTTTCTTTCCATTCGGTAGAGTCACGGAGGAAAATTGCTGCACTCAAACATTCATTCCTTCTTCTTCGCGGTTCAATTTTCAACCCTGGGATTCTTGAATGTTTTAACTTCTATGTTCCAGATAGGTACACCCGTGCTCGTAGCCATCCATTGTTTTTGATCCCAGTTGATGCTTGTGGAGCTTCAAGCACTCAATTTGGTACAACGGCAATGTCGCTCCTAAATGGCCTACCAGCACACCTCGATCCTTTTCTTACATCCTTTTTCTCTTTTGTTGATGGTATTGTTCTTCTTGATCTCTGTGATCTTTGACACGTGTCATCTTCTTATTCTTTTGTGTTATTTTTATTTTTTATTATTTTCTCTATTTATTGTATATTTATGTTTACTCTGTTTCTAAATTTTTGTAAAAATTGGAATTTCGATTCTGTATATAAATAAATAAATAAATAAATAAATAAATAAAAAGATATTGTGGAGGGGATGGTAGAGTGTAGAAACTGTAGAGGGCGCCTGAGTATTTGCAGCAAGTATTCGAGGACATGAATTGTAGCGTTTATGCTGAGCTGAAAAGGGTTGCAAAGGACCGAGAGGAATGGATATCGAGATGCAAGATTCTGTTGCTGCAAACCAATCCACCGGATTGATACTACGAAGAAGACTGTAAGTGCCAACAGTAGAAACTTTGGTTATTTTTATTGCCACTAAAGTAAAACAAAATCATTGATGGACATAAAAACTGTTCTGATATGTTATGTTTTGTTATCACAGCGATTTAAATGTTTTGAAGTGATGAGAACTAAATAACAATTTTATAATATAAACGTAAAGTTTTGAGATTCTCAATACTCACCAAATACAATTTGTACTTAAATCAAAACGCCACGTTTTATGCAATTCTCCTTACAATAGTGAATCATGTAATTTTTTACCAAGATAAACTGTCTTTTAAACGAACCTAGATAATCAAGTTTATAAAAAGTGATATCATCGTCATCATCCTTCAATGTATATCCACCGCTGAGATTCTCAATACTCACCAAATTCGATTTGCTCTTAAAGCAAAACGCCATGTTTTATGCAATTCTCCTAATGTAGTAAATTTTTCATTTTTTACCAAGATAAACTGTCTTTTAAAGGAACCTAGATAATCAAGTTTATAAAAAGTGATATCATCATCATCATCCATCAATTTATATCCACTGCTGAATTAAAATATAACAACTCACTTAAGTTAATTTGGCTTAAAATTAGCCCAAGTAAAATAATGATTAATTAAATTCATCACGCTCTTATATTATATCTGCCCTCTGTATAGATAATGTGGTAACTTCATCGCTCGACACTCAAACCGAGCGGACGTCTTGTCATTCTACCTACAGAATGGCGCGTAGTTGCGATTGTGACATCGCGCAAATACATCGTCGCTTAGACCAGTGCTCCGCAACCGGTGTGCCGCGGCACACTGGTGTGCCGGAGGGCCGATACAGGTGTGCCGTGATCAAATAAGGCAATATTATAAATAAATAATTTTACAACGGTCCTCAAGCTCCCAGCGCCTATCGCCTATTTATGTAGACACACAACGAGGTACTTGCTTTATTAAGTTCTAAATTACTAACTTAAAAAAAGTGAAATTGATCAAATTAATATCTATTCTTTGCTTTTGGTGTGCCGCGGTATTCAAGGTGAGAACTTTGGTGTGCCGTAGAATTCAAAGAAGTACTTTGGTGTGCCGTAGATGAGAAAAAGTTGCGGAGCTCTGGCTTAGACGATCACCGTTTGCTGCTGGAGCGGCTCTTAAAGGCTGTTGGATGCGGGAAGGAGGATACACCGACGTCCATTGGTGTGGACTCTCCACCCAACCCAACAAGTCTGCCGTCTTCCCGCAGAAGGCGCTTGCCTATGAAGTGCAAGGAGATTCTGGCTACCTTCAGGGAAATTGTTACAAGTCCTCGCCATGTTTCACCATCACTCAACTGTGACAGCAGAGACTCCGAACCTGCCGTCGGCGAAGCCATTACTTCAAGTGAGGCTTCCGAAAAAGACGAATCCTCGGAGTGTGCTATGCAAGGAGCCCCTGCTGTTCTGAGTAGGGCTCCCAAGAAGGTCCTCCAGCACGTAGTTCGAGGAACTGGAGGCCCGGAATGCTCTCTCCGTGGATGCTCTCTCTCTCCCACGAGCAGTCTTTCCGAGGAAGTTTACCACTCGGATATGAGTCGCGCATCTTCTGATGGGGAAAGGCGTTCAGCACGTCGGGTGATCCACGGTTCTGCTGCTCCTTCGAAGAAGGTTACCGGAGTGAAAATGGCGTATCTTCACGCCAAGGGTCTTCACCCGGATACAACAGCTGATGACTTGCAGAGCTTCTTGGCAGTGACCGCTGCATTCAAAAGAATCGCAATGAACAGTGGTTGAAACCAACTTGAGTGAAGATATTGACATATTTAGTGTTATATTGCTTCAGATTCAGTGCTAGTGTTGACGAAGGCGAAATTTTGGAACTTTGATGTTGTGACAATAATGCCATGTTATTTGTGGGTCATCCATGATTTACTTATAACAGGGTTTTTGTTGTTACAAGTCAACTATTTGCATTGAGTCTCCCAACGCCTGTTCTGGGTGTAAGGTCATTGTCACTAAATATGTCAATAAATTTATAGGGCCACACTTTTATGTAAATACTTCAATAATGAATTAAGATGTTAAAATATTTTGTAATGTTATTGAAGGAAATAAATAAATAAATAAATAATTGTCCAATAAAAAAGTAACTATAAACTGTTGCAAAGTTCTATGTGTTCTCATTTTATTCCTCTCACCTAATTATAATAAATAAATACAATTCTCTTGACCTGTAAATACATTCAAGGTAGTGTAATTTCATATTCACATAAAATATTGATCCTATCTACCCATATCCTTTTATCATTACACATTTCAGTCATACAGTTTTTCAAGTGAAAATTTCTGTCCCGAGATCAATCTGCATTTTCTTCTTACCACATTTGAACTTGAAAAGATGACTGATGTACGAGAAGAGTATTTAAGGTAATATTGGGTGCTTGTTAATAAGTTATTTTTAAGAAAATAAGATGAATAGTGTGCATATTCTGAAGTCAAAAAGTGATTCAATACACTTCAAGTCATGTTGACGATTTATGATGATGTAATAATACTTACAACCAAAGCGAAATAACATTTAAATAATGTATAATTTATATTTTTGTAATTCACTTTGAGATCCATTTTAATATCAAATAGAAAAATCTTGTTTTAACATGGATCACACTGAGATTCTTTCAGTTAGATCCATAGTAAAACAAGGTATGAAATTTTAATCTATTTAATTTTACAAGTGCGATGAATTAATGATTTTTGTAAGATTAATTTGTAAAAGAAGTCAAAGTTAACCTCCGGTGTACTGACTATCTATCTCGGATAATCCAACAACACCGCAGTATTGCACTAATTGATGATCAATTGCATTTGGATGCCGTGTTGAATTAATACATCGTGCCCGCCGCCAGTCGCATCAATAACTAAGCTCGATTAAAGGCGAACCCGAGTCATCCAAGCTGTGGATATGCACTGTATATATCAGCTTGAGTGAGACAAAAACCAATACAAACATGCCAACATTACGTATCAAAACGGGTAACTGATAATGCAATAGTCGAATATTATAGTTTCTATAATTGTATTAATAAAAATAAAAAATAAAAATATTCTTAAAACCAATGAATTTCACAAACATTTTGTCTTAGAAAATGATTAATGTACGTAATACATATGGACCATATAGTCACCAAAAATTATTGTCACTCAGTTCTGTTAGTAACCATTGGTCATGCTTCGTTTTAATCTCCCACATCTATGCACCCGACGGTCCACCTGGGAACATATATGGTTCCCAATGACTTCCAAAACAATAAAAAGGAAGGAACGGCAGCTGTATTATTGGCTGATTTTTAATGATATATCTTCAAGGAAATCAGATGCTTAGCACCTCGCACCCAAAAAATATAATGTCCTTTATATCAAATTGAGAAAAGCAACGAAATACGGTTAGTAACAGGCATTGAACCATCTAAGTATTCGTTCGCGCCCTATTTTTCTCAACTTCGGTGATCAAACGAGAGCCTCGTTAACAATGTACTATTGTCATTGGACATATACGATTATAAATAATTTATTCGTTAAAACTGACGTCAAATGAAACATTTACTATTTTGCTAAGCTATTCATTATTTGGCGGAATAGCTTGAGCTCGTGACAGTGTGAATTTTGGTAAGCGGGGTTATCGTCGTCCAGTCGATTGCCGGTGAATTGATGGCCCAAGTGGCTCAAGAGGGTGGCACAAAATGGGAGGATATACGGGGACCACTACAATGAAATCCAGGACCAAAGTGCATGGATTTAGTTGACAATATTTACTAAAAGTGTTTATCAATAAATCAATACGATTCTCGATTAAATAATTGCAATTTAAATACATTAAAAAAAAGATATGTTTAAAACATAAGATTTATAAAATATTTCTATTCAATTATTTGGCATAATTTTTTGAAAAAGTACGTACTTCAAAATCGTCGCCATGCTATTCATAAGTATGAATTTTATTTTATTATATTGTTGTCATTTTTCATAAACAGTAAAAATGTTATTTAAAATTATTTAATTCATTACTTTATCAATCTCTTTTTTTAGTCAAGAAGGATTGTGGAACAAATTGTCTTGTTTGAGATATCAAGACTCTCTTCATTCAGTCAGATGAAAATAACCTGATAGGGTTAGTTTCATAGCTTCTAGGATCAGAAATTTTTTCACTTACCTTCTTGAAGACAATAAAAACATATTGCGATTTATCACAACTTACCTGGAAAAAGAAAAAATACATCTTAATGTTGTGTATTGTAATAGAAAAATGAAGTCAAAGAATGAAAAACGTATTTATATTACAAGCACTTGTTTCGTGGTTTGTCTTGGAAACTTATAAAAAGCGTATAATTATAAGGTTTCATCATGCTACTTACCTGGAAATAATAGTCGTCATATTTTCTTGCAATACAGTAATATTATATTTATTTAGTCCCAAGGCATTTAAACACGCTGATTTGAATATAAAAAACTGTTTTACTTTTATATTATATATATATTTTTTAAATGAGATCAGACAATGGGCCTGACGCTCTTAATTACAATGAAATATTATATGATATTTGGTAGATCAATCATATAATATTTTAATAAGAAATCGCAAAAATAATAGAAGAAAATCTTTTGAGACGAATATATTATTGGGGAATATTCAAAGGTACTGTTAATATACGGTGTACTCGTACTTTAAGCTGGGATTAGTTGTTGCAGGAGTTGAGTAAATAAGTAAGATTGATCTATTAATACGTGAGCAAAGTACTCTTAATTGCATGCAAGTATGACGGATAGTGGCTCCAAGTTTCTCACTTCGTCTCGGCAAGGCATTGAGCATATTGGATTATCACGGTGTAATGTTTAAAAGCGACGAATTATCCTCACAACAGCCTCACTCAACGTGCGGCTCTCGAATCATACAAAAAGGTAAATCTCAATCCTATTTCTTACAATAAACACAAACCGTGTAGAATTATAATCACAAATATAATTGAAAATCTTCACATGATTTACAAAAATAAATCAATAAATATAACAAGATCTACCTTTAAGTGGCGTGGAAAGCGAATAAAAAAAAAAAAAAAACAACAATAAAAAAAAATGAATGTAATACTGTCAATTAAATCTTAAATGTATCCTATTATATTTGATTAAATAAAAAAAAAAAAAAAAATAACAGCTGGTCAAATCTACATATAGCGCGTAAAAAATAAACAAATCACTTTTAAGTGTGTGTTTTCAAATAACATTCCGTTTCGTTGGTATATACCTGTATATATACATTTTTTGAAAACAATTATTATTAATTTAATATTGGCTTAAGAAATTTATATATCAACCGATACAAATTCGATAAAATTTAATAAATATTATTATTCTTAATCAATCAGAGACAAAAAATGGATGATGACTTAGATTTATCATTTTTGACAATAGTTTTGTTGAAACTTTATTTTATAATAGACTACTGATTCATTATGTTAAATATAATTGGAAACTGCGCATTTACTGAGTTAATCCGAATGTGAGTATCATATCTCTATATGCAGCATGTTATGTTGTATCTATTTGAGCAATAGTTTGACCATTTCCCTACCAAGTCCGTAACCTATCTGTCAGATAATATTACTTGTCTCACTTCAAAGCCACATTTCAAAGTTTGATCAAATTTACAATGCATAATTTATCTCTCCTGAACTGAAATCCATGCATGAAAAACTGCTTAACTCTTCAATGCGATGGAAATATAATCTAACGCAGGGATCATAAAACGTATTGAGAGTTGTTGCTAAAAATATTTTAGCCTTCATTAAATATTACAAAAGAAAATATATGTACCTGTACGAACTAGACATTATTTCGGTGGTTTTAAACATTTAACTTAACGTTATACTTGTGTGACTAAAAATACATTTTAAACATGTTTTAATTGTTTTTAAACTTAAAAAAAACACCAAAAGAAGTGCTTGTCTGTTTTTTTCGCGCAAATTGTGGGGAGCATAAATGTATAATTGTCATTAAGAGTAAATTTTTTCCATATAAATGCAAATGTTATATAAACTTTGTTGAAGCTTTATATATATATTTAATGAAGTGTGTTTTATTATAAAATATTTTTACTTTATGCTTTATATATTACAAGATTTCAAATCTTGATTATTTTCCTAACTGAATTATCTGAAAGGTTTGTGATGAATGATGCAAAGTCTCGGGACACAGTAAGGTGGTTATGATATAGTTTTCTTAGTACGTACAAGGTAATTATTTTAATGCGATTCACGTGATGCGCGGCGTGAAATGGAGTAATTATTCAATGTTAACTTTAGTGATACTGGATCCACACACTTCACTGAAATGCGCCGATGCACTCAGTCCTTATGACGACACAACATATTCACAGACATACTTATGTTGACTGCCAGATATTGCACAAATACGTGTTGCACTTAGTGCTTTTGAACACTCAATATACTCGTCCACAATCATATTCAGTATCATAAGACCAGCCAAACAAAGTGATAATTCGAGATTAATATTTTAAAGATTTTCAATCCTTAAGACAACAAAGCAACCAATAGAAAATCATTACTAATTCTTAACATGCTTGTAGGCAATCATATTATAAATCTATCATATTAACAAAGACACACTATGATGCATTCATTTTGTCAATAGATTTTTTAAATTTCAATTGTTAAACATATCGCCCTTTTTAAAAGCTACAAATCAAATTCAATTATTTCATTTGATTTGCAAAAAATAATATTCATTATTTTTTTCTTAGGCAACCGCTGAACAAAGTTTTTTTGTGGATGTTAGAATTTGTAACTTTATGGGGTGATTCCAATTATTCATGCAATAAAAAGAATATCTTTAAAAAAAATATATAATAATTATACAGGTATATTATCTTATAAATTATTTGTTTTGTATTTTAAGTCAAACACACCAAACTACATGCAGTTTATCTGTGGTGATTCATATCTACAATGATAGACTCACAATAACATGTTAAATAGTATATAAAACTCAAAGCTTAAGTATGTCGTAAGCTTATAAATATATATTGACAAAAAAATATTTTATAAAATTTGATCCTAGAAAAGACTTGGTGCCGTAAAAGTTTTGCGTTAAATATTTTTATACTTGTCGTATCTTAAGTAATGAAATTAATGGATTTATTTTAAATGAAGACTACCGATTTAAGCTTTAAAATATGCTTTTCAAAAAGCATACTTAAATAACGGCAGAATGTTCTCAGTAAAAAAAATACTCGTTACTCTACAATAGTGCCTACTATAAAACAAAAGGCAAATACTTTCAGTGGAATGGAAGTATTTTCAGCGGTAAAAAAACTTTGCGATATATCCACACAATGACTTTTTCCTGGCTATAGCTGGGATATACGAGTACACCGAGCAAGGTATACCTCCATAGCTGATAAATATCCCGTGTATTTTTTCCCAGGTATGATGGCATTGTGAAACTTCGTGAATTTCGGTTACTCTCTCTTTTCCGGGCCATGAAAACTTTTGAAGCATTAAAAACATCCCAGATGTGTCATGATTTCAACACTTTCCGCAAAAACGAAGAACATAAAAAAAAGTCGCCGGAAAGTTCATAAGTTTTTACACTAAACTTCGTGACCAAAAAATGTCATTCATAAAATTTGAAAATACGCCTACCACCACCGCTAACTTTTTAATGGATATATTGCGTTCTTGTGTCTTGAAATATACAAATATAAAGTATTGTTTACTAAGTTTTTTACAATAAACAGTCATATCATACTTCAAAATAATCACTCAATCCAATCCCTTCCTGCACTATTGCAATGGAAATATTCACATATATTCTAAAATTTAAAAACAAACTTTGCATGTAACTTAATATAAATTTATTTATATGCCAAAAATTTATTAATAATGATATATTCATTTTTAAAGACTCTACTTATCTATTTATATAGATAACATTTTTGTTAATTGGTATGATATGAATTTTTTCGTCAAAACTAAATATCAAAAAGTATTATAAATATATTAGAATAAGGTACCACTGTGCAATTCGGTAAATTTTAATTTTTTTAAATCGATTTCATTGTTGATGTATATAAATTTCTAATTTTGCAGAGGGTGCCATAGACGGGATTATTTGGAGCAAGTGTTCGAGGACATGAGTTGCAGCTCTTATGCTGAGCTAAAGAGGACTGCAGAAGATCGATAAGAGTGGAGATCGAGATGCAAGATTTTGTTGCTGCAAACCAATCTCTTGGATTGATACTAAAAAGAAGATAAATTGACAAAGAATTTTCTTGAAAGAAGGGTAAATATTTTCCCGAATTTCTCATATGCTAAACGAAATTACTTTGAGTAAGCCAAACATTCCTTTTTTACTATTTTCATATATAAATACAACTCATACATATTAAATGTGCATTTAATTGATATTATGAATTATTACACATATTAAGTTGACAATAAGTAATTTAAATAATAATCATTTAACGATCAATACGCGAATCTGTAGACAAACGGACAATTATTTTTCGTATTGTTTCATCTCAATTAAAAATAATAAATATATACTATGTCAGGTCTTCACACCAAATTATTTTCTTTTTTATTCAGCAAAGCCATACTAGACAACTAAAACTAGCTTTAGTTGTCTTTGTCATATTTTCAATTCATTGTTAACAGAAAACAAGTCATTTGTAATGGCAATAGAATTCCAGTTTATTCCCTAAGCTCCCATTCTTCACAAAGTTAGTGATTTCGTATTTCAACATACCTTTAATACTCTACGGCGTCACCTGTTTTTGAAACCCATAATAAGGTCGCATAAACTTTAAGTTAGATCTCAGGATTCATAGCATTGTATACGGAAATATAAAAAATGAAGGAAACAAATATTTTTTAAAAATGATTTCGACAGTTTTAGGCTGATGACTTCTAAACTGAAATGGCTAGCATGTGATAGAACTTTATTGTGGAAATTTTTTTTTGGACCAAAATAATCATGGCGTATATAAAATCGGTGGTGGGAATGTATTGACCTGGAAGTCTTTTATTAGCCTACGCGTTGTATTATATATTACGCAAAATGCTGCGGCAAATTGTAAATTGTTACGCCATCCTGCAAGAGTTTCGAAAGCCCTGCATTAAAAGGTGGAATGCATTTCGAATCCGCGCTTATCTCGTTCTCACACCTGTTGATGATTTCCCACTTTAAACTCTAGCCCAGGCATTCATTGAAGTATGCGCCTCAAAACCGGTTTATGTATGCGTTTTTAGTCATATACTTTTTCGTGGAATTTCACCTTACACGTTGCATACTTCAAAATATTTTGCTTAACGTGAAACGAGGAAATAAGGAGTACAAAAAATATTTTCTTTAACATTTTGAATACTTTTTTTTTATCTGATTGCGTTTCATATTAAATCATGTGCGTTGAAACCTTGATTAATCAGATAAATCAATTAAAAACTCTAGGCTACGCTCAACTTTAAACCCTTTTATTTCAAGTGATAATTAGTAGGCTGCTTAACTAGAAACTTATATACATGATTACAAAAGAATATTTGAATTTCGAAAATATTATTAAATAATTATACTTAGGTTGTCATAAAAGTATAAACAAATTTCTAATGGACAAACAATATGACGTAAATATAAATTACTTTTTTAACATTTATATTTTTATGATATCTTGACTGCAGATTTCTGTAAAACAAATGTCAATTCAACGATATCGTTGATTGTCTTTGAAGGAAATAAAACTTTCGGGAAATAATAAAGAATACAAATCGCTGAAGTTATTCGCTCAAGCAATAATTCGACCTGTCTTACCTTCGTCAGGGAGCTAACAGTCCGTAAGGTGAACTCAACAGATTAGACGTAGGTATATTGTTATAATCGTATTTTAAATGAGTTTTGTTTTTAAATTCAGCCAATCTTGATCGATACGATAGCAGTTTGATTCGGGTTATTCAGAATAACATTTTGTAAGTATTTTTACTTCATTATCGATACACGTGTTTATCTGCTTTCTACAATATATTAAAGCAAAATTATATTTTTTCTCAGTTCACGTCTATAAAATAAAGTTTTCTCATTTAATATTATTCACTTTTTGTAACTTTTCTCATAATATTTATTCTACCCACCGGTAAAATATATAATTAAATATGGTTTTTAGACTTCTCAGATAACGCTTTTGTTTGTAGACTTTGTTTTAAATATATATATGGTTATGTATGATTATTTGACGTAACGTACCTTCAATAAAACACACAACTCCGAAAGTTTTAACACAATCTATGAAATAGTTGATTTATACTAAACGCAAGATCTGTTATACATATAAAAAAAATATCCAAGAAACTTAATAAAATATGATATTTACTTAGAAGATAAATCTAATGTAATAAAATGCTTTCTACCTTTGTCTTCTGTTCATAGCCGTCTCCTTTTATTCCACAATAATTACAAATTCATCTTTTCCATTTTTCGATCGATAATTCTTAGTGGAATTCCATAATACCAAAATTAAAAATAAAATTATTTATAAATTATTCCACATTTTTTTTATTAAAGGCTGGGTTTCAGCTTCGTCGGGTTGCTATTGTAGACTCAATCAGGAAAGGAACTGTGCGTGTTTATATAAGGCAAGATGTAAGTGAGTGGGCGGGTAGGTGGATTGGTTACATTTTTCCTATTTTTCTGAATCACTTTTGTAGTAGTAATAGTTCATTGAATACCCCCACTCTACTTTTAAGTAATGAACTGGCTATAATCTTAACCCTTTCATTACGGCTCGGTTTGTATAGAAATTATAATGTCAATTATAAAACTAGTATTTGAAGCTTAAATGAACTTATCTGGTCTATTTTTATATATCACATTGGTTCTTGTATCTTTAAGCTATCAGATGATGCAGAAAAAACCATTGAAAGAAAGTAGCAAAACGATATATCACGTCAACCGATGTCAACGGTCGGGGAATCTTATGACGGCATATGCCGACAACCGATGCGAAAGGGATAATGAAGGTATAATTGTAGTGAGAAAAGTGCAGTACAGTTAACAAGTTGATTGATTGTACATCCATTCCTCCTATGTAAGTCGTGATAAGTACAGCGCTATATGTAAAGTTATTCTTCCCTTCCATATTCGTCTCATATCTGGAACATATGATAACCAAAAAAAAACTGTCACCCAATTTTGTTAGTTACCATTGTCTTTATCTTGTAGAAGATATAAAGATATGTCATTGTCTTTACCTTGTAGAGGATATCAAGATATAAACGTATTTGATTCCCCACAACCGCCAGAGCGTTAAGACATACAACATTAAGAAACGACGGCTATAGTAAAGTATATTAGTCATATTTTATGTGATCTGTTATTCATAATTTTTAATAAGATCGGATAATTATCCAAACACTCAAGTATTAGTATATATTTGGTCTGGTAGAGGTTTGCTGTACTTAGTGGTGACTATTGACTCATATTTGTCAGCGGATATATACGTATCTACGTTATTTGTGTATTTGTTACGTAAATTCTCGTATAGTGGAGATAGCAGTTAGGCGTACCCTACAAAGACAATTTCACGCGTATTCGCCGTGAAATTGAGGTAGACGTTCGCAAGTTCATTGAGTCGAACGTTAATGGAAAATAATAATTAATACGGATAATGTAATTATTAAAATTATATACATAGTGAGAATACCAAGATATTTAGCTGTGCCTATAAGATTGGTGACTTTTTATCATCCTTATGTTACATATACATATATATTTTTGGTGCTATAATTATCACTACATTAAAATATATAAAATAATTAAATCCATCAACGGAATAAATTTTCAAAGGCTGCAATATAACAAAAAATATATTATTTAATATGAAATGGTTTTTATACGTAATATAAATATTTTTTTGATTGCTCGTTTTAGTTTCACTATGATCCAAAAGGAACACAATTACACATTTAATATATCATATTTTTTAAAGTTTATTTAAATTATATATTGTTTTCTGTACATAATCCTTTATTATAAGTTTTATATTTACATTTGTAAACCTAATAACTATGTTTTTTATTTTCCAATAAAATATTTGTTTTGTATGTTTATTGAACAATAGTTGAATTATGAATAATGTGAACGGTTTCATTCATCCATGACATAACGGTTAAAAATATTTTTTTTTTCACATAAAAAAAACTTTCATTGAATTCGAAAGGCTGCTTTTTTGGCAGGAACGAAGTAAAAGTATACTTTATCTCTTCAAATTGTATAAATTTAACGAACGAAGTAGCTTCGCTTGATTTTAAAATACACTAAAAGCCAAAAGCCTCCCTTGAATGAAAATATGAACCTCAAATAAAAATTTCTTTATGCACACAATCAAATCTCCAACCCAGAAGAAATTTAAAAAGTACGAATTCATTTTGTTGAAAGTTGTTCTGGAGTCAGGGAATTTGAATGGCGTCAGAGAGGAGAATTGGTATTTGAACCAATGCTTTATTATCCTCCAGTACATCGCTGGGTACATGAATTCAGAGCTTAGACGCTTTTAATAATTAAAAAAATATATTGAATCATCATCATAATCATATGTTTTCCCTTCCTTAACTGGAGCATATGATTGGCACAAACTGAAGACGTACATCTCTGTCAGCCATCACGCTCCTCACCTCATCTCATGTGAGTTCTACCGAGTATACATGATAATGAATTCTGCCAAAAATGTAACGAAAAATAGAAACAAGTTTCATAAGTGGAAATTTATTTGCATGATAACTGATGATAATCATTCTATAACTTATATTTTTTATTAACAAACGCCCAAATAAGCCACCGATATTACAGCAACTTTCTCATCAAGCCTTGAGCTCTTGCCTTGAAAATTTATGAAAATTTATAAAGATAATTTATGTAAATTATGTATGACAGCTACATACTCCAAGTTTTAAACGCATATATTGAAGAAGTTTAATCAAAATGGTGTTTTATAGTAGAAAGTTATGCATTTTTGTAGAATTAAATATTTTTTTTATACAACAATTATGATACTTTTTTTACAATTAAGAGTAACTACATAACAAATAATTTATTAAATAGTCAGCTTTTGTAAAGGAAGATGATGACGCGTAAACAGTAATCTGTTTACATAAAAGCCCAAATAAAAACATCTTGAATAACAAAAAAAACAATATTATTTTTTTCTTCGCTGCGTTCTACGAAAGCCGAGAGATTTTATCATTTCCAAATAAACTGAAAAAACAGCGACACGTACACAAATTAAATTAATATTAAAATTTTATACGTCAACGCAATGCATTCAAGCAAAAAAAGAATGAAATTACATTATGGCCGCGCTCGGTGAGGGGAGAAAAGAGAGCGAAGTTAAATCTCAAAGCCTCCGACGAAAGAGGAGGATCCAAAAATCAAATGTAAACATCCGGAGAGTGAGAATTCTGAAGGGACGAAACGGTGAAAAACTGAAAGCCTAGAAGGCTGGAATACTCAAAGACCGGGGAACGGTGCTACCCTTCAGCGGGCCTGGCCTTCCAGGGCGGCTGCCTGTTTGCCTACAATAAAACAATATATTAAAAACTTAATTGGATTTATGAATTGAGTCGGATTAATTTATACATCTTTTGCGCTACATAATAATAATGCGATAACACACTTTCCGCCCACGCTTTCCTTTGTTCGCTCTTTTGCAGGTTTTGAAGGTCTTGCGAATTCACTTGCGAGTATTATATGGATATTTTATATTCACAAATAAGTGATTGTTTGTAAACCTGTTTAACGAGAATTTTGATATTACTTCATTTAATGTGTATTACATTGTAAAAATCTAAGTAATTGTTCAAAATAATATGATATATAATATTAGATTGATATTAAGCTTTTATCAAGAATTTGATGAATGTTTTCATTTTTATAATACATTTAATAAAAATAATTTATGTACAGCATATAAAACATTTAAAAAATAGTCTCTTTAACTTATTGATGCATAAGAAATATAAAAAATACTTCTTATTTAATTTACCTAATAGTCTTTGTACATATATTTGATATTTTTTTCATATTAATATAATGTTAATCTGAACTTCCTGTAACTTTAAAGAAATGTTTTTTTTGAAAGGATTAGTATTAAAAATAATCTGATACATACATACAATTCAACATCAAATTTCTCGCATCAATTTGTGGAGAAAAATAAACTGGAGATGCTGGGATTCAAACCACGAACTATGCAACTTAGTTCTATTGTATACACAGCTCATTCTACCAGGACCAATTCTTTCACTGGTGTAATCGAGCAAATTTGACTTATTGACAAATTGGTATTATCCACAAATTCATACAAGAAATTTGATGCAGAATTGTATGTTTGTATCAAATTATTAAAAATTGGTGTAGAATGCTTAGATCAATTTTCTCTAAAGAGATAGAGTACAGAAAAATATTATTCTTATATAATTTAAATATTCCGAATGAAAAAAATGTATTCGAATTATAATTAAATTTTAATTTATTCATTTATGCATAACTATAACAGCAAATAAGAATGTATTTAAAATAATGATTTTCTTAAATTTTTAGTTCTAAAATAGTATAGAATTTTATAAAATAACAAATTTGTTTGTAGGCAGAACTAAATTTTCTTTCTTATGTTAAGAGTTGAAATCAGAGCTGACACCTTAAGATGTAAAATTAGTCTTGGCAAAGGCTAACCTGGGATTAAATCTTGTTTTATATCGGTAGAACTTACAGACGAATGGAAACCAAAGAAGATAGGTAGCCTTCAAACATTCAAGATTTAATTAAAAAGTAGCGGGAGCAGTTATTAGATCTGCATAAAAAATAGAACAGAGCGTGACTAGAATACGGAGATATTATTCGATCTTTGGAATCGGAATTAAATAATTATACAACATAATTGCTCGAAATAACTAGTAACCAATAACTATATAATTAATAATATGAAATATCTTGAACCTGAAATTTTTATTTCCTTCTCAATAAAAATATCTTAATAAAAAGATTTCATTCGACATTTTTTTTTCAATTATAATTAGATAAATAAATTATAAAATGTAAGTTCCATTTATATAAATTATTTTCGGAAAATACTTTATGATTCTTTAATAAAACAATCAAAATGTCAATACTTTTGTTAAGTTCTAAGTACGCCATGTTTGATACAATGTCTGCACATACAAATATTTTTCGCATGCATTTTGTTTCGTAAAAAAGCGTGCTTTGGTATCGAAGTATAATTTTACAGTTTTGGGGACCATTTTGTATACAAAAATATTCTGTTACACAAAATAGTGAATAAGATTTAGCATTCCAGTAGATTACGTGATGCTGAAAAAGAAGAAAAAATCTGAAAATGTTACATCCCTACTATACCATGTGCCTTTTTAATACTTATTTACACACTATGCCATATTGTTTTCTTCGTTGTTCACATTGCCGTGTCTCTTTGTTGCGAGTTCCCCACATTCAGTGCACCTAGCATCGCACTACTTGGCCGCTCTTACATTTCTTATTATTCGCCCATTATTTATTTCATCCATTGTCCAGACTTACAATGGCTATTTGTTCCTCACACACATTCAACAACCACTGTAAATTAATTACTCTCCTCTTATAATAAATTTCCTGATTTCATGTGAAAGTGACTTATTATATAGTTATATTTAATTGTTTTAAATGTAATATTTTAATAGTTTAAAATTTATTTAACAATAATTTTGATCAATAATTCTCTCTAATAAATTATTAATATTACTGAAATTTAACTATCGATAATTTTAATTAATAAACTCTAAATACAAGAAATAATAATACAGCAATGTTATTAATCATAAATTATATTAAAACAAAACTTATGAACAATATTTATGTTTACAGTGTTAATTGCTGTAAGCTGAGAATAAAGATACAAGATTTCCATCATTATTATTATAATGAAATATAAATTTAATTTATCATAAATGAATATTTACCATAATTTAATTCAATCCTCAAAAACTTCCTAAGCAATATCTTAAATTGTTTACATTATATTAAATCTTATATTAAATGTTAGTGTACATAAAGTTTGTATAAATAATTTTTACGTATGTAAATATACTCGTATAAGATGATGTAAAAATAATGCATTTCAAAAAATATTTCTCCTTTCATGATGATTTTTACTTCTATTTTTCTCAAACAGCATACCGAATGAGCAACAACAAAAAGCATTCGAAAATAACTTGTTCGAGAAAAGCACGACATCTTTAAAAAGCTACACCACATCATTATGTAGATGCAGTGATTAGACTGGATTCGTTCTTCAGAAATGATTTACATATAAAAAATGTATGGTAATAATACGACCGCGCAACATTATCTTGGGCGATAAAAATAACACTTTGAAATAATGATTTTTGTAATACAGTAAAAGGAAGGGGCGAAGACGGCGATGTGAGGCGGACGGAGAGGAGTTGCGAATTGCCAAGTGAAATGCGGATTCTTGCTTCTCCGTTGACTAGAAATAAATACGCCGTGAAAATATTATTATGTTCTATATTTGTGTGGGATACTTTGGCCTAAGTGCTAGCCATGTGGCTTTTGGGAAAAAATGTGCAGAATGCAATGCCCACCGGAGGAATAAATATATGAAAATGCTACAAGTACCAGGTAAATAGTAGTATAATAATTTAAGCTGGGTTTGCAGGAGGTGTGTCAAAAGAATTTTCTAAGCGCCCGTTTAAGGTGACTCTTCTCGGCTTATTTTCCGTGTAAGTTAATATAAAATGTATTTTCTTCGAGTTTTGTGTTACAGTATAAGGGAGCAATAGTCACCGTCGGTTCTTCTTCGTAGTATCAATTAGGTGAATTGGCTTACAGCAACAAAATCTTGCATCTCGATCTCTACTCCTCTCGGTTCTCCGCAAGCCTCTTCAGCTCAGCACAAGAGTTACAACTCATGTCCTCGAACACTTGCTGCAAATACTCCCGTCTAGGGCGCCCTCTACAGTTTCTATCCTCAACCATTCCCTTCACAATTTCTCGAAGAAGACCATCGTGGCGCATGATGTGACCGATCCATCGGGCTCGCCTCTCTGAGATGGTTCTTACTATGTGCCTATCTTCCTTGATTCCTATCACCATCGGTTATTCGCCCTAATATAACTTGAACTATTATAAATTATTATGCGTTAATGTAAGTGTCTAATTATATGCAGATACTTTTGACAAACAGCGTATTTAACTAGTATAGAAATTACGCTAAAATCAGCTATCTGTTAGCGGAATGACGCGTTTTGGCCAACACAATATGTTAGGGAAATGGCTGGGCTAATAGGAGTGTGATTTAAGGGCGGCCGATGCGATACTATCTGTATCTATCTGCTCTGGAGCGCCTCGTGACTGACAATTTTACTATGGAATTATTCAAATTAGCCTATAATATAAGTTTCTTAATTTCATGCCTACTTTATAGTCTTTATTTAAAGTAACTTGTATAAGATTAGCTGATACCATTAAACCGTTTGCTTAATCAAATAAGTAGATAGCTTGAACTTTGGTGGTTAAGAGTTATATATAGGTATTTGAACATCTTTTTAAGAAGAGTACTTACGTTGTTTTCGGAAACGTAAGGACAATTTATCGTTAATTAGATATTGCAAGTCAAAAAGATTTTGATATTTCAAATATCTTAGAAGAGTATTTTGTTGATCTAGTGTAGTCTGACTAAGCAGAATAAAATGTATGTAATTTCTTTATCCATTTAACTCTCGTTAGCTTCATTTTGCCGGCGGGTATAGCTCAATGGTCACAGCGTTTACTTTGCATGCCAAGGCCGTGGGACTCCAACGAAGATTAAAAAACAGAGAAAAAAACGATTTCTGAGCTCTAAAAATACCCCAGGTTGGTGTGAATTTGATTCCTTACCCGTAAAATACCAGTCATAGCCTATTAATTAAAATTGGTGGTAGACGAAAGTCGTCCGGTGAAGACCATCCATTCATAGTAAATTCCTGTAATAATAAGAATGATGCGTCAATCTCAGGCTGTAGTCAATGACGTTGGCGGATCAACACTCCACATGCAGCGCTTAGCCATATGCAGCATGGTAAGCGTGATAGAATTCCACAGATGAGACTTCAGAAATACTATCAACATCTGTCAGTATTCTCTTGTAAGTATTTACATAAAAAAATACGTCGTTAATATATGTATGTAATATATTCAATCGGAAAAAGGATGTAAAACTGATCTCATAGAGACTATCTCAGGTAGAGCCTCACCACACGCAAGTAATTATACTAGCTATATAAATATTATATAAACTCACGATGAAAATAGTGTTTGATGATCAATTATATGCAACTTTCACCATTTTGAAACATTAAATAATATTCCACCGATTTTTGACAAAACTAATCTTAAAGATAATGCTTCTGGTAAGCCCTTTCCTGATGGCTCGGTTTGAATACAATTTATTCTGTCCATTATAAAACTAGTATTTGAAACATAAATGTTCTTATCTGGTCTATTCTCATATATCAAATTGGTTCTTGTATCCTTTAGCTATCAGATGATGTATAAAAAACTATTCTAAGAAAGTAGCAGAACGATATATCACGTCAACCGATGTCAACGGTCGAGGAATCTTAAGACGGCATATCCCAACAACCGATGCGAAAGGGTTAGAAATAATACAATTTTAAGGGTAATAATGGTGCATAACCGAAATGTCCCAGTCTGTAGTGAACCATAGTTCAACTGAACGACTGACTTCGCCATTAAGCCAGTCTCGGCCTTATTATCAGCGTTGATTTAGTAAGGCTACACCGATAGCCACAAACACAGATGACAGACAACAGAACAACGCACACTGGGAGATATGTAAATGAAAAGCGCCCCGACTCGCACCTTGGTACACGGAATTACTGCGAGACCTGCAATCCTAATAATATATCAAATTAATATGTAGGCTTGTTGTAATAGCAATGGCTATCTACATCAACCTTAAGAAATATACTGTTGTTTAAATTAACAAAGTATATACTACAAGAAGAAATCTACGCGAAGGACATCCGAAAAGTATAAAATTTTAAGTGTGGATGTCCGAAGGAATGCTCAAGTAGTAGACGTTACTGAAATAATTGTTACTTTCGTGGTGCAATGGGCGAGATGTATTTGCCGATGAAACAACGGATGCTGGGGAGTAAAAGTGTTTGAGAGGCGCCCAAGACCTGGTAAACAAAGTCTTGGATAACCCTCTGTGACAAGGACTACCGACATCGGAAAAAAATATAAAAATGCAGGATGCGGAAAACAGAAGGTCGAGATAGAAAAGTTTAAACCAAATAAGTTTTGATCGAAATATACCAAGACTTATGTGGTTCAAAAACCTTGTCTTTACTGAGATTCCTTATTTTTTTTTTTATTTAACATCAATCTTAATCAGAGTTCTCAAAAAATCGACGCAAACGTTTTTCATTTGGAAAAAAATACAATTAAATGTGACATATTAAAAGATTATTGTTCACATATCAACAGTGGTCTATAAAAATATATTTGTATGTATTTTTAAATCGTGCATGAATCCAAGACTCTAGAATAAATGTTTGATATTTTCTATCGCCATTTGAATTAATATTCTACTGCTTATAGTACTAATATCAAAATAACATATTTTTGCAAAATAATGTGGTTCATTCTCAATTCCTTGCTAACCAATTAGTTCTGTCAATAACTATTCATAAATCTGATATTGCACTTTGAATTACACATTTTCATGATATCTCATGTTTAGCCATAAATAAAGTTAGCATATTTATTTAATAGATTGGTCGGAGCGCTTATTCATGTCAAAGGATTTTAGTTTGCAATTACCTGATGGGGGATCGTTGAATCTGAATTGATGGTTCACGCAATTTAATTCCTGCATTTTTGATACCAAACGCTTTGTGCATAATGATACTTGCATCAGGCTAATAGATTATTAAGGCTAATTACACTGGAGTAGTTTAACCATTTTTAATGTAACCGAACTCTGCAATATATTACGTCGCACCTATGTGGTTTATGCTCGTAAATGAATATACTAAATTTTAATTAACTCTTATTTTGTATAAAGGTTTTGTAATTCAGATTTATTTACATGAATATTATCATAATTCTCTTTGAGACAAATTTATAAAATAATGTATGTTTTGCTATTAAAATACGTAAAATATATTTCATTTTATTTTATTTGTAAAAATGATTTACTTTGATGTTCTTTGAAGTTCGTCTTGTAAGTAATAAATAAAATATATTTGATTTTATAGAAAATATAAATATGAATGTACTTTATCAATGTTCTCATACAAAAGCTAGAATTTTATATACATCCTACTATAAAGCGTTGAATATTTTTCTTCGCAAGTCCGTTCCATATAGAGCATATGGTTACTATAAATTGATGCCTCACAGATAATTACTAGTTGCTATTATCTTTTTGCCAAAAAAAAAACATCCAGAGGTCCGACTGGATTAAAGTTCCTGACAACCTTCGAAGTATAAGCCCGAGGATATGAAGCATATTAGGGTGTATTTTAATAAATATAAGAGGTTGTTCCTGACGCTTTCAAAGCTTTTGCAAGGAGACGTGAGGCGTCTCAAACCTACTTATAATATTAAAATTGAATTATCAGTATACTATTTATTACACATCGTTCAAACTAAAGAACTTTTACAAGTTTGTTGTTTTTACTGACTGTTTAAATTTGATGTAAAAGAAATATAAATCGTATAAAATTTAATTTATTTATTATCTAATTATCTCAGAATTTGACTACTTTTTTATAAATAATCACTTAAGGACCGAATCTGTCACTAAAGTTTTATTGAAGAATTTATAATATTAACATATATGAGATAAAAGAATGAGTTTAAAAAATATTCACGAAATATGAACGATATCGCATTCGACTTAATTCATTTTAGAAAATTCGTTTTTAATTTCAGTTTAAATATTGAAAAATCTCTAAAAGCTTTCAGCGTAAATGGCTTACGCGGCTGACGTCTAACGGAATTAAAAGTTAACGCGATATTTGTTATGAAATAGCAGTAAGTACAAACACAATAAAATACGAAAACAATTTTCGCTTTTCCAAAGTCAGATTTTAATATCACTCTAAAAGTGTAAAGCAATGCTTTTAAACTATGCATTCATGTCGCAATGGTTAAGAATTTCAGCAATATCAAATTTCATATTTAAAAGCTAATTGCAAACTTTAGATCATTTGAGAATTTCTTCTACCTTTCTTCATAAATAATATAAAAAAAAAAAGTTATATTAATATTTACATTTTCCAATTTTAACTACTTATTTCATATTTATGGTCTTCACGAGCTGCCACCATAAAGATCTGTCAGCTTCAATGATCCCTGCTTTATTCCAATGCCAGTTCTGCTTCCTGCAGCTGCAACGAGTACATTGTACATAGATTGCTTGAAAAAGGGCACCTGTGGTTAATGCTCTCCTGTGACATTTAACAACATTGCTGTATGTAACTGTAATAGACAATAAGAGGGGAATACTTGGATTGCCCCGAAAGAGGACCTTGCCCCTGGATACGACCAAGGGTGGAATATATGGAGGTCCCTTAACAGACTTTGGATCGGAGTATGCAAGTCGAAGACACAAATGAAAGCCTGGCAGTTTTACAGCGGACCGACTGAATGTGACTGCAGTGCGGAGCAGACTCTGTCCCACCTTCTGGAGCGTGCGCTGTGTCCAAGAAGCTGCACCCAGGAAGACCTAATGATGGCCGGGAGTAACGCCTTTGACGTCGCCCACTTCTGGGAAGACAGGATCTAACCCTGCTGTTTCCGACACGATTATATATGGTGTGGTTGTTTAATAGCGAATAAAATGTTCGTTTTAAAAGAAGAAAGTATGTATACAATGACGATGACAATGATAGTCTTATATTTATGGTTATATTCTTTGGCGGCCAAAGAGGTTGCTTCAAAAAAAGAAAAATGATTAATTCCGTGGATAGTGTGCATCGGTTATTCCAGAAACCGTGAACACGGACAAAAGCAGTGACGGTGGAAATTATTACTGCGGCCAATGTCGTATGAACGGTTCAGTACCTTAAATTATTCGGTTGGAACAACAAATAATGCCTATGACGCCGGCCGAATAAATCGCAATTAGCTGAGCATTGTCGGCGCCCCATCGGGTGATTTCACAAATAATTTCCCGCGATTCCGGGACGATCGCCAATGCGCCTAACGCATTTCAGCCATCTGGCAATTCCATAGCAACGCTGTATGTAACTGGAGTGACCATCACGATGATCAACCGTTTTTTTCACTAAAAAAAATCCAAGCATTTAAAATTTTCGCTTGCATTTTTGTTGAGAGAATCTATCTTCAATCTCCATCTCTTAATACAACCCGTGAATGCGATTCTAATCTCTTTGACGGGTTCTTTCTTTTAAGCACTTCTGTGCGTGGCAATAATTGTTCATAGGGGACTCCCACTGGACAGTTGCTAACTGATCATAATCTGAATGAGCGAATCATCAAGGAGATTTAGACTGTCCTACGGTGTGATGCGGGTGTGAGGCGGGTATAGTCCATCCCAGACTGTAGAAAAACATTAAATAATCAACATCACTAACTACGCAACAATGCACATGTTTTTAGAAACATACTTTATTTGCAGATCTCCTTATTTCGAAAAACTCTTCTATTCAACGTTAGAGCTACGTGCTTTATGAATCTGTCACCGAAAAAAGTGAGCCATCTATCATTGTCCTTAACTTATTTTATTAGAACGTACTTTGGTACTGTTGATAATTAAATTTATGAATAATAATGTTTTGTAAAACCTATGTACACCAAACTTAATAAAAATAAATAAGCTATAAGTATTGAAATATATATTATTATTACAAATACCAAAACCAGACTTCAGTGTTGATCCGTACTGAGAGGATGACATTTAAAACGATGCATAATGCACCGTGCATTCAAACCATTGCGAATATCTGGAAGGTATATGAATATTATATTACGTACTACGTGCAAATTTAATTATATTTTTTGTGTAGAAATACGTGAAAATATGCGATGACGTCGGCAGATGCGGTCACCCCATATTCGCGTGGCATAATCACGCCGCAAAAGGTCATCTCGTGATAAACGGCGCGACTGTTTGCGACCACATTGCGCACGCGCGATTATAATGCTAATAATAGTCGCGCGTGCAACTGGGCTCATGTGAGCATCGTGCTTCCCACAAAAATGTTTAATTACCCCTGCTTAGTTTTATGTCCATATATCCGAAAAGACCATGACCAAAGTTTAGCAACATTACATGCGGACCAAAACTTGGATGGATCACCTCCTGTTGGTATCCGCGTTTCTGGTTGAGTTACTCATTAGTGTAAAAGGGCCTCAGAAGTGTCAGGCTAATCATGTGATCTCATTTTTAAAAATCCGATTAACAAAACTATAATATAATATATGCTCCACATACTACAGTTTAAATCTCTACATTGTTCTTCTGCCCTAGAGGTCATCGGAAACCATATATGCTACCAAGAAAATCTTTGAGTGCAGATATGTATTTTGAAAAAGCATAGGCAGTGGAAACTGACATCATTTTAATTTGCCAGTAGTCTGAGGTGCCCAAATTTTCCAGATATGGAATATATATGAATAAGAGAAGAGAAAAAAATAAATCTAAATTAAAATAAATCCTTACATTTGTTTTCCTCGCTTAAGCTTACCATCCAGATGCCACACTAAGAAACGTTTTAAAAATATTTCACAAACACTGCGGGCACATCCCCGACGCAATCTACACAAACCTACTACTTTTGAAAAACGTGAATGTGAATCTTTCAGTTGTATACAAAATCGTCATTTTGATAAACCATGTTATAAAATCAGTATTAAGCGTTGACCTAGATTTGTTTTGTTTAATTTTGTTTGCGCAAGAAAAATTCAAAAAAAAAAACAATGGCGGAGATTTCAAAACGAGAGAAATTCCGGGAAGGTTTAAGCAATACAATACCATCCGTTCATGATCCGCGAGGGTTACCGCCAAGTGAAAAGATTCTTCGATAATTCAACCGCTAAATTCCCCGATTGTTTTATTTTCACTTGCACATTTTCAATACGTTGCAGCCCGCCGCGTGTAACGATCCGAGTTTGAAAAACTCCCGCCCTCCGGGGAATTTATCGGGAAAAGTGGATTTTTTCATAACGGCAATCATGATTTGTAACATTGTCGGGTTGATACATCGCTTGAAATTAAATTAAAAACTTTCGAATCCCGCATTATTGTGTCGTTATACTTTATTTCGCGATTCAGATTCAATAAGTAAGTTTCAAAAACATTTTAACAACTCAATCGCCTTAATTTTTGAGTGTAACGAAAAGTTTTGTCACGCTATTTCATAAAATAACAATTATTTTACAAATATACTTAAAACTAATAAAAAATAAAATAAAATATTTTTAATTATTAATTACCATATTCATTTCTAAAATATGTGTTTTAATTTTCATTATTAGATATAAATAAAATATTTTTTAGAATTTATCCCGCAATATATATTTTTTGACGACATGTTTCAGCCACGTCGAAAGGCCATTTTCAAGTCAGTTAGTAAAGTGAGTGTTGGTTCTATATAAAGCAAAGAGTAAGTGAAAAGGTGTATATGAATTGTGTGACCGGTATATGTGTTTTGTAAATCAATAATGTATAAGTGAGTTCATTGATTTCACAACAAAATAATATGTATAATTACAAAGGCCTTTAAAAACAATAAACATCTACATCAAATTTTCATTATTAGCCTGTTTTTTCCCATAGCTGATTGTAAGATTCCCGCTGTAATGTAAGATGAATCTACATCGCTCTCAATCATCTCCTTTCTACATCTAACATTCTCCTGATATTTTCAGTTCATCTACGTACTCATACATATAGTAATATTATCGTAATACTTCTTGAAACTTGATTATTCAACAAAAGAGAACGATTCCATCCTCTTGATGAATTGTTCCTTATAAAACCAAATATATTTCAATATCTTCAGCGATCTACCTGGCAGATACACTTCTTTAATTTTCAATATTTTAAGAATCTACCTAATATCTTGAATTCAATATGTTCCAAAAAATGGACATGGAAATCATTTATAAGACTTAGTACTGGAATCGTAAAAATACTAGATAATTTGAACAGATGTGAATTGCTGCAACAGCACAATTCACTGAGTAGACTTAGAAAGCACATCCGACTTACGATTCTGCTCCATGTAGATGACAAGCAGCTCTCTTAGGATCGCATAGCAACAGACGCGCTACTTGACGTCACTGCCACGAGGAAGAAGTCTTAGAATTCGTATAAGTAAATTTATGGTAAAAATTGCGCAGCGATTTTATTCGACCAATCACTCATATATTTTATGCGATTATTTTACGATTTGGTTTGAGACTCGAGCAGTAAAATTCTTCACTAGCCGCGTCTTTCATCTCACGTTTTCTTTGGAATCCAATCATTCTTTAGTACCCGGTGCAATATCTGCGATTTATCGTCGACGCAAATGCAGAGTGAAAATTATGCCCCGTGTTAATATCGCATAAATACCAAATAGAAGCAAAATCTCTGAGATAACGACATTTGTATTGTTTTTAAAGAGGCGTCTCATCCGGTAAGTTGTCTTTTATTAAGTGTTGTAACTCTTTGAAGCGGATTTTCTTTGTCGATTTTATTGCTTTTAGCAATCAGATGTACCTATTACATTTTACAGACTTTCTTTTTATTGACTAAAAGACAGTTTTGATTACTCCGGAATATCGTTCTCCACTCAAAAGCTTGGCTGAATTTTAATTGTTGTTTTTTTATGACTTTCATCAAGATGATACAATATGTATTTATTTCTTAAATGTTAAAAGTAATATTTTTTTTTTTAATTTTCATAAAAAAAATAACATGTAATTTCAATTCAAATTTAAGAATCATATTTGATAGTTTTTAAAGCCATGATCACGATTTAATTAATTCATCAAAAACTACGTTGAAGTAATGACACAAATTGAGAAGTAAATTTAATATTTGTTATTGTGAACAAGTAAAAAACTTTTAAAAAATTCATCACATGTACTTATTTTTCATTAATATTTTTAAAATGATAATAATGATTGTTGATATTTTATTTTATCTTATTGGCATTCAATCCATTTGCAAATCGTAAATTTCCAAGTCAGATTTTAACATTCAACAATTATAAAATAGCATTAAATATAAGACGTTAATATAATAAATGTTATTTTTCCATTCAATAAATCAAAGATAAACGTTTCAATTAAGTGTTAGGAATATAATTTAATCGTATATTAAGTCTTGGAAAGAAATATCAACCAATTTTTTACTAAGAAACTATTTTTTTTATCATTATTCAGTAATTCTTCTTCGTAGTATCAATCCGGTGGATTGGTTTGCAGCAACAGAATCTTGCATCTCGATCTCCATTCCTCTCGGTCCTCCGCAACCCTTTTCAGCTCAGCATAAGCGCTACAGTTCATGTCCTCGAATACTTGCTGCAAATACATACGTGAACCTTTTTGGTCAACGGCATTAGGATGTGGAAATAAAGGGGAAAATACTACATTAAATGTCTTAGTGACATCCCACGTATCAGCAAAAAAATGATTGCATCTCAAGTAAAATTTTCCGGAGATAAAATAGTCCCTCAATCGGATCTCCGGGTGGGGACTGCTCGAGACAAAACAACCAAGACAAATAAGAAAAACCTTCAGTAATTATACATCACTAAAAAAATAATGTATAAAATCTATGATTATTTATTATATTACGAATAATTCAGAAGAACTTATATTTGATTCCTTAAGACATTAGTACTCCTGCAACTCTTTATCAATCCAGTTAAATCAGCAAAACTATAGCGATCACAATTCAGGCTTGAGATAAAATCAGACATAACTCCGCTAGTCAAACTATTGGTTTGATGCTCGCACTTTCTGCTTAGAGACCGGACATATTATGTAGCGTTCGTTACTCATGTTTCAGTATGGTATGTGTCTAGTGTCATCACAATGTTACGACTTTCTAGTGAAAAAATATGAAATTAAATATAATTAATATAATATATGATTTCATAAAAAACATGAAATGTTATGAGAATCTTCAATAATATATAATATTAAAAAATATATAAGATTTATTATGTAACCATTTAAATAAATAATATTTTCTTTCGTTATAAATAATTTCGACTTTTTTTTATGTAAACGCATGCAGGAGAGCACACCCGGTCAAACTCATTGCACTCTATGACGCTCAGCCAGGGAGGCTGGACGCTGCATGTGGGAAACGTGTGTTATTTTCGTGTTTGTTTGTGGGTTGGGGAGATCGCAAGGGTATTTTTATTTATTTCTTGAAGAGATCCAGATTGTAGGAAGGAGGAAACACAGACGCTGGAAGAGCATTCCAAAGCTTACCACTGGCATTAAGGAAGGAACTTTGTAAACTGACAGTTCTTTGTCGACACACATTAACCGTGTATGGATGTTCGGCAAGTGTAAGACTCGTTTAAGTTTAAGAATCGTTTGTAGGTTGTGGGTGGGTGCAGGAGGAATTAGTTCTTTAAGTTCCGAAAAGCAACGACCGTGGTAATAACGGTGGAAAAGACTAAGTGAACCAATCTTACGCATGTGTTCCATTGATTGCAGGTTAGACGTAAGAGTGTCTATGCTGATCAAACGAATTTCTCTTCTTTGAACTGAGTCAATTAAGTTTAGAATGTATTTTGAAGCTCTAATCCAAAAGTGACTGCCGTATTTAAGGAAAAGTCGGATTTGTCTTTAATATAGAAGAAGAAGTTGTTTATCGTTGAAGTACCGCGTGATCTATGTAATATTATATTTTCTATCTCATTGAGTTTAATTTTTCTTCGGTTCACGGTTTTAAGCCAAGTAATTACGACGAGTGTACGAATATCACAAAAAATATACTTTTAAAGTTAAAGTCTAAATACATTTAAATGAGGAATTGGTAAATCATATTTCAAAAGCAATAAATATTGTCGATTGATTTCTCATCAGTTTTTCAGTAAGAAAATATTTGAAGAATAAAATATTGCAATGGTCATTTGCAAGTTTATTACAATTCTGAAAAACAAAGCACTTAAATAAGCATATTTTATTTATAAATATATTCATGTCTCAATATAATGGTTTGTTTGATATTGAGTAAATTATTATTAAAGTGTTTCAGCATGCAGATATAAGTTTGAGGATGTTAACATCGTCGCTAACGCAACAAGAAATACCGAAGGGAAACAAAGGGATAGCGACGCATCTTTTCCAAAGTGACATGATGGCAAATGTTTTGCAACACTCGTGAGCTTCAGTCTTGGTTAACTTTAAATTGAATTAATGCACCAAAGACTTAGAGAGGGCTCTGCAAACTTTCAGCATAATTCTCGCAGCACTTAGATGTCCGCCATTCTATCACACAATAGATTACTTTTAAGAGCAATTTACGTAAATACAATAAATATATTACACGTACTTTACACAATTTAATTAAACATGACGTGTTTTGATGGAAAACTATTTTCATCTTGTGTCTTATAAACCTTTTTTAAATTTTTGATTAAATAAATAGGAATTGACATATTATGGAAATATCTATTTATTTTCTCTTGTAGTGACATTCATGGCTGGCCAGCATTAATCAAGATAAATCTTGCAAATTTATACACTTCTAAAAGACAGTAGAATATTTTTTATTCAAGTTTCTACGCTTAAATGTAGATATATATAGTTAAACAATAAATTAATTGAATGGTTTTATTATATTTGATCAATTTAATTATGTTATTTAAAAAAAAACAATCATCGGATATTCAAAAAGTATTTTCGTCAATTTTCTCGCGAAAAATATTTTAATATAAAAAAAAAATTGATCAATAAAATAGTGGGTAATTAAACGTTCGAAAATCGATCAATAGAAAAACTACGTAAAATGGCGTTGATTCATTTATTTCGAATGTATCATTCCAATATTTCAATACGAGTACATAAAGCTCATCACAGTGCAGTCATAAAATCAACACATCTAACATGCTTTGCAACAATGACCACAAATGCAAATAAAAACCCCCTGACTTTCATGACAAAAACTAAGAGTGTATTAATTAAAAAGTCAGTCTACGTTATTTTATAAAAAAAGCGAATTTATAAACGTTCAAATAAGTAATATCAAGAAGTTTATTTATCGACTTTATGAATTGTTTTTTCTGCAATTTGCATTTAAAATTGATAAATTTAGCTTTTCGTAACGGGGTAGAACAGCGGGGGAGGAGGTAGTTACAAATATGGTGCAGCGGGGCATTTGTCAACCTTTGGAATTAGTCACAAAGCCGGTCCGATGCATTGAGGTTCGCAACAGCGGCGGCTGGGGATTTGGAGCGCTGGTGGGCAGGCAATAAAAATGGATGAATCCCTGTTTGGAGCGAAGATGCTACAACAATAAATATTTGACGCTCCCACTTGCAACTTTATGCAAATAAAATACAAATACACAACGTGTATAGGTGTTGCACTTTGAACGTGTTCTAGCCCCAAAATAAATTAGTATTTTGTTTTCAACAATGTGTACAAATACATAGCAAATGTCTTAAATGACGTTGCTTTCATCAATCAATCGGAAATAAAACAACGGATATGAGGGTTCAAACAGCATACAGTACAATTGTATATTTTTCATTGCACTCTACGATGATCATCGGGATAAGTTCCCAATTTGATTGAATCGGAAACAAACATAATATTTTTGTTTTTATCATTGTTAAGATAGATAAATTTATCAAGTATGTATGCTTCATAGATAAATATAATAATATGAGAAAATCATTATGTATATTGTAGGCATTTTTTTTTGCAAGGTAAAAACGTTTAATTTTTACATGAACTATTTTGAATCTTTCAAAATAATATCTTTATTATCATATTATACACAAAATATGAATTAAATGACTCGATAAGCTTGGGAAATCGACAAAAAGGTTACTGTCGAATGAAATAATTGTCATATGAGTTAGAATTTGCTGAAGTATGTGTATAAATTTTGGAATGTGTCTATGAGTCATCATTGACTTTTTAAATAATGAAAAAAAAAACAAATAGGGAATAATACAGTTGCATGAATAAATTGTTCACGTCAACTTCATATAAATATTCTATTTGGACTAGTTTTCACTATCCACAGTTATGACAGGCTTTTGCTGTGACTAACCAGTGTCACATTTGACTGGACAACAAATTCATTGTTTATTTATGTAATACAATAAATGTCACTCGATAAAACTATCGAATTATTAAAGAAGCTGAAATTTGGGATTCCGTCCAACAGTGTTAGGACAAAAAATAGCGTTGCTTTGAGTTTTGGCACTAAGCGGCAATACAAATTTTATTGTCGAAAGCCACACAAACCGCCAAAAAGCTCGATTATTAAAGCTCCCGTTGCAATGCATGTAAAAGCTTTTATCCGCAGTTTCGTTCCATAAAATTTATACTCAATAATCGCTTTGTATTAGGACCACACGTTAAATCGATTACTTAAGCACAAAAACATCAATAGTTCAGTTTTACTCTCACGATGCATCGAAAAAATTACAATTTCTAATAAAACACCATTGAAAAACAAAATGGGAGACTACAAAAACAACTTAAGCGATTACGATTAGAATAATTATCTGTGTTAATGATAAATTCTTGAAAAGTGGGCTGTAATCTTATGCGGTTATTGAATGAATACTTTGCACATAGCGATACAAAAAATACTTGTACATAGTTTATTAAGACGATGATACTTACAGTCAAAAACAGAGTTCGTAATCAATATTTAAAACAATTATACGGGTAAACATATGGAAAAAATTATTACCTAGATTTCCCCAATAACAAGCTTAGCTGCATTAAGATGATCACGTATTAAATGTGTAGTGATCCATCAAAAATCTACAGACTAGAATATATATTACGAAGTTAAAGAGTATGGCGGTAATAAGGCGGCTTTGAGGAATTCTGCTGTGGCGTAGTACCAAGCAGAATTCGCAGCTCACCTGCTGAAGAGCGCACTGTGTGTGAGTAACTATACTTTTGATTTTATTAAACATCTGAAGTCCTTAAAAAGCGCCATCAATATCACCTAGTTTTGTGAGCATAAAATATTACGATTAACTCCATAATTATACAGGGCATAAGGTTAAAAAACACCAAGAAGAAATAAGCGTAATGTAATTTCATGATACATATTATTAAATGCTTCCTTTTTGTTGTTTATCTTTAATCTGACTATCAATTAACCAATATCTTAACGATGACAATCTAAATGAGCGCACTTTAAACATCCGTTGTTATGCAAGTGTTTTTTTGTCCAGGTGAGATATCTTCATTATTGTTTAACGGTTATACAATATAAGAGAGTACATACAATTTATTATTTTATATTTGTTATTCTGGCTTATGTCAAAAAGCGTGTTTATTTTACAAAGTAAACGTTTCTACAAAATTACGAGAGCTTTGGGAATTGATGTAAATCAGGTTCGTATCTCCAGAGAGCCAAAATGGAACATAAACATAAATTATTACAATGTACTGTTTATATGTCAAATATTTACCCTACCGAATACCTCGGACTATTTTACGGGTCAAGGCTGTTACAGTTTAAGTTAAACTGTCAAATAAGTTTTGATTAAACATGAACTAAGTTATGCCTTAATGTTCACTGGACTGATCAGAATTATTGTACACGGATTTAAGTGTCAAGCTACTTGTGCTTTCTTTAATATAAGATGATATATTTTATCCTAACCGTCCGTATTCGCTCCGAAACTATGAGAATATTGTTTTTCAAATATTTTTTAACGGAAGTTTTTTTGATACAAAACCCTTAGTAAAAAAATCAGAATATGTATTTAGTGGAGCTTCAGGATTCATAGCAGATTTGAAAAAGGGCCAGAATCATGGCGACAGAACTTTTAAAGGTTATTTGTTGCTATAGTATTTTCTGGGTTAGCTTTTTATTTTTTTCTCTTACCCACATGCCTCCGCAGGTACATTATGAATATTCCACGGCCCGCGTCCTAACTTTAGCGTAAAATGTATGCATCATTTATGAGATTGTTTGAATAACGTTTATCACATGAACTCTACAAAAAATCAAAAATACTTTCAAGAATCTCGCTATTCTATGGTTAAAAGCTTAAGACATGCTTTTATTATCTAGTTTCTCGTTTATTATTTAAGTTGTAGGGGTTGGTGACTTTATTTTGCTCTTTTAAACCAAAGGAGCGGGATTCAAATTCATATGGAAGAAACCAAAAATGAGGTACAGAATGTAGTAAAAAAACTTCATAACTTGTAAATGAGAAAAAATACACTTGACATGTGTCGCCTCGAGTACAAGCACTTATAGCTTCATCTTCAAATGTTAATGTAAGTTTTAAATATAATTTCAAATAAAAATTACTATGAAAAACGTTGAAAAGCCCACTCTGAAGTATATTTGGAATGATTTTGGATGCAATGTACAGAAGAAAAAATATTGGGAACTGATTATACATAAAAGCAGCAGATTGAAAGAATATCTCAATTTCTAGGATTTTTGTCGCAAAAAAGCTCAGATCCTCATACAAAAAACTATCCAAAATACATTATATTCACTATAATCTGAATTTAAAACAATAACAACGGAATGCTGCTTGATTGAATTGTTATTATATTTCATATCACTAAAGAATCAATTTTTTCAATTTATTTTAACATCCTCCTCTCTCAAAACAAGGAGATAGGGGCGTTATTACGTCGCGAGGGGCAGGATGGGGAGCAGGGCAGCAGACAAAGACTTTCTTGTAGAAGCGCACTGATTTTATTGACTTAAAAACATTACAAGGTTAGGGCCGAGCGGAAACATACCGCCGGCCGCAACAATGAGGTTATCTCGCTTATCACTCGGGACTCACTGACGCCAGCCGCTCTGGCGCGGCTCGAGGCCGTCAGCGCTGCCGGTGGTGAAACTATGTACTAGTGCAATGTGACCATATACGTAAAAGTGTGGCGAGTATATAAAAATATAAGACGAAAGATTGTTTGTCGAGGTTTTCGGTAGCGGTAAGCAAGGACTACATCATGCTGATGTCAGTTTTTATAAAAGTATCTCTTTACGCACTGACAATGAGCTACGGGTTAAAAAAAACATTCACAACAAAACAATAATAACATTTACTTTTAGAGTTTCAGTTACACACGCCGTTGAAAATAATATTGTGAGAACGATGAATAAATGTTTTCATAACAAAATGTCATAATTCTCAAAACTAAGTTTCAATTATTACAGATAAATAAGATAATAAATTATAAAATAAATAAACCACACTGTGAAAAATTAAAACCATTCACTTTAATTTTTTTCAAATTATCTTAGTTATGATGATAAAAGGTTTAAGATTTCATTATTCTTTTGTTTAATTGAGTAAGAATATTATTCAAAATGTCACTAATTTTGCATATATTTTTTCCCCCTTTTTATAATTTACCTAAATCAAATATTGTTTTCAGTTTAAATAACGTATTTTTCTACAATGCACTTTGAGCAGTTAAATATCAATGAAATTATATTGAAGTTTACATGAAATGAATATATTTTCCCAGACTAATGTGAATTTTTCATTTATAAAAACACTCGTAATTTTTCCGGTAAACATTTCACTCACCGACAATAACACAACAAACACACGCAAAGAGACAATATTTTCATACAAAATTGATAACCGCTCGTCCGCACTCGGATAACAACAACTGCAAAAATAAAAGTAAATTTCCCCACATAATTGCGTTATTTTTTACGATCCATTAAACAAGTTTGGAAACACAATTAAACATTGTTTGTGTACTGCAGCGTTCTGTAAACAAGGCAAACTGCCGATCTAACAATTTTCGAGTTTCAATGTTTCCATTTGTTTTTATGGAACGTTTAAAACCTTCAAATTTCCCCGCTTGGCAACGAAGTGCCACTCGCGCTATTGCGAGCTTGGAAGCGACTTCCACTGAAAAGACAAGAGTCGTAAATTTTTGATAATTTTGATCTTTGTTACTAATTAAGTTTATTTAAATAATAAAAAACATTTATTTAATCAATCAATTGGTTAATAGAACAACATCAATGAATTTATTGACGAAATGATAGCAAAATTAAAATCAATTCATTCATCGCTGCCGTGATCTTATTTTTCTTAACATCATATCAGTTTCATATAAGGTGCGTATGTGCACTATAAATTGTTACAACTCACTTCTCACAATTGCCTCGTTCCTTGCATTGTCACAAGGCTTTTTAGCATCCAAAGGTCTACATGGAAACGTGGTTGAAACATTACATGAAGAAATAGCAGCTATGGTATCCAAAAAATATTTTCATTTATCAAAGAATTTAAGACTAATCTTAGTACGAGCTAAATGATTAGTATGAGGCTTTCAAGACGTAGATTGTAGCTGTAGGTCGAAAAACTCGGCTCAACATAAACCTCGACGTCTTTGCATACATATTGAATAATAAAATATTTCACTTTGACGCTTTCTGTCTTAAGAAGACTGTGTAGTAGCTAGAGCGATGGTAACGTAACAATGGACAATCTTAAAAATTCGCTCAATAAATATTTTATTCACAACACGCTTAGACCACAGTCCAATTCTTCACCAAATAAATCATATAAGTCATTGTCTAAGACTTTTCCTTATGTTGTGAGTCATTAGGCTTAATTAAAAAGTAGCTGATAATTTTGCTACACAAAGTTATTTTTTTAAATAAATAATTTAGGATAAATAATTACTTATTCAATAAAATAATTTGATTTGTGTTCTATAAAAATAAACGAAAAAATATATTTTTATATAATTCAGCAGTCTAAATTGTTTAAGTAAATAATATTACTAATACAATAAAACACACAAATGTATTTTGTATGTAAACAGTCGCCAAGTTTAAGGCTTGAATTATTTTCAATAAACATCATTGGAATAAAAAGTTGTGTTTCATTTACATTACGAATTCCTTCAAAAAATACATAGAAATGAGGACAAGTAATCACTAACCATACATCAGATTAATCATAATGCCAAAAAAAGAAAACAAACAACGAATATGTTATTTTTGGGTTATTCCAGTAATAAATTAAGAGGCACGAAGAAAAGTTTGCGGAATATGTAATCAGACACAATCAATTTATCAATGAAGAAATGGAATACATAAAAATGAAAAAAATTAAGATTCAAACGTCGTAGATAAATTTTCGATTACCATCAAACACCCAAAAGATAATTCAAGTTATCATAAATACTGAAATAAAATTGATATTAAAATGAAATCCAAATAGATTTGAATTATTTAATCGAGTATACTGATCATCCGAATTAAGGAGGTACTCATAATATGTATAACAATAGAAAAGTAAACGATTTCTTCTTTGATGGCACACTATCAAATCCGTTTTTAGAAGTACTATAAAACACTTTATCTGAAAACTTTCTTAGAGAACGTGTTTGAAGTTATTTCGTGAATGTGTATGTATTAAGTAGTGTATTTTGTACAACTTAGGTTTATTGTATCTCACAACATTTGCGATCTTAAGTGAATAGTAACAATGATTAAAAATATTAAAATTTTATATGCTTAGTTTGTACACGTATATTATAAGTAAAATTAAAATTGGAAATATTATAACAAAGGGGCATTTTGGGTTTCTTAGTATTAGTTTTAGAGATAAAATTCATTACCCTCAATCCAAATGTATTTATTCTAAAATAATACACAAAATGCAATCATTTACATGAAAGTACAGCCATGTTTTGTCAAAATATACAAGATTCATTAAATGCGATACAACCCCTTGAGTTTTTGAGGTTTGACAAACTCAGGTATTTTCGTTAAAATTCTAAGACCTCCCACACTCTTTGATTCAAAAGAAAAATTTAAAATCCATCGAATATCATATCTCCGCAACTATTCAAATGAATATACACATTCCAAAAAGCGACGATTTCGTCTATTGCAAGCTGAGATCTGAAGTAACCTTTTATTTAAATATTTTCTATAAATATTATATATTGAATATAACAAGGTAGAATGTAATGATATTTTTTACCTAGTATTGCATGAATCGTGTCGATTATTTTTTATCAAACTTCCGCTCTCTTTTCACTACCCACACATAAAACTTTTTATAATATTTGGTTTATTTTTTTATCTAATACACGTCTCCACATTAAAAAATAAATTCATGTACTACGATATCTTATTTTCAAAATTTTCTCGCAGGTGAAATATTCCTATTAACAAATTAATATTTTTTAAAAACGGCTTATATTCACGTTAGAAATCCTGAACAAAGCACCGTATAACGCTCATTCAAGTTTCCCACTTTATCAAACTTTTTCGCGCGCGATCGTGCAAAAAAAGGCATTACGTATGTGATATGTGGCATCACGAACAATCCATGTACACGCAAAACTGTGCAAAACAGGGATCATTGGTACGGAATGTGGGAGGCGATATTTCCCGGTCTGCAATATTTCGTAATTGTGTTTTTTTTTATTATTTCGCGGCGTTACAAACCCTTATACCGCGCTAGCTTCATATTTGCGGCTGGCATCACTGGTTTTTGCCCTCGTGCGGGAAATATGATTTTAATTCGTTTTCCTCCTTTGAAATCGAAGCTTTTATTTGTTTTCGATTACCGGGTTTTAATTTAATGACCGCCATATTTATTTGTGTTGTAATTTCTTTGGCGTTTGTGCGATTATCAATTGCACTCAACAATTCTGATGCCCTTAACATTTTAATTTGAAATTTGTTATTGCGTGAAAATTATATTATAATGATGAATTCATAACGTTTATGAAAATACAGATTATTAGCTTTCTGTCATAGGTTTTCCGTATCTGGTTTCCTAATTGAAGCATATGATCGACAAAAATTGCTACTACAAAGTTTTTATCACAAAAATTGCTAACACATGTCAGATCCGCCCGGACGTATATTGTGGAAAGCGTGTGTTTCCCTGGGGTCGATTCAAACTAAGAATATCGACTTAATCATTATTATTGTTATGGATCTCAAAGTCATTCTGTTTTAATAATGTGATAATTTTATTTTTTATTTTTTATTTGATTTTCAAGATATTAAAATAATTTCGATATTGCCTGATATCTGAAACATGACTTCGTAATTGGGCGAAATTTAAATATTGTTCGTGTGATTAACTGATTCGGAATGAATCTTTCAGAGGCTTTCAGCGCGGCGATAAAGGCCCCGTCCAGGCATTCGCGATGGCTCCGGTAATATTTCAAGCGCCTTATTAAAGGTACATCCGCTGGCTTATTGATAAATAAATCGCAGATGGCGTATTGTGAAATTGGCTCCAGGTACTAGGAGACGTGGATGTCACGCCAAACATAGATTGGGATTTGTTTACTTCATGGATTCTCAAAGGCATCCAATCTCGACCATTTTCTTTATTACTGATTAATAATACCACCTGACTTTCAATCTAAAACATAATGAACGCAACTGTTAGTCTGGTGACTATGCATATTATTTCAATATAAAACTACACTTATTCGAACTTTAAATATTGTTGCACATATATACACTGTTACATATATAATCCTTTAAAACGTTGTACGTCTACTTGCGTAAAACTACGAGGACAGTTATATTATTCTGCTGGTTGTGAAGAAAATATACTCGTATTTTTAAATTTGTGAATGGTTAGAAATTAGTTATATTATTGGACTCTGTCAATTGTTTTTCGTCTAGTCAGCTATATTTTTACAAAATAAATAAGTAAATTGGAGTTGATTGACATATTTCTAATTATATTCCATATAAACGTCATTTGAAAATGATATAATAGTATATATATATATTTTAATACTTAAAAGTTTTTTCAATGCATTCAGAGAAGTACTAAAAGTGTGTTGTAACAATTAAATGCTATGTTTGACTCGAAAACATACGTATTCTATTATGTCTCAAAAAGGTATATTTGTTGACAAATTTCTTGAATAGTTGTAGGGTCAGCTTGAAAAAAAAATCACAAGCGATTGGATCTTGAATTTTTTCTTACTGCTATATATTTGACATTCTAAAAAGGCGATCAAAGATTTATACAAGCTTTTTTTACTACCCATACTATTAAATTAATGTTAAACATTTACTTCATTTTAAACTATTTTCCCAATATTCATTGAAGGTAAAAACGCTGAATCTATCAAGTGAGAAAGCAATGCTTAGTGATATTTGTTGAAAAAATGAAAGAAGTATTTATCTATGATATAAGATTTCTCTCTAGCGGAAAAGCGTACGCAGAAAGGGAACATTTATCCAAATTTTGGGAACCCATGGACTTAACTTTATTAAGACTGATGGTGGATTAGGTCTGCGTGAGGCCGAGAAGGCGGATTCGTCAAATTGCCAACAGCAGAGCTACAAAGAGCCAGTGGAGGGGAGAGGTAAAACTTATCCAATTTATAAACGATTAGGGTCTATAAACTTAATTGATTGATATTAAAACGAGATCCCGATGCGCGAATTATCGTCGGGAATCGTCGTCGACATCATCATCATCAACCGATGTTTATACACTGCTAAATGATGAAAAGGCATTTGACTGAATCGAGACTTGGGCAGTGCTAGATTCACTACAATGCTGCAAAATAGACTATCGGTATATAGAGATAATAAAATCTCTGCAACAATGATGGTTCAGCTCCATGATATCACTAACAATATTTCTATAAACAAAGGTGTTAGACAAGGAGATGTTATATCTCCAAAACTCTTCACAAACGCCCTAGAAGATATTTTTAAACTGCTATCCTGGACAAAAATATTAACGGAGAGTACATTTCTCACCTCCAATTTGCAGATGACATAGTGCTAATAGCCGAATCACCTGACAAGCTCCAAGACATGCTCTACGACCTCAATGAAGCGTCGAACAAAATTGGTCTGAAAATGAACATGGATAAAACAAAAGCCATGATTAAACAGTCATATTTCACAGACCTTCGATCCTATTTCCATTGGAGGAACAGAAATAGAGGTTGTAAACGACTATACCTATCTGGGACAAGTAATACAACTAGGGCGAAATAACTTCTCAAAAGAAATTGACAGGCGCATACAACTGGGATGGGCAGCATTTGGAAAACTAAAGTACATTTGTAAAGCGAAAATTCCGCAATGCCTTAAAACTAAGGCGTTTAACCAATGCATCCTCTCTGTATTAACTCATGGCGCAGAGACGTGGAATCTGAAGCAAGTCTTACCCATAAAATAAAAGTCACCCAGCGTGCTATGGAGAGATCCATGCTCGGAGTGTCGCTAAAAGATAGAATCCGAAACGAGGAAATACGCAGAAGAGCTCAAGTACTGGATACTACCCAACGAATAGGCACACTCAAGTGGCAATGGGCAGGACATATCTGTCGAAGAGACGACGGTCGATGGGGATGAAAAGTATTGGAATGGCGCCCAAGAACTGGCAAACGAAGCATTGGCTGACCCCCTACAAGATGGACTGACGATATAAGAAGAATAGCGGGAGTGACCTGGATGCGGAAGGCGGAGGATCGAAGAGGATAGAGACTCATGCGGGAGGCCTACGTTCAACAGTGGACGGACACAAGCTAATGATGATGAAATGATGTCCTACTAAATAACCGTTTACTTTGTTAATAAGTGACATTTAAGAGGTAACTAGCTTTAAGCAACGTATTCGATAAATATAAGGACTAAGGAAAACTCCTTATTATATAATTTGATTTTAGTCATATCTGTTTCATATATGGAATACAAGGTCGTCAAAAATTTCCGCCCAGTTACCACTGTCTATACGTCTTCCCAAGAAGTATCTTCACTTAAAGGTCCACATATGAGCACATTGTATACAATTTTCGACGACCTCCAGTACAGATGCTTGAAGACTTTAAGTATCCAAGGAATATTTTTGGGTGATTTGTAAATCATTTCTTTTAAAGAAGATCTGATGACTCGGTGCTCCTTCCTTTATAAGTACATACGAGAATAATTAGTTAAAATTTCAGAAATCAAGTGTCATGTCAAGAGTCAAGAGTTCAAGTTTAAGGTGTAAGCCTTGATCTCGTAATTTGATCTATCGATGACGACATATAGAAATACCTAGCGTATATATTGATCAAAATGTATTTTTAAAGAATTGGTATTATTAAACGTGATCTAGGTCAGTAAATATGATAAGGCTTTTACTATACAAATCGGATATAATAAGCAAAAATGTATGTTGTCTAAAGTGAATGTCTTGATAAAACTTTATGACAGGAACTCTCAAACATTCATAATAATGATTTTTACTCTTCGTAATATTTAGATAACAATTTCGGATAATAGAGATGGGAAATTCTCATCTTATAGAGAGATTGTATGAATAGCTGTAGGCAGGAGATACTTTTCATACGAATTCAATTTCCAGTGCTGTATAAGTCGCATTTAATCTTGTAACGTGACGTTTTTATGATTATATTCATACACGCTGCGAAAAATTGATAATATTTTCGTACAACGTAATATGTTGTTGTTTTTCAAGATTTACATCACAATTTATGTTTAGGAAGAAACACAAGCAACGGGCAATTAAGATAATAGTTCATTTTTGAAAAATAACAATTTTTACTATAAAATACAAAAAACAATGTAACCATTTTAATGCTACTTTTTCATACACTAATTATAAAAAAATAATTATACATATGTATTTCTGAAAATAAAAATAAACTACGAAAAGATAAGTATCAAATTTCAAAATAATTAGATACATTTAATATATATTTACCAGTTTGAACAATAAAAACTTTTTTTAAGACATGATATTCTTGGTAATTTGTGACAAAACCGCTATTTTTTTATTATACTCGTATCATACAATTTTCTAAATTGATAACGGTTCCTCCAAAATATACCCTTATGTAAAATATCTTAGGAACGAAAAATAATTCGTATATAATTTTGGAGTGATGTTCAGTAGATCGTTCATTGTAAGAACATATAATTTCAATCGAAAATAGTTACAAAGATCTCTTGATAACGTTTAAAAAAGGTTATTTTCGTATGTATATGTTAAATTAAGACATTCATCCGAACCACTTAATATAATATTGACGTAGGTTGGAATGAAATTGGACGAAAAAGAGCAAAATTGGAACCGAAGGGTTTCTGTCATTCTGGTTTCTTAATTGATACTCGTCAAGCACTCTTCCCTTCCATGAACCTAATCGTGAAAATGGCGAAAATACGATTCAAATCGAATTGATTCGGAGCGAGGCTAGTCAATATTTCGGCAACGCCAATTTAAAATTGTACATACCTAGCATTAATGTTATCTAGAATTGATTCAAAATTAAATTACAAGAATAAGGAATTATGTAGGAGCAACTAAAAAAATCATGAATATAACTGATAAACGTAGAATCAGATTATATATCAATTAATTTAAATTGTATTAACATTTGTATTTACAATGTAAGATATTTATTTTATTTTATTATTCTGAGCGTAGTAATTCATTTTAAAAATGAATATTTTTGTATGAATTATATGAATAAACTTTTGGTTGTAAAATTGTAGCAGTCTAAGTCTTTTGAAAGAAATTATTTAAAATATTAAATACTACTTATAGAATATTTCTATGATAAAAACTATATAATTATTTCTATTTTTTTTGTTGTAGATGAACATTTTTTTCCAACCTTACGAAATTTCAATCTCCCTTGATAATTTGAAAAAATAATTTGACTCTCATCTTCAGTTTTCACAAAATATGTTTATTAAAATGTGATATCTTAAATAAATAAAAAATCAAACTGAAATACAAATTGTCAATTTTTAGGTTTAAGTACTTTAAAAAATAAAGAAACATATTTAAATATACTCATACTATATCTAATACATTTCATTTTATTGTGTACGTTTGAGATATGTATTAAAAATTATTAGTTCAATCGCCTAACTATGCATTAAAATCCTTGTTAAGTTGTGTACATTTATTTACATAGACCAAATCATCCGCAAAAATTTTACATCTTAGCAAAAAAAATGAGGTATTATGTTTCAGTTCCGTCATACATTATACATACCCGTACTCTATATTACAAAACAGGAATTTCGAGAGTGAAACACTTGCTTGTACACAAAATAATAATATAATTTTTAAATTAAGCTCTAGGTAATTAAGACCGGGATAAGATGTTTCCTAAGTATTTATGAAGTTGCAGCCATATTTACAGCATTACCCCCAGAAACGGGAAAACGCCGGAAGTTATTTCTGTTGTAGAAGAATTATCTGCATTCGATGTTGTAAAGCTTTTCGTATTTATACTCGTAGTTCAAATACTAAGAGTGATAAATTCATATCATATATAATTTTTTTATATTTCTATTGATTTAATTAGTAAAGTTCTACATTTATGTATGTATGGTCTTACAGAAGAGTGGAGATCGAGATGCAAGATTTTGTTGCTGCAAACCAATCCACCGGATTGATACTACGAAGAAGAATAACTTAAATATCAAATTATTTTAGCAGAGTACAACTTTTTTGGTATATTTAACGAAGGATAGTGTGTCTGTTAAATAATGGTACCTTTACGCTGTTCAATTTTTGAAACATATACATACAGTTATTCCATTGAGCCTATTTTATTATTAATATCACTGACACTGTTTTAACGCTGTTTCTAAATTTTCACACCTAGATCTTTACATCACTGTTAAACATCAGATGCTTTAGAGAAAACATTACACACTTCACGCAGTTACGCTCTGGAATGCCAGTTTTTGTTTTTTCTCCCTCATACAAAATGAACCTCTTCACAAAGCTAATTAGTAAACAAAACAAAAACACTTCATTAATTGGATTGAATGACAGGAATTCTTCTCAACCCTTAGACGCACAAAACCACTACACATCGTTGTAGGTTGTGGAGTCAATGAAGAGCTAAAAGTTGCTGGTGCTTTCTTGTTTATTCATATTTTTGGAAAATAATGTATTTTCTACTTATACTAGAATATAGACAGTTGAAATGTTGCTGCATTTTTTATATATTTGTGTGAAATTTGGCAACATAGGTTGCAGTAACGTTAACCTACAAATTCTGAAATCTGTAAATGAATAAATTATCCGTACGAGAGACATAACAAACATAGTTTCCATATTTCCAAAGACAGACTATGAACTCAATTACTAACTGAAGAAAATCTCTAGTATAATTAAAGTTGTTTAGTTATTTGCAAGTCCTTTTCATCTTTTGGGGAGACATCTCTAATTTGCTGTCGGGTTCAGGTTATAACGCGTTTAACTATAGTATATTTTATTTATAAAAATAAAATTATGATAATCCTGCTTTTATTTTGCAAGTTACTCAAATTACGCTATTATAAAATGTATTTTTTCCTTAATAAAAAGATACATATTTAGTCAAATACCTTCTGGTACCTGACTTCTGTTTTTGTGGCCATCACTCCGAATCTAAAGCGTACATTGCCCACATTTTTTCTGCAGCCAAAAGTATTTTCTATATGGAAGCTCTGTGACTGAGACATTTAAATGTATTTATTTTCCTGGATTTCTTTTATTGTCGCTCGTGAATAATTTATGTGCAAAAATTTCGTTCTCGAGACATTAAAAGCACACAAAGACGTTTCCTCTCTTTCTTCCAAATAGCATATTATTAATAAATTAAATATCTCCGGATATCCTCGTATCAGATCCGTATATAATAATTAATAAAAATTCATTCATTTGGCAAAGATAATGATCACAAATAAATAATTTAGCAGCCTTGAATATACTCTTTTTTCGGCTTCAATTATTATGATTTATTACATGAAACATCAACCAATTTTTTTTGAGCTACATCTTTCACAAATTACAACCAAATAACCTTTTAAACACTACAATATTATAATATTTTTCACTAACCTTATTGATTATTTATGTTACAATGAAAAGTAAGATTCGTTATGTTTAATTGTTCTATTAACTACTTATTTATTTTATGTTGCATAAACATAACCCTAAGCAAGAAAACTTTGTTTTAAAAAAATTTGAAGCTCTGTGAACAATTCAAGTGAGAAGTAAGCTAACGAATAAAACGTATTGAAAATATTTTATAAAGATAATTATTGTAGGTACTTAGACTCTTTTCTGTGCCATTTAATTTTTACGAAATTTGGAACATACAATAGAACCGAAACCTTTAATTGTTCATACATATATAACATCCTGAATTTCATTAAATATATTTTCGCAGGCGGCTTTTCTAGATGACTATAACCTGGAATGATGTGTTCAGTTGATTTTTGTTTGCTATGAAAAGTTGTACTTTTCTTTATGCATATGTTCATCATTATTCGGGGGACATATTGTCTAATGATCTTAATATTCAAAACATTAGAGATAATATTAAGAAGGAATCAATTATTATTCCATTGCTTTATATAAGGAGCGACATTATGGGTAAGATGGAGTTTTTCCCAGTTTACCAGTTTACCCAGTTTCAACATGAGCTCCACAAATTTATTTATCAAAGTAATTTCGTGAAGTCTTCTGCTTAGCGGGCTTCGGGACTTTTTAAATGATTTTATTATTATTGTGTTATTTATAAATTGTTATTTATCCTGTATCCTGTTTTAGAAATGAATTAAATATTGTTATTTGTAATGTTTCTAAAAGAAAAAATAAATTGAAATTGTTCCGTATCGTCAAGGTTACTTTCGGGGAGGTATTATTAAATAAGATATTTGATGATTATATATTTAATTATTCTAAGAATTGTTAATGTTATATTGTAAAATAAAGGTAATAAAATTATCTTCATTGTTATTGTTTTACCTTCTGAATAAACAAACCTCAGTTTAATGAAGGGAAATTAAAATATTTTTGTTAATGAAAGGCAATACTTTATGTACATATTTATTACATATACTTTCTGTTTTTGTATTACAAATTTTTAATATTTCTATTATTTTGTTTATGTTTTCAGTGAAAGTTCAGTAAAAATAAAATTAAATGAAGATATTAAAAAATATTTCCAACCATCCTTTCCTTTCCTTGGAATCCATTTATTCTAAATCTGGAATCCAGTTTATTAAATAACTGCTCTTAAATTATTTTTTGTATGTTATATAATAAAAGTGATATAGACTGTATCAATATCATTTTCCTTATTATATAATCACTCCCAATTACCGTAAAAACTTCTGTTAGCTGCTATGTTCTTTACGTTTCTCTAAGTGTGTTACTTGATTAAGGAAAATAAATTACTTTTACGAATAAGTAATCTTCAAACTACTTATGGCGTAGTTATTGATTGATTTAAAATTACGTGGTAAATGGTGTGTTACACCATACATACTCTAAGGTCTTTGTATACAATCTAAAATAAATATTTTCGAAATGTTAATCAAGTAATGGATTATATAAGATGGACCTGTCCACTCAAAGAAAATTCAGGAATTAAAAAAACTATGGTTGATATAAATAGTAAGATATTAGAGTGACGCTCTAAAACCGGTCATCTATCTACCTACCTCTTACTGAATGAATGAATGGACCTGGGAAAATATCAAAACGAGAATGTATACGGAATTCGAAGGAAAATTACGAAACGGACCTGATATAATATAATAATTATATTACAAAATAAATAATCGCCAACAAGTTGTCTCACAATTTTACAGTGGATCCGATGAAATATTGTTCGGTTTCTGGAATTGTATTTTATTTTAACAAGCGCTGCGTTTGACTAATTTGCAAAAAATTATAACATAAACTAATTACGTTGTAAAATTATCTTGCGGCTGTTATTATTTTTTCCACGCAAATTGATTTAATCACGAAATTGCTATTCAAATAACTTATTCATAATAAATAATTTATTGTTTATGCAATAAACAATTTTAAAATAAAAATTACCTGGTCCTTACATATCTTCACTGTAGTGGAAAACAACAAATTAATTTAGATATAAAAGGCGTTCTCGAGAAATTTGTTTCTAATGTCTAAAAATATTTTAATTTTTTTGTAATATTTTATATTATGTTTAAGGATGTACAAAAAAAATTGACAGTCAATTCTTATTCGAAAAGAAAATCACTGGAAATCAAGGTGAGAGTTTTATTAAAAAAAAACAACTGTCCAGTTGTACTAAAGTGTAAAAAAATGTTGCAACACTTCCTGTTATAAATAAGACATCTTTTGTTTTACGAATATTTATTTGAATTCAAAATTATGTTGATGTATTCAAATTTAAATAGAAACATACATTTAACTTAAATTAATTTTGTATTTTTGTTACTCGGTTTTTATCGACAGATTACACGACAAATTAAATAATTGTATATTTTTGTAGTCACCATTTATGTATAATTACTTATACTTATTAAATGATAAATTATTTTATATGAAAATGGTTATATTTGTAAATTTATCTCTACTAATCTCTCTGTCTACAAATCTCTGTCTACTTTATTTTGTGACTGAAAGAAGTATTAATTAATCTATACAGTCTGATTCTGGAGTATAAACGAATTGTCCGAAGCTTAATACCAAGGGAAACTATGAAATAAGTGCTGGGCATATTCAATAGTACGAGTACATCAACTATGTAATATTACGACTATGTGCCAAAATAATTTTTTATTTGCCTCGATTATAATAAGTTAGCAACAACGCAAAGAAAAAAATTCAAATAAAATATTTATTTTAATTACAGAAAAAAAATGCGTACAAAATTTTTAAATAAAAATTACGTGAAAATAAATATTACTGTTAGCGTAAAATATGCACAAATAAAAAGTAGTAGATTTCTTAGTGCAAAATAGTGATAAAAATAAAATATTTTGAACTATTATACAGTATATTAATTATACTAAAAATAAATAGCCTATTCCCAGACTATTTAACTGAATAAATTATATATAGATCCGGGCTTACATAAAAGTTAAAATACTTAATATCACTAAAAGTGCTATAAGTATTTTCCGTTCGGAATAATATTTTTTTTGAGCAGATTGTAAAATTAAAATAGTATTCTATTGCATTACTTAACATTTTCTACATAGTTAAAGTAACCGAACTCAACCTTACCTAACAAACATTAATAAACCTGTTTTTTTTTTTTTTTTTAATCTGTTTAAAAGTGATTTGAATTCTTCCCACGTTTATTTTGTTGCTCATTTAAATTGTGTAGTATGTAGGAAAAATCTACGGGATTATTTACTTATTTGAAAACATTTGGTAATTATGAGAATGTTGTATTTTAGAGTGAAATATAAATGTGAAATAAAAGCAAAAAAATATATATTTAATTTTGTATTATTTAAAAAAAAATCGTGATCACTTTTGGGGTAAAATAATTAAATAAAGACTCACCGATTGCGATCTTCTCCTTGTCCTTGTCGGGAGCCTTGTCGCCCCTCGTCGTTACGGCCGTGGCCATCGCCGAGACGACGAGCACCGCCAACACGACGGAGGCCATGGCTTGATGACAAACAAACCTCGGGAGCGGAGTGAGAGAGGGCGAGGGTCGAGGGGCGGAGCGCGGTACTCGCGAGGCGCGGAGAGTCCCTGGGCGGACGTGGCTCGTGGGCGGCGCTCGGAACCCGACTGAGGGAAGCTGCTGGTCCAGCGAGCGGAGCCAGACTGAGAGGGCGGACTCGGAGGGAAGGGCAACGTTGCGCGGGCGTCGCAGTTCCCGCCCGCCAAAAAGATTACCCCTCTTTATTTCGCGCAATTTAATTTCTAACAAAAAAATATAATTAAAAATAAAGAATATTTATTAAATAGAATCTAGTTACGACGTATACTTCTGATGTTGCAGAAGAGCATAAACAACAGCTGCTTTTTCTTAAAGTCCCCGAGCTCGTGCCGTCCTGAAAGGTACAATAAGGAACAATACATAGAATGTACTCACGAAAGGCAGAGCTGACATGGGATGAGGCAAGTAGTGTGGTGACTTTTAGAGCTTTAAGCGGCAGTTCGTGAAGACAATATTCTTCATTTAAGAAAGCTGACATGATGATGATGATTATGATAAAGTAACGAGCGTCGAATTGATAACCTGTAATTTTTTTTAACCGCTTCTTTGTACTAAAAATAACAAAATCATCCAAAATATGCCTCGGATACCACAGCGGCCGTCTCTTTAAGTCTTGCCTTAGATCATAAGCAATGCGTATATATTTGTACTCCATGTAATGTTCTCATTTCCTTCGAGTGCAGAGATGTTTGGGGGACGAGGCATGCACAGTAGCCACTGACTGAATTTCTGGTGACAATATACTCGTGTATGTTCCAGATGTAAGAAGAAATTATTTTGTACATGGGTCCGTTCTACATTATTTATCCGATAAAGATTAACTTGTCTACTTTTTTAACATGCACCCAAAAAGTATATGGTTTGTTACTTTGGTAAGTTTATCGTAATCTTTTTTTTATGTAAACGCATGCAGGAGATCACACCCGGTCAAGACCAGTGCACTCTATGACGCTCAGCCAGGGAGGCTGGACGCTGCATGCTGGAAACGTGTGTTGTGTTCGTGTTTGTGTGTGGGTTGGGGAGATTGAAAGTGTATATTTATCTGTTTCTTGAAGAGATCCAGATTGTAGGAAGGAGGAAACTCAGACGCTGGAAGAGCATTCCATAGCTTACCGGTGGCATTGAGAAAGTAACTTTGGAAGCTGCCAGTTCTTGGTCGATATACATTAACCGTGGATGGATGTTCGGCAAGTGCAAGGCGAGTATAATCTAAGTATATAAGAAGGATCTTGATGCACACAAAGTTGACTTATGATGATTTTAGCTCCCATTAGAAAAGAATATGTTATCGCATCGACTAGACTAGATTATTGTCGGCTCGCAATAAATGCTGAAAAGAAATATACAATATTTTGGTATTCAGCTTAAGATAAAAAGATATAATAATAAATTATTACTTTTTATTTGTAAATCCAAAAAAAACACGTATTTTCACTGCTTATTTAATTTCTACAAAGCGATTTTTGTTTTAATATTGTACTCTTCATTACGTTTTTTAATTATGTGAAACAAGGCTGCTCTCTCATGGGACTACCGTTATTGGAAATGTAAAAATCATCTATCATCATTGAAACAAACACAAAATAAGTTATGTTTTTAAATACAATTGGCATTTTTAATAAAAAATAAATTGTTTTATAAAAATATCATAAATCAAGCCGCATATTTGAGCAAATGTTTACAAAAATTGCCTTTGTAATCAACGAAATCCATGTAAAATATAATTATACGTTAAATATTGAAATTAATTTTAAAGTGAATATAAGATATATAAATTAATAATCTGTACAATTATTTTTCATACAATTAATTAATTATAAGAATTTTATGATGTGTATGCTTTTTATTCTATTTGGACAGTGAAATGTTGCGTATTTTTCACACTCACTGTTGAAGTGATCTCTCCGAGACGGCTTGGAACCGTGACGTAGGATTGGTAGCTCCTGAGCAGTCGCCCCACCGCCTTGGGACCGGAATGTCGCACGAGCAGAGGGCTGCTTTCAGGAAGGTTAAAAGAAGAATCTTACATCGCACACACTTGGCCTGCTTTCATATACAGAAGTTAATGATGTACGTTGTGGCTAGCGAATTGCGGCGTAAGCAACAAAACAAGGAGATTTTCAAGAAACTTAAATAAACCTTGTATTTTTTATCTTTACATATTTGTTTCGTATCTGAAACATAAAGTCACTTTAGTTTTTTCATTCGTCATTGTACATATATTGTTCAAATATATTAATTCATCTGAAGTATGATTTGAGAAGATTTCAAGTATTTTAAGGATAAGATTTAGATTGTATGTGAATGTAAAGATATTTGATGTGGTGAAGATCTGACCCTGGTCGGGCCAGTAAAAACTCGCACAGTCCTGGAAACCCGATGAAAATCATATATATATATAATGTACTCGGCAGAGCTGCAGGAGGCAAAGCTAACATGGGATGAGGTGAAGATTATAGCGGCTGATAGAGCTTTGAGGTGGCAGTTTATAGCAGTTATTTACTACAATTAGGGAGGTAGACATGGTGATGATGATATTGCTCTGTAAATTTCATAAGACTTCATCTCATTATTCACGCAACGTACCTCGACGATTTGATGGATTTTAATTAAAGAGGAGCTACTCAGAATAAATGTGCTCATAATAACTTTTAGCAAACATCATTTATGTATGTATATTTTTTCAATTTACAATTATGGTAAATTTTTCATTTTAAGCAGCCGGTATGAAAGACTGGAATAATTCGGAAGAGCAAAAAAATGATCGATAAATATTATTTTAAATATCATAATGTAATTTTCTTTCATATAATTTTTTATAGAGATCGTTTAATAATGTAGGATAATACTAGCAGATTGTAAAATTTTAATATAAACAAACAGAACATATGCTTCTGACACATTGACAGAAAGCTATCAAGCCCATCAGATATTACTATTATCAGATATTACAACAGATTATACCTGATTTGAAACTCGCTTACATAGAATATGTATTTCCATGAAATATTGATCATATTATCAAAGCAATCGCAACATTGTCAATATTGAAATTTAAAAAAATGTATTAAACTATGCCATAAATAAAAAAAAAGACATATTTCAATTTGTAATTCCTCTTAGAATGTCTATCAATAAGTATGTAAATAATGTAAAAAATGCAATTTATAAAATTCCTTGTCATTCTATTTTTGATCTTCAGCGTATACGACGGATAGTCCATGTTATATTCTACGGTTAGTCCAAAATTATAATTATGCAGCTTCACCAAGTATTATCAGTTGATTAAAGTCTTTTTGATTTTGTGTTTATCTTAAATTAATAAAATATTAACATGTTTAATTTATTATCGTAGGTATGTTATAAGGTTATTCAGTGTATACGTTAACATGAGTCTAACAATTCACGTTGGGGTAGAAGGCAACAAATAAGTGGGCATAAGCAATAAACATGAGTCGGCAAATTTATGACAACATATGCTGAGATCTTGGCAGCAAGATGTGTCGAGAGCGGTACGGATGGTGAATCAAATTACACAAGCGGAGATAATGAATTATGAATGCGATCCGCAAAATTTTGATTTTGTAATTACCACTGTGGCGTGATACACCACGGCTTATAGTGAGCTCAACCAATCTACGGGTCGAGGAATGTATTCTAAGCCATTCGGTTTTAATTTGGTATAAATGTTTTTAATTAACTAAATAATGAATAAAATATCCAATGTCATAATATTAAACTTAACATTTATAAAACAAAGTGGAGGTTGAAATCAAGACAACGAATACAGGTACGTTGCAAGTTTGCAATATATGATAGGGTAAAGGTATGATTTTAGCCAGCCCCCCCCACTCATGAAATGACAATCACACCATTTCGATCTAAATTAGTGGCAAATGAAAGTCGTGTGAATGCTACCTAATACAGGGAGCGGCAAAAAAGCTGACAGTTTTAAATCAAAGCAACGACGAAAACGGTCAGGTTTTTTTTACCGCTCTCTGTGTATTCCATAGATATTACCTGAAAAAATATGGTGTAAGAATTCAAGGATGTAGTCTACATCATTGGAGAACCAACACTCACATGTAGCTGCTAAAAACGTAAAATAAATAAATGTCATAAGTGTCATAAAGTCAACAACTGTTTTTTTTTCCTTTTTTGTTTGCATACATCAAAGTCTTTAAAAATATGACGAACCTTTCTTTACCGTATACTTCTATGAAGACTTTTCCTTTAGCGTTTGCAGTAGTTTTTCAAAAAACGATCCCTTTTACTTTGGAAGTTTTAGTTTAATTCACTTTTTTATCTCAAATCGTAAAGAGTTCTGAGTATCTGTGTATATGTAACTTCTGGCATAATCGCAATCGACTATAGATGACAAGCGTTCGCGAAGCTCGCGGCACTAGGCACTATGCAGGAATGAGATATTAAGTGTGAAATTATCACACTAGTGCCTGTTTAGGAGTAGGCACTTAATGCTCTTAGCTGAGTGATTCAGAATAAACATGTGCTCATTTCCCGCCGGTTGATATCATACGATTACCCACAGAGAAAAACCTATTTTATTATTCATCTCTACGACAAGATGGATGTGAGTTATGTAGCGAGCTATTTCAAGATCATCTCGCATGTCTAGATTATTATATTACATTTTCATAAGTACAAGCATCATACATGTGAATGTGCACAGTAGGTGACAAAAATAATTGAAATGGTTTATTTGTTTCAATATTACATAATTTTTTTTTTTTTATAAATAAGTAACACTTGTTTATAAATAATACGTATCGAATTCGTCAAGAAGCCACAATGAAGTGTGATTATAATTAGACATATATGAGGTTATATAGTCAATGATTAAAGAGTAAAAATGCGTTTTCATAGAAATAGATAAATTTTCAATTAAATACGTGTTTTTTTTATTTAAAATTTAAGTACCTCTTAGATGCCTAAATAATTTCACACTTCAAAATGGCTTCTCGATAAAAGCTGAAATATGTTGTCAAAAAATAAAACTATTTCATTTATATAACTTCTTAGGTTTTCACGGCCAGATTTGATAGTGTGGCTTTTGGGCTTAGCCTATTTCATTTATAATTAAAAATCGCCTTTAACTTCTAATTTTGTACCAAGAATTAGTTGTTAGTCTAATTTTTTATTTAAATCTATATTATCACAATTGTTTAAAGCCCTTTGCACAAAATAATTATGTTATATTCCATTACCAATAATATAATTATCTATTATTGTAACAACGCTGATTACTACTCCTTTTTTTTTAATCCCCAGACTTTCATCATCATGTTGGAGGACTTAAAAATATAATATTTAATGTACGCATGCTGGAACCGAAAAAGACTCGTGAACATACATTTATATATTACTGTAGCTGACGTAACTTAATGACAGGAATTTGAGGCCACCATACACTCTTATCTGAGAAGCGCATACGAATTGAAGCTATATTCATATTATATGTTCAGATATTGTTTACATTTCGTTTAGATTTAGTTTCGTGTATATTTCGTCAGGTGGCACTGATTGTTTTTTTTTTTTTAAATTCGTATTTATATTTTAATTTCATACGCATTCATAATATGTATTTATTTCTCTGAAAATATAAAATATACAGGACTTATTCCTCAAGGTATGAATTATATATTAGATACTGAAAACCAACAAAAATACATATTGGTATTATCCATTTCCATTCCGTCTGTATTTTTCAATAAAATGATACATTACAATAAAGTTTTTCTATGCTATAAAGATTCACATAAATAAAAATGTTGCATTATTATGTGTAAAAGTATGCTCACAATAAATCATAAAAGATCTCAACGTCATTTCGAATGAAAGCCGTGTGTAATTAAATTCAGCAAAAGAAACAGTAAATAATTTCACTCAGCTTCTTTTCATAGAAATCCTTTTCTTTCGTACTTATGACAGAGCAATGCACCGAAAGAATGGAAGAAATGTGTACACTGACAGTAATAAATAGTAATGCCATTGTCCGTACGCCGAGATTCACCAAAAATTCCATTGCAATATTATGACTTGTAGCCATTCCCGAAAAAAAAAAATCTAACTCAGGTAATACTCAACCTTCTTCAAGATTATTAATAATACTATCAATTTCTTTATTTTATTTTTTAAAGTCTTTAGAGCAAAACGTTTTTATAACCAAGATGTAATTTTTTTTTCAAGTAAGTGCATTTTTTTATCATTGGTAAAATAATTACAATGTTAATATTACCTTATATAGAAGAAAATGGTTTTGCATACAAGAAACATAAATAAAAAAAAGCTCACAATTTCTCAACCGGCACACATATTAGTCCAAAATTATAACTAGGCATTTACTGTGTTAGCGATAATATCACATTGAAAGCGCGGCTCTCGTTTGATCACAGAAGCAACATTGGAAGTGGATCAAGTCTTGAATGGGTTACCGCTTGTTATGAACAGTTAAGCACTTTCAGGAAAAAATGTACCAGGACTCACGAGCAACAGATAATTTTCTAAAAATGCTGATGAACAAATACCCTAATATTTCTTGGATACAATAGATGCCGTCTTTTCAAGTCTCCGGGCTCTCAAAACTAATCCGGAACAACTTAAGCTCCCAGGTAGACATGCAGGTTCAGAGATGTCTTGGAACATACCATGAACAATGGCAGTTGCAGACTGTGTTGCAGCAATGTTTGCTAACAATCATCATCATCATCATCAGCCTGTGTCCATCCACTGTTGAACGTAGGCCTCCCGCATGAGTCTCCATCCTCTTCGATCCTCCGCCTTCCACATCCAGGTCACTCCCGCTATTCTTTTTATATCGTCAGTCCATCTTGTAGGGGGTCGGCCAATGCTTCGTTTGCCAGTTCTTGGGCGCCATTCCAATACTTTTCTTCCCCACCGACCGTCGTCTCTTCGACAGATATGTCCTGCCCATTGCCACTTGAGTGTGCCTATTCGTTGGGTAGCATCCACTACTTGAGTTCTTGTGCGTATTTCCTCGTTTCGGATTCTATCTTTTAGCGACACTCCGAGCATGGATCTCTCCATAGCACGCTGGGTGACTTTTATTTTATGGGTAAGACTTCCTGTCAGATTCCACGTCTCTGCGCCATAAGTTAATACAGGGAGGATGCATTGGTTAAACGCCTTAGTTTTAAGACATTGCGGAATTTTCGCTTTAAAAATGTACTTCAGTTTTCCAAATGCTGCCCATCCCAGTTGTATGCGCCTGTCGATTTCTTTTGAGAAGTTATTTCGCCCTAGTTGTATTACTTGTCCCAGATAGGTATAGTCGTTAACAACCTCTATTTCTGTTCCTCCAATGGAAATAGGATCAAAGGTCTGTGAAATATGACTATTAATCATGGCTTTTGTTTTATCCATGTTCATTTTCAGACCAATTTTGTTCGACACTTCATTGAGGTCGTAGAGCATGTCTTGAAGCTTGTTAGGTGATTCAGCTATTAGCACTATGTCATCTGCAAATCGGAGGTGAGAAATGTACTCTCCGTTTATATTTATTCCACATTTTGTCAAGGATAGCAGTTTAAAAATATCTTCTAGGGCGTTTGTGAAGAGTTTTGGAGATATAACATCTCCTTGTCTAACACCTTTGTTTATAGCTTTATTGTTAGTGCTATCATGGAGCTGGACCATCATTGTTGCAGATTTGTACAGAGATTTTATTATCTCTATATACCGATAGTCTATTTTGCAGCGTTGTAGTGAATCTAGCACTGCCCATGTCTCGATTGAGTCAAATGCCTTTTCATAGTTTACAAAGGCGAGGCAGAGTGGCTGATTATATTCTTCGGTTTTCTGAATGATCTGTCTTAGCGTGTGGATATGATCGATAGTACTATAGCCTTTCCTAAACCCAGCTTGCTCTCGAGGTTAAAATTCATCAAATTGCTAACAATATTTTAGATATATTAAAAACGGATGAGGCATAAAATATTCCTTCCCTCTGATGTAATTGATTTTACGTTACATATTTATTTGCAGAGATAAAGATTTTTTTTTTTTTTGTAATAATATACCTATATCTACGTATTGATATATATATATATACGTAATAATATATATGGCAAACGAAGCATTGGCCGACCCCCTGCAAGATGGACTGACGACATAAGAAGAATAGCGGGAGTGACCTTGATGCGGGAGGCGGAGGATCGAAGAGGATGGAGACTCATGCGGGAGGCTTACGTTCAACAGTGGACGGATACAGGCTTATGATGAAAATATACGTACAAAATTGGCAACTAGAAGTAATAGTCAATGGAACGGAATAAAAATGTAAAAATAATCCAAGAGATACTTGAGAACTAGTATCTCTTGGATTATTTCCTTTATCTAGTAGCTGGTTGAGTATGACTGTTCAAGAGAGATAAGATGGAAATAAAAAGTGCTCTCCGCTGAAAAGGCTTTATCAGATGCCTCGGCGATGCCTTGACCCGCGGATCACAACCCCATATATTAAGCCTAATCCGCTATATTTTTATTGATAAGATCGCAAGTGGCATTCACTGTGTCTGCAAAGTGCTTGGCGTTTATGCCACATGTATAAAAACGTAAAATCATATCATACTTTGGAAATGCTCCGAAAAGACAAAACCATGAAAAAGTAAAGATTTTGATAGTAGGGTGACTGCAATAAAACATAAATAAGACATAAGAAAAATGTAAAATAACGTAAAAGCAAAATAATGTGTCACAAAGATACTATATTCCGTATCACTTTAAGCATTGGGTTTGAATAGTTATAAATAAATGTTTTAGTTATAGTAATAAGTAATGGTGGCTTGTTACTTAGGAATCGCTAAATAAAATATCGGCCCAGCAAATGTATTGACGACGTGAGGCGAATGGCTGACGAAGACTGAATGCGGAAGATTGTAGGCAATACTGTAAATAAATGAAGCAAAGGTTCTCGAAGCATTTATCGATTAAATGCAATTTATTCGATCACTTAAGAGGATATATATTATGAAATAATACATAAAATTAAATCAATTAAACATATAATTATCCCTTATTGTTGCTTTACATCTATCCACATCGTCGTCAACTTATTATTTCAACATTAACAATTCGTTTTCTAGCCACTTTTTTAATAGCTGCCAAGAAGCCAAATTTAACAAACAAATTTTCTTTCCAAAAATAATTATCGAAGTTAGTTTATGCTTAGATTACTTTTAACGAGAATGAAGTATTTCTACAATATTAGTGTAATTTTAATGGATAGCTTTAAAAAACATTTATTGAAGTTTAAGAAAAAATTCCAAGATTCTATTTTCAATTTTATGAATGTTAAAAAAAGTAAGATCCATTATCTATTCAAAAAATATTTCAGTTTCAACTTAGTTCTAAAATTGCTTAAAATAAATGTTTTATTTAAAAATTATCTTACCATGTTGCTTGAAGTTGCAAAGTAGAAATTAATACATCCATGGTTATAGCTTTGCGTAAAAAGTCTATTTCTCTTATGTAATATATATATTGTTTTATTATTTACTTTTTAAAACATGTGTGTGGAGAGCAGTAACTGCTTAGACTGGTAAAGTCCCTAGTTTCGAAACTTGATGAAAGGTCCTTCCTCCAATTGATAGACATTAACAGAAAAAAGATTCAAAAAATTCTTTAGATTTATTGTAGAAAGATTTTTCTCTGCTGAAGCTGATAGTAACATTATAAATTGTTGTGAAATTGATTAATAATCAAATACAAAAAACAATTGGATAATTTCTTTCATATTTATTTTCATCTGAAATTCTTTTTCATTTATTTGTTTAATGTTTCTCGAGAGCCGCAGAAGGAAGGCTCGCGTGATGAAATCTCTTGACTGAAGGCGTGCGCGAAGTTTTGCTCGCGAGCTTATGGCGAAAAAGTTGTCTTGGAACATTTTCCCCCGCCAGTATCTAAGACGCCGCTGCAAGACGGCCACGGGTCAGTGAGCAAAGTGTAGTACGGACAACATACTATACATTACGTTCATATTACTTAAAAAACTATTGTATGACAGACTAGCTACCCCTATAGATGCACTTCAAATATGATCATTATTTGGGTTCAATTTTGGTTTCTCTGACAACATCAATTCATTTCTGTATAAGCTCAAGAAGGATATATTATATAAGCGTAGTAACTTTCTCTGTGGATCAGCACACAACTATTATATAACTACGATGTGATATACTCGTAAGTTCTACATTCTCGTAAATCATATGCATGACAAAAATATTCACTTATAATCTTTACAATTTGAGATACAGTAACGTTATTAAATTAAATAACTGATAAACAATGAGGATTATCAACTATCAATCATTAACTGAAATTACAATTGATCTTCTCAACACACCTGACGCTAATTTTCTGTGATCATTTCCCATGACTCACTTTGATCAGTATTAAATATTAAGGAAACTTATTGCATTTCATTTTCGACGAAGAATAAAAATGTTTAATATGTATATATAATATAATAAATCATAAGTAGGGATTTCATGGAAAAGTTAAACAGCAAATAAATTTAATAAAAAACATTGAAATTTCTCAAGTACAATAAAGCATGGCCCCTGACAATTTGAACAACCATTTTTTATTTACAAAATATAATTTGTTTACCACTAGAATCCGCACTTATATACAAGTAAAAATACACTAAATTACTAAAAGTTACTTATTTGAGGCAAACATGTAGAACATTTATAAATATCAATTATTTCGCTTAATACTCAGGAACCATAGGTTTTTGCAATTTTTGAGTGTAAATGTATTTATTTTAGTTTAAATTTAATTTATGAAAAATTTACTTTATCAACCCAAAAAGTGAGTTCATATGTAACAAAATTTTAATTGTATTACATAAATGTCCAAATAACAACATAAACGTGTTATTTTTCAATTTGCTTTTACGATTCGACTTGAGTTTTAAACTTGTCTTGTGTTTATAGAAAATTACAAGAGTCTTCCGGACAACAAGTGCGCGTAGGCCGTATATTTTCAATCTCACTTATACGATTGCCTTTTAGCGGGATTAGTACTTATCTCAGTCCGGCAGCAGTCACCGTCCAATCTCCTTTGACGCGAGCACACATGCTGCCTTTGTCATCAACCTGATGCCCAATTAAAGTCATTCATTACAGTTTTCAGTTTCACGGGAATCGCTACAGAGCTGCTAGAGAGGTTGTGGCACCCCTTTTGAGGGGACAATATTATAAAAAACTAAAGGATTTGTTTCTTAACAGTTTATAATTATATCGCAACATTACTATAATAATCAAAGTAATAAGTAGATAATTATAATATTTTTTTACTTAATAAATAATAATTAAACAGTTTGAATAATAAATAACATTGCTTAATAAATGTATGGTTGAGATGAATTATATTTCAATGCCTAGTGCTCATCATTATGCTTTATCATCTCGATAGCTTAAGAATAAGGTCGTAACAAATTTACACCTTTAATGTTTTGTTTGATGTTTTTTTTATTTAACTCGTCTCACGTTAAGTCTGACAATGAAATCTCTATTTAGTATGAGCTATGGATATTTCATGTTAGCCTTTCAAAATGAGACCTTGGACCTTAGAGAGAAGGCCATAGTGGTTTTGTCAATCAACTTGTATAAGGAGATTTATTCTTTTCCTGGTACTTTTTAAAGCTCAGACCATTTGTTCTAAGGGGCAGATAAATCCAATAAATATAGTGACTGTATAATTAAGATTATTTTTAATTGGGTTTCAAAGTTATCCATTTCATTCAATAACCATTCTCTTAAAAATTAAGGGACAATGTCAAGTTAAAGGATTGACATTAAATGATGAGTAATTGATATAAAATACTAAAATTATATTACCAACACAAAAGACAAGACCTTTATTATCGTTCATACACGTCATGAAACTTTCATATGAGATATTTTTAAGTATCCATTAGTATTTTTCAGTATATGCTTACATGAAAAAAGTTAGCGAGTTTTCCCAACTCGATGCACTTTAAGGTTAATTTGGGTTAAAAAATAGCTTCACTATCAATGACTTTTCCCGCGGTTCAGTGAATATATAAAGTAATAATTGAAAAAAGGTTACAAGGTTTTGGAAAAATTAGAAATATTTATTTTTAGGTTCAAACGTTTTTGGTCATTTTTAATAATAATTTAGCTAAAACTGAATTGTATTTTATTTCAATATTGAGGATAATTATTTATGGAATCACTTAAACAAAATTAGATTTTTTTTAAATATATCTTAATATGGAAAGTCAAATTTATTCACCATATAGTCTCTCAAAAACAAATATAGTTATCGTATTTAAATACTTATTATATTTCATATTTATATTGCCAGGAAATTAATCATAAGGGATTTTGATTTTTCGGCAACAATTTATTGATTTGCAACGAGATGTCGAAGATGTATAAAAATATTCTGAAAGTTAATAAAATGAATTAATAATAGAAAATATTACGTGTGACATGGTTTCACCGCATTTAATTCACAGTAAATTAGTACAACGGTTTATCGGTTACGACGTAGTGCGTACGGGATGTCTAGTGCACGGGGCATTTAGCCCATGGGACAACAGGTGCACTGGATGTCTCGCTAACCTAACCTAACCTTACCTTATTTCGTTACCGAGACATATGAACCTCTGGACTTTACGATCACTGGACAAACCCTTAAGTTAGATTATAAGGTTAAGTTAGCGAAACATCCTGTGCACCAGATGTCCAGTGCGCCCCACGTCGTTAGCGATGAGTAGCTGAACGATTTGTCTGTGAACAATAGGTCGTGACACCTTGTGACATTTTCATCGATATAATATTCCCGATATTAAAAATAATAATGATTATATTTAATAAAAAACTTATTACGTAATTAATCTAATTGATATTCCAAACATAAAATCCACAGCTAGTATTTGAATTATTACGGATGAATAGAATCTAAAGGAATTGTCGATTTTATAAAATGCTTGCAATAATATGGTTCCAAGAAAACAGATTCTTTGCCCTACAAGTTTTCCTAATAGGAGTAGCTCGATAATGGGTCCTTTAGGAAATCTTTCTTATTAAAAGTGTTCCTTATGCTCTCATAAAAGAATGAAGAGATAAAAGCCATAAAAATAATAAAGTGCTGGCATATAAATATACTTTTTTAGACGAAGCTTTTATAAGTATTTTTTATTGCTAGTTTTTTTCTCCTTAATTTTGTATGGTTTTTATTTTATCAACCAATGAGATATATTTTCGTTTACATTTACATTAAAATGAGGCTACTTTAATATTAAAAAACTGATTTTAATAGATATTAAAAAGTAAAGGATTATGTATTATTATTATAAATTAATTTAAATTCAAAAATTAACAATTCAAAAATATTTTTGAATTGTTAATTTTTGATTTGATTCACATTTATTTTGTTTTGATTCACATTTATTTTAAACGATTACATGTTTCTGCCTCCCTGGAGACCATCTTCAACAATTATTAAATTAAAAATTGGCAGTGACTCATATAGGTATGTGTAAGTATTAGTTCCTACGTTAGTACACACATATTTACAGATTATATATGTGTACGGGTAAAACCATTGAAAAAAGACATTATTAAATCAATGGGAAGGGCTATTTAACGTTAAATTATAGTTATTAGCAGTTTCACCAAGTACTGTCAGTTGATAACCTTAAGATTATTTATTATATTCTCTGATTTGTGCTGAAATTTTAATGTTCGATTATTATCATTAAACTAAGCAATTAAGTAAATCATTTAAAAAATACAAGATGCCGCACACAGACTACAAACAAGCTATAAATTTTAAATTCGACCACAAAATTATGCAAACAGACACGAATAAAAATAAATGAGAAATGATAATATTTCGATCATCCTCGGGTATCGATGTTCTGTAAAGACAAATTTTTTGATATTTATTTTACAGTGTTGTATAGTGTATACATCTCTGTATAAGAGTGAATCAATTTTTGTGGCGCAGAATTTGATGTATTAGAGTTTAAGAGGAATTATTATTGTTTGGCCGTTAGGGAATAACAATATTCGCGAATGCTCTGACATGGATAGAGGGAATGTCGTCGATGATTGATAGCCCGAACATAAGTATTTTCCGCATAAGTATACTTAATGGAATTTTTACGACGCTAATGTACGTCGTCTGATGAATGCGAGCCCGCAAGAAAATGTCTATTTTGCTTATTCGGTGTGCTATTTGCAAAAAAAAAATGTTCGCAGATTACATGTTTTCTAAATTCAATTAACATCATCATTATAAGCATCATTACATTAGTATTAAATTAAATATAAATTATTTAGACTTACACTCGTAATGAATCAAAATTTTAAATTATCAAAATATATTAGCAAAATGCCGGCGGGTATGTGGTCAGAGCGTCCGCTTTGGAAGCCAAAAGTTGTGGGTTCTATCCCCGACGGAGATTGAAAAAAAAAATTTAAACGATTTCTGAGCTCTAAAATACGGGGGGGGTATTTTAGAGCTCAGAGCAAAGAGTTGGTGTGAATTTGATCGCTTACCCGTAAAAAGACAGTCATAGCCTATTAATTAAAATTGGTGGTAGACGAAAGTCGACCCGTGAAGACCACCTATTCATATTGAATCTCTGTATCACCAATTTAAATAACTGAAAAGACTGGCATTCTACGAGTGAGGGATCAAATTCACACCAACTAAAATCTAAGTTTATTTTATATATATATTTTTTAATGTCCGTCGGGGTTCAAGCCCACGATCTTTGGCTTGCAAAAAAACGTTTTCACCATTGAGTTAAGCCCAACTGGCAGAATGAGAAAACATAGTACTTTGCGACAATTTATAGTTACCATATTATCTATGTAGATAAAATAAGAGTGTGATGTATTTAATGCAACTTTTTTGGACTTTTTTTGTGCCAAATTAACTTAAGTGCGTTATTATAATTTAAATCAAAAGTGGATATACACTGGGGGATGATAATTATGATATCACCTTTTTAAAACATTTGATTATCTAGGTTCTTTTAAAAGACAATTTCTCTTAGTACTAAATTACGTAATTCAATCTTGTAAGCAGAATTGCATAAAACATGGCGATTTGATTTAAGTACAAAGTGTATTTGGTGAGTATTGACAATCTCAAAACTTGACGTTTATACATATATAAATAATAAATTATTGATTAATCAATACAATTGTTATTTAGTTTTCATCACTTTAATATTTTCACATTGCTGCGATAACAAAACATAACATATGATAACAGTTTTTGTGTCCATCAATAATTAGATTTTACTTTAACGGCAATAAAAATAAGCAATGTTTCTACTGGTGGCACTTACAGTACTCTTAATATTAAAATATTTAATAGTGAGTTAATCTTTAAAAAATTCGATATTTTAATGCTTTAAATATTTATTTTGAATTTTTCATATTTAAGATTATCGGTAAGAACTGGCAAACGAAGCATTGGCCGACCCCCTGCAAGATGAACTGACGACATGAGAAGAATAGCAGGATTGACCTGGATGCGGGAAGCGGAAGATTGAAGAGGATGGAGATGCGGGAGGCTTACGTTCAACAGTGGACGGATACAGGCTGATGATGAAAAGATTATGGGTGTGAATAGTTGATGTCATAAACCATCAATAAAGGTGTTAATGAATTGTGTGTATAAGACTTGGTGTAAAAGTTTGTCAAGCAAATGGTTTGACTACTAAGCTATACCTGTGGCCTGATTTGGTCGAGAAAAATTTACGTGTATAGTTTTGTAGTGCCACCAACCTGTCGGTTGTAAGTGAATGTAAATTTTTTGAGCTTAGAGGAGCAGCGTTCATCGTTAAAACGGCTTTAAAAACTAAGCTAAGAGTTACATTTGTTTTTTTTTTTTAAATTGTATTATTTATATTGATACCACTTGAGTTAGCGCTTCTGTACATCGCAAATATGTTACTTGTGCATGTTTTTTTATATTTAAAAATCAATTGCAGTAGCATCTGCTCATAAAATTGCAATTTTTCTTAAAAGACACTGCACAAAAGTTTCCTTACAGTCTAGCAACACCTTGGTAGTACATACACAGTAAACTCAATCTCCACGCCAAGACATACTTACAAATAATAATTATATGAAAGAGCAACTTTTCTTCTCAGTCTTTGCCCCGAGCAGTCTCTTGATAATATAGGAACTGTATTAAGCTTTACATTAGAAAGATATTCACTAAATTTTATAGTTTATTCAAGCAAATATAATAAATAAATGGTTATAAATAGTAATGAATTTAGTATGACTTTTTAATATTATAAATATGTGTAATAATTTCTTTCGTTTAAAAATTTAAAAATAGATTGTGCTTTTAAAAAAACACTTATTACAAATAATAATTAATTAATCTATCAGAACATAAAAGCGATGTACTTTTACAATATTAAGCACAATGATGGTCGTTCATTTAATTGACCAACTAATCAGGGTGTAAACTTTAACGTAATGGATTAAATACATTTACTTTTTAGTTGGAGAATTAATATATAGAACGTCATAAATCAATGTAGCTATTGTGGAAGTGTTTACATTTGTTCTATTGTGTAACATGTTTTGTGGAAGATATTTTGTCTAGACTCTGCGTGTTCGACAATTTAAAAAAAAACATTCACTAATAAAATTGTAAAATATTGTTTAATCGCTTGAACAATTTATTTTTAATGAAATTTATGAAAAGTATAAATTATTAAATGAATTACGTATTTATATGATATCATGATAACTAATTATTTATTCTTCTAACTAGCCGATACTCCTTTTTTCGCTTAATTGAGTTAAAGTTAGTTCGCATTAACGCAAGCGCACCTACTTTAGTATCAGAATTCTCTTTATCGCAATACCCCCTCATTTATCCTTGCATCCACCCTTCCAGGAGGGACACCTTATAATGTTCCGGAGTATAAGCAAAAGTATGTAAATTTGAAACAGTGTTGCCGGCCCGGGACAAGCTCAGCCCATAACTCTCAATATAACGTGGGCTCCTGTGGCTGGGATACCCAGGACACCCGGGGGTGTAGAACTAAGCAATCCAGCCTCGATCAGCGTCCAAGCTCTAGAACCACCATACCACTATATAAAACATTCTAGCGCTTTTCCATATTTTCGTCTCTTACTATGTGCCTATGGAATCGCAATGTTATCCTATTCACAAACAAATATTCTCATACAATCACTGCATTAATGTAAGGACATCAAATCTATGATCATTTTATATGAGTATATTTTTAATACTGTTGATAAATATAACATTTATTTATTTAATTTCTAATGAAGAAACCAGCGGCGAATTATAATGACTTAGTAAAGTAAATATTCAATACAATCACATTAAGAGATAAGAACCATCTCAAAGAGGCGAGCCCGATGGATTGGTCACATCATGCGCCACGATGGTTTTCTTCACGATATTGTGGAGGGGATGGTTGAGGGTAGAAACTGTAGAGGGTGCCCTAGACGGGAGTATTTACAGCAAGTATTCGAGGACATGAATTGTAGCGCTTATGCTGAGCTGAAAAGGGTTGCGGAGGACCGAGAGGAATGGAGATCGAGATACAAGATTCTGTTGCTGCAAACCAATCCACCGGATTGATACTACGAAGAAGAAGAGATTGAGGAAAGGTACCTATTTTGTCATTCAATTAAAAATAAACTGTGTTAATTTTGTTGTTTTTAATTTTAACTGAATTAAAATAATTTTCTTAGTCAATAAATAACAAAATAAGTTTCGAGAGCAGATTTATGCGCAAGACATCAGGAGTACTGTTTTTCGAGAAATGTTGTTTTGTGCCTAAATACACAAGTATACCAACAGATAGTGCTGAGAGAAAATCATTTGTTAAATCTATAGAGTATATACAATTTTACTAAACGTTACATGTGAAATTTTGATCAGCATTCAATTATTGATGCGCATCAGAATTGGTGGTGTTCCGGTACGAAATTCATTTAGAGCCAATTTTAATCAACTTAAAAATATGGAACTGTACGGTTAAGGTATCATATTCACACCAACACGTACTTATATGAATTATAAATCGATTAAAATATTTTTTTTAAATCCACATCGGACATCGAGCTTTCGACCTTTGGTATGGTAAGCAAACGCTTTTCCACTAAATGATACTCGCTAGCAACACTTAACAGATACGGCAACATACCTTCTATACCATATCTGTAGAAAACCTGACATGTTATTAGGATCCTTCGGGCATAAGCTAAATAGCATTTTCTTCGAGTATGTTATGAATTTTGTTTGTAATGTACTCGGCAGGGCTTTAGATGTCTTGTTTCACGTGATACGAGTCAATGATTATGGCGGCTAAGAAAATAGTATTTTGTAATTTAACAGTATGAAAAAATTAATATTTTTTATACATAGCGTCACTTTACAGTACTACTCATTTGATCGATTAATTATATCTCGTGGTTTTCTTCCATTTTAATGATATCCCTCTCCCATAATATCATTGCTTTGACAGAAGAGGACTTAAGGCGGTTGCGAGCTTAATTAGCTAAAGTTGCGGATTCGATACCCGACATGGATGATTTCTTGCGGGAGCTCAGGTATAATTACGCTACTCTCCCAGTTACCGTAGCTCAGCGGTGTACAAAGACACATACTGAGAATACGTGAACTAGACCTTAATTATAGAATGCGTCGATATGGAAAACTAATAATCTGTTTCTCGCATGCAATTTTAATGACAAAGTAGTGAGTTACGATTATGTATAGACATGTATATAAATGCCACCAGACGGTGATGAAAAAATCGCTCATTTAAGCTTTTTTATTTTTACTATGTTAAAGATGATTATATGAACTGGAATCTCATTTTACTTCACTCCGTAATTCATGCATCATCCATTTATATTTTAAATTAAAGCGAAAATTAGTAAATTTTCACGGGACAAGACTTGAATGACTTGATGAAACTCTCATAATGTTTCAAATAGACTTCTAACAAAAATCTGTGAAGTCATTCATAAACTATTTAATGTTTTTAATGTAAGTAAAAAAAAACTTCTGTTCACATATTCAAATCTTACGAGTTTGTATAATTTCTTTATTTATTAACTGAGTCTTCATATATTCTGATCATTTGCCTTCTTCATTTAACTTCCACATAAAAATCATCTTTCGCCGTTTGTGTTAGCTTTTTGAAACATTTTATTATAAAAATATAATAAGCATTTTTACGTAATACGATGGTAACCCGGACATAGAAATATTTAAAAATTACTTCTGCATATGGCATCGTTAAAACCAATTGATAAATCTTATTTTCGGGTTCATCCCTTCTTGTCTTACCATACTTTCTCAAATATTTTATATCTGTGTTTATAGTATGTGTTGCTGGCGATGTTTATTGCTGATCGTTTTTCAATAAAACAGTTAATAACTGCAGCTGAATGACAATCGCAATAAATGTTTTATATACTTAATGTTTTATTGTTTCCCTTTATTTTTAATATCATTGAGTGCCAACACTTGAGATGGGAGAATAATGAAATATTGGCCAATGTACATCGAGATGTTTCTGTTCAGTATAGTGAAGCATACCAGCGCGGTCTTTCGAAAACATTGGACTCTAAAAGGTACCGCGTATCACAAAACAAGTTCTCAAACCTACGAAAATTCACATCTTGAAATAGGAGTAAAAATCTTAAGTCAGCTTAAAATACTTAAATAATAAGCATATTATAAGAAATCAAATATAAAATTATAGTTCCAGAGTAGAAAAAAATGTAAAAGGAGTAAAAACTCATGGAAGTCCTTCATTTAGTGAACGTATTCAAGCTTATGATATTGACTAAAAATATATGTATGAATCATTCTTATAAGATTATTTTTTTTTGTAGTTAATTAAAATGTTATGCTATGTATTAATATTTACACAGAAAAGCACAATTGGTCGAGACCAATAGGCTCAATGGCAATCAACCAGGATGGATTGACGCATGTGACAAATTTATTTTTTATTTGTATGAAGGTCGGGGATATTGCATGTGTATATTGATATGTTTCTTTAAGAGTTGCAGCTTATATGAAGGAGGAAACATAGATACTGGAAAATTATTCCAGGGCTTATCATCAGCCTGGGTCCATCCACTGTTAAACGTAGGCCGTCCGCATGGGTCTCCGTCCTTCTCGATCCTCCACCCTCTATTCTTCGGTTGTCGTCATTCCATAATGCAGGGGATCACCTGCGTTGCCCGTGCGAGTGCCCGATCGTGTGTTGCCCAGCATTAGGTCCTGAGATTTGCAACTTGTTGGGCACATGGAGCAGCATCGTAGGTGTGAGGCGGTCTGCAGGTCTCCACAGTCGCACAATAGTGTCTCTCCCTGCCGAAGGATTCCCCACCGCTCGAGGTTGTCGTTTGTTCTACCAACTCCGGTTCTTAATCTGTTTAGGGATTTCCAGGTCGGCCAGTCAAGGCTCTTGCCAGTTGGGAGGCCTTCCTTTGGAGTAATGAAATCCTCTGGTGCGATTTGTTGCCAGAGTTGGAGTCTCTCATTTTCAGGGCCGGATGTGAGAGGTTGTGTGGATTTCAGAAAGCTGCTTCGAGACTTCAATCTTGGTGTTGGGGGTATCTGATTATACAAGCAGTGGGACGGTTGGTTGATTGCCTTAGGCATTTCTTCGGCGCATATGACTTTGCGTCTTATGTTCGGTGGTGCGATACCAGCCAAGGGGTATAGTTTAGAAATGGGTGTTGGTTTGAGGCAGCCTGTTACGACTCTGCATGCATCATTCAGGGCAGTATCCACTTGATTACAGTGGGCTGATCGACCCCATACTGGTGCCGCATATTCTCCGGCTGAGAAACAAAGTGCTAAAGCTGAGGTACGAAGAAGGGGTGGTTGGGCTCCCCAGTGAGTGTTGGTCAGTTTGCGGATGAGGTTGTTCCTTGTTGCAACTTTCTGTATGGTGTTGCTGCAATGACGCCTGAAGGTGAGGGTGCGATCTAGAGTGACTCCGAGGTATTTTGGATGGTCGCTATGTTCCAGTACTCTACCTTCCCACGTGACACGAAGCTTTCTGTTAGCTTCCCTGTTTCTAAGGTGGAAACAGCTCTTATTTTGAGGACACTTTTCTTCCCCATCGACTCTCATCTCTTCGACATATTCCAGAGCTTACCGGTAACATTTAAGTAGGAATTTTGAAAATTACAGTTTCTGATTGATACACTTAAATAATTAATGGATGTAAAGCAGGCCAATAGATAATGATGAAAAAATATAACTTTATAATTCGCTTTTGTTCCTCACAGTTTGAGAGTTTTACACGCCGGATGTTTCTGCTTATCCCATCCACGGGCGACGAAGCCTGCTTATTTGATAATATAGGCGTTAAGAGTATTGCAATGTTATTACAAGCACCTGGGATCGCCCCTTCCCCCTACCCGCCCTGGCACGAAGACCTAATTCACAACCTTGGTCCGTTATAGTAGAACGTATTGTATACAAGTACGAGTATATCACAATATCACCGTTACATTATTATCACTTCGAACAAGAGGGTACTATTATATAGTCTAGAAGCGGAATTTTAACAAAACAGCCTATAATAACATTCAACTTACAAAATATATTTTATGACAAAACCAATGAGAGAAGCGAGAGACCATCACAATATATATAAAAATAAATATATACAAGAATGCGTCTGTTCTCATATTCACTTGAAAAATAAACGCAAGTTAGTTTACAACATTAATGGTTTCATATTTTTGTCTTAAGTAAAAATATTGGGTCCCGAGTATTTTTAAAATTAAAAAAAAATGGAATATTCTAGAAATATTAGGTGATGAAAGCGGACACTACAGTCTTCTAATACACAATTAGTCGAGAGACTAAATTGGACCTGGCTGTGATATGTTCTACGAATGCCGCATAAAAGCAAAATCTATGCCTGTTGAATTAATTGTCGCTGTCGAGAACTATACATATAATATACTTGGCAGAGCTTCAGGAGGCAGAACTGACATGGGATGAGGTGAAAACTATGCAACTAGAAAAAATTTCATAGTAAAAATTTGTGAATGTGTTTTCCTACTTAGGGCAGGTAGATAATGTTGTTTTTAATGATTAACTTAGTAAAATTAAAAATACTTTTGGTGTAACTTTTCGGTATACAGTAGAATAAGGATTAACGTAATAGAAATATTTTCCTGATGTAGTTAAATAGTGCTTTCAAATAACAGTATATTAAACAAAGAAGTCTGCTTTATAAGTATACATATAATATAAGACATCCATTAGTTTCATATCATTGAAAGGCTTACCGTGGAACAAAAAATCCTTAAAGGCACTGGGTTGAAGTAGACTCCTCCTCCAAGCTGCAGCTTTATCACCGAGGATGGTCAAGCCTCCCTTGCGGGCTTGCAACTACGGCCGTTTGAAGACTATTTATTTTTATTATTTTCACGTGATAATATTCTCCGAAGAATCTTTTGTTCCCTTACAAGCATATGACATGTACTTCAGTGCACATCTTTGTATCGGAGATGACTTGGTTTGAAAATGTGTTTATTTTATTCAAACACAATAAGAGTAAGGGTTATAATTTATTTTCTTGCTTACTGTAAATGTCGAAGAAGTCTTAAATGGCATGTTGTATAAATCAAAGTTAAGTAATTAGGAAAAAGTATTTTAAAACAATTAAAATTTATATTGTAGCCTAATGGATGCCATGCCCCTGAATGTATGCAACGCTTCGTGGCTTATCGAAGATTTGAACCCCTAAATGGTGTTCAATTTTAACAACAACAAAAAAATCTGAGGCAGACGATAGATGTCGCTAGAATATACAGTTTTATAAGACATTGGTGTGCTCACGACACTGGTGGGTTTCCTGCAGCGGACCAATATTTGGGCTCATGGCATCTATACGGGTAGGTGGATTTTTTCTACTGTATTTTCTTTCATATCGCCTTTTCTCTCTCCGCTGTACAGTTGTAAGATAGTGTTATTATTATTTATTCTAATGCTGACTTTACTACGGAGCGTGAAAAAAACACATCGGTATTATCCAATGCATTATTCTATCACTCCCTAGGCTAAGCTGAGCTTGAAAAAAATAATACAGTCAATGAAGACTTTGGACACATGTATTTCTCTGAACTTACAATTTCATATGTAAGTTCCTAAATTCATATAATATGTGCCACTATTGATAAAGATAGGATCTTAAATTATCTACAATACATACTAAGGATGTTCATCATTTCTACCTTTAATTATAATATTCTTCGTATATTTTATACGACATATTCTTAGATTCATGACTTGAGATAAACGACAATAATAGTTTTTATGTTTCGATTCATTTATATTTTCATCCAAAGGTGTCTCCAACTACAAGTAGTTTATGACACTCCTTCATTCTTGCAGCATGACAGCATTTTTTATAGCTGACTCATTCAGTAGAGCGACACATGAATTTTTCCCACGCCAACAACGATATATTTAGTATTATAAAATTATTATTAATTCCACATCAGCTAATTTATGAAATACGAGTATTTTTCGTGGTAAGAAAAATATTTCGAAATATGAGCACTAAGCGAAAGAAAATGAAGAATTCAACGATTCATACTAAAGTAACACGAGCTTGTATATTTTTAATTAGAACAAATCATCAATTAATATTTCCGAATAATTTTATTTTTTCGCTGAAATAGTAATTAAACCGTTTTATGGTAAATCTTATTATGAAATAAATTTCTTTGTAAAGTATATCGTTAGAGATTCGTTTCAGTTAGTCATCTATCCCTCAGATTTTGCCGGCAGGTATATGGTTAAAGCGTTTGCTTTGAAAGCCACAGGTCGTGGATTCGATTTCCGACGGAGATTTAAAAAAAAAGTTATATACTCGATTTCTGAGCTCTGAAATTACTCCCAGTTGGTTTGAATTTGATACCTCACCCGTAAAGTGCCAGTCATAGACTATTAATTAAAATTGGCGGTAGACGAAAGTCGTCCGGTGAAGAACACCCATTCATAGTAAGTTCCTGTAATAATAAAGGATGATGCGTGAATCTCGGGCTGTAATCTATGACGTTGGCGGATCAACACTCCACATGCACCGTTTAGCCACATACACCATAGTGAGCGTCATAGAATTCCACAGATGAGACATCATAATTACTATCGCCATCTGTCGGTATTCTCCTGTATGTGTTTACATAAAAAAAAAATGTTGAAAAATATTTATGCACAATAGAAAATAAAGTATCAATAATATGTATACAGTACCTGGTACTTATAGCGTCCATATTATCAAAACGTATTTTTTGCTAGTTTTAAAACTATGTATAATAAAAAATTAAGTAGAACAAATGTGAAATATTGTTATTTCAGTTAAAGTCACGAAGCTGCTTTCTGAGATCCACACAACCTCTCACATCCGGCCCTGAAAATGAGAGACTCCAGCTCTGGCAACAAATCGTATCAGAGTATTTCATTACTCCAAAGGAAGGCCTCTCAACTGGCAAGAACCTTGACAGGCGGACCTAGAAATATCTGAACAGATTAAGAACCGGAGTGTCTAGAACAAAAGACAACCTCGAGCGGTGGGGAATGCTTCGCAAGAGAGAGTCATTATTGTGCGACTGCGGAGACCTGCAGACCGCCTAACACTTAAGATCCTGCTTCATGGGCCCAACAAACTGCACACCTCAAGACCTAATGTTAGGCAACACACGAGCTATCGATGTTGCGAGATACTGGGCAGAAATAATTTAACGTCGCTGACACGAAGAAGAATATTGCTTATCGATTCATTTTATTTATATTTCTAAGTCTCTTGAAATAATGTTTCTATATTTGAAATATTATTTGTATAGATTTTAAAAATTAATTTTAAATATAAATCGTAATACCAAAACTAACCAAATGTTTTCAAATTATTATATTATCGAAATATTTAGGAATTTAATGTGTTGAATTCATTTGTGGAACTACCTGACTACAAATACTCCAAGAATTTCGATGAGGCTAATTAGCATTAATTTAATTTAAACTAAATAGCAGCTGTTATCTATTGTAATATTATTATGTGGAAGTTTGATAATCAATTGGGGCTAAAATTATTTTCAATGAGGATACATCCTTGACATATCTCAACTCCCTTATTTACAATGCCTGTATTTCTAATTGAGAATAAATTGTTCTTCAAACTGTATTGTTGTGTTTAAATAAAATTATTATTTTAAATAAATTTGAATTAAGAATTGATCCATTAAATTAAAAAAGAAAATTACCATTTAAAAATTTATACAAATTACCAAATCCATTTTTTTTCGTTTCGTTTATATTACTTTGATTCATCATCGTCATCTTCATCATCAGCCTGTGTCCGTCCACTGTTGAACGTAGGCCTCCCGCATGAGTCTCCATCCTCTTCGATCCGCCGCCTTCCGCATCCAGGTCACTCCCGCTATTCTTCTTATATCGTCAGTCCATCTTGTAGGGGTTCGGCCAATGCTTCGTTTGCCATTTACTTTGATTATTGTAATATAAATTGAAAACTAAGACAAAAAACTAATTTATTTTCACAACGTATGGAACTGATCTTTTTACTCTTGTCTTTATTGGGAAAAAATTAATGCCGATGAATCGATTTATAATCTCAAAAATACTGTACGAGTAATATTGCTTCGTCGGAGAATGATGCTTTTAATGACTATATCAATTTTCATAAAAGATATAGCGTGTGGCGAAGTGAATATGTTTTTCAATTTAAAATTATATGCATGGAGTTGAACTAGTACTAAAGACTAAAATGGTCCAGGCTTAGGGAGTATCAGGGTAATTATTTGATTTTCTTACAAATTCTGATAAAAAAAACCTCAACTGACAATAATTTGTAAAGCTGCATATTTATAATTTTAAATTAATTTTAATTAAAAAATTAATAAATTAAAAATATTGAGTTTTAATTCACATTTATTTTAAATGAATACATGTTTCGGCCTCCCTGGAGACCATCTTCAATAATTATTTAAATAATTATTGAAGATGGTCTCCAGGGAGGCCGAAACATGTATTCATTTAACAATAATGTGAATCAAAACTATTTTTTCATTTTTTTATTAAAATACTTTAAAATTATAATTATGCAGCTTTACTAAGTATTGTCAGTTGATAACCTAAATCTCTTATGTCTATGATACTACAATTTTCATCACTAACCCGGGAAACCATTGTAAAACATGTTTGTTCTCAGGTAGAGTATCAGGTATTGTTACAAGGTATGGACAACGTCATAACTGTGACATGGAAATTTGTGTTGATAATATGCTCTAGATATGGGAAGTATGTATACCAGCGCTTTTTTATACTCATTTCATCAGCTCGTTAATCGGTCGCGGTATTGGCCTGCGCAGACAGGGTGGCTGGGTACAGCGGGACGTGTGAGGCGCGGGTGTATAAAGGAGCTTGGGCGTATGGGGGGAGCGTAAGGGCGAAGGCTTTATAGCGTTATGGTGCCCAGGGGATTTGCACACCATCACTGCCTTTGTAATAACACTATGACCCTCCGATGCTCGGGATATATATCCGGGACGAATAACGATATTGCCGGTCCCTCTTGTGGATGACTTTGAAAAGCGACACAACAGACCGACGCGGAGCACACTAGGTCAAAGATCGTTCACAAATGTGATGTTCTCATTATTAGATTGGAGTTTTTCGAGTCTATTTTATTCACAAAAGTGCACATTGCAATGATATTTGAACAGTTGAGACATGAAAGTTATGGATATCGTGGTGTATAAATCTCTGATGACGGTAAGCAGCAGAGAGAGAAAATAACATCTAGTTTTTGGAACGCCGAAGCTTTTTTTAACTCGATGTTAAATGTCTGAGCAGTTGAGTATTCAATCACAACAAAATGTTGCTTCTATAGCGTTTACGTGATCTTAATTATTTTGAAAGGCTCTAACTGTAAGCAGCCCTTTAGTAGGTTACAATAATCTGCTCAAAATATATAAGATATGCGGTGGCTTAATTTTTCAAAAATTAATAAATTAAACGTATCGCTTTGATCGACTCATCTACTAGATACAAATAAATATATTTTTTATATTTTTTTTATTGCAATTAATATACTTTATATAATGTTTGATAAAAGAAAAGTGAAAATTACGTTTTTTTTATTGTTGGCACCCGTTTATCATACATTTTCCCCTACTACGGATGTGGATAATAGACAGTAGTTCCCGGTTCGCTATTCCCGAGCATTGTGCCGCTATCGGACCGTTTAAAAAGATATACACACTGAATAATGCGTTAATGCGGTGTTAGAACCCCCGAAGCCGAAATATATTGCGCCAATAAAAATATCAGGCAGCAATGGGCGACGAATTCACTTTGCTCCAAATAAACGGGATTATTATGCTATGTCGCATGATACATTATGTACACATGGAGTGATACATAAATAATAATAAACAAACCGTCATCACAAATGCAAAGCTATACATGTTTTGACGTGAGACTTATTCAAAATCTATTTGTGTAGATCGCTTGAAAGAATCTGTTGTTATATTTAACATCTAAAAGAAATAATAATAACATGGATTTTTTTGTAACTCCCACGCAGCCATTAACATTGTGCAATAAATCTGTGTTACATGGGTGTAATGATCTTACCATATTTTGGCGAAAGAAGAACTATATAGAAGTTTATCTGCCTTTTTCATTTTCTTGCAAAAAAGACATTGCATAATGTCATATAAGGAAGAAGAAGAATCCTCGGAATGTACTATCCAAGGAGCCCCTGCTGCTCCGAGCAAGGCTCCCAAAGACTCCCGTTCTAAGCCAGGACGAGTCATAGTTCGAGGAACAGGAGGACCTGAATGCTTTCTCCGTGGATGCCCTCTCCCTCCTCCGAGCAAGCTTTCCGGGGAAGTTCACCACTCCAATTTGAGTCGCGCCTCTTCTGATGGAGAAAGGCATCAACGTTTAGCACGTCGGGTGATCCGTGTTTCTGCAGCTGCTTCAAAGAGAGTTACTGGAGTGAAGATAACGTATCTTCACGCCAAGGGTCTTCGCCCAGATACATTGGCTGATGACTTGCAGAGCTTCTTGGCAGCGACCGCTGCATTCAATACCTCTTGGATGACCATCAGGAGGATTGTCAGAAGATGAACGCTGTCAACTTTTTTCAAAGTCGGAGTCATCGCGACTTCGCTGGAGTCTCTCATGGAGCCTGAAGTGTGGCCTGTAAGGACCATCGTTCAACCCAGGATAAGACGAAAGAATCGCAGTGAACAATGTTTGAAACCAACTTGAGTTAAGATATTGACATATTTAGGTGTTGACTGATACGAATTTTTTTCGGATGTTTTATTTTGTAACAATAATGCCGTGTTATTTGTATGTCAAACATGATATAATTTTGTTGTTGCAAGTCCAATTATTTTCATGAGTATCCTGACTTAAGTTTTGAGTCTGAGGTCATTGACACTAAATATGTCAAAACATTTACAATACCACACTTATAATTACTTTAATAATGAATTGAAATATAAATATTTTGTAATGTTATTAAAGGAAATAAAATAATTGAATTGAATTAAATAATGGATAAAGTATTACCATCATCACGTACGTTCATAATTTTTCCATATCTACTCGCTTAAATGGAGCGTATGACCGTCATAAACTGTCGCCACAAGACTCTGTAAAAACCATGTCGCCATTGTTCTCATTTCATTCCATATCAGTGCCGCTAAGTACATTACACGTATGGTTCCTTACGGCATTTCAGAACGACGAGAGCTCCGGGGAACTTAATAAAATACATTTTTTACTAGTATGCTATATCAATCAATAAATAATCGATCTTTAATATTGATGAATATTTGTGAACAATATACATAAAGCATTGAAAATGTATTCAAAGCATTTGTAGTCGAAGATTGAAACCTCCATCATTTGCAAGACATTCTAGAACTCAAGAATATCTATTGTTTAATATAATGTATTTATTAAATTTTAATAATAACGTTTCTGAAAATGATTCGCCTGTAACTTTTGTATAGTAAATATTGTTACAACACTCTGAAGATGGGACATCAAAAAGGTTATTGTCAATGAATGCTGTTCCAGAGAAGCCTTTAAAAGGTTTTTTATATTTTTTGTTTGGCATTAAAATTTTAAACGCATGTTACTTTAATATCACATTCAAGACTAGTTGTCATAATACTGAATCTAACTACAGACGAAGCGGAAAAAGTGTCGTAAATTTTATCATGTCTCATTTTATATTTCTGGCTCGTCGACACACTATTAGCGTTTTTGACATCTTTTAATAAGAAAAATATATAAACAGCATTTTTATTGACAATCTTTAACCCTTTCGCATCGGTTGTCGGCATTTGACGTCATAAGATATCCCGACCGTTGACATCGGTTGACGTGATATATCGTTTTGCTACTTTCTAAGAATACTTTTTTATGCATCATCTGATAGCTAGAGAATACAAGAACCAATGTGAAATATGAAAATAGACCAGATAAGTACATTTATGCTTTAAATACTAGTTTTATAATTGACAGTATAATTTGTATTCAAACCGAGCCGTATTGAAAGGGTTAAAGAAGTATTATTATTTGTCATAAACCGCTAATACATGTTCTTTATATTTCCATAATCAATATAAATATATAAAAACTCAAACAGTTTACAGTGTATAGGAATATATATATATTAATATTAAACATCAAAATAAATAGTGACACAATATAAAAATAATATTAAAAAACAACATATTCGTCAATGAGTTCAAAAATAAATATAATTTTCTCCACACATACAAATCGACATCGAAATTCTGTCATCAATTTGTTGTGAAAAAGAAACGGCAGACGGGGGGATTCGAACCACTAACTATGCACCTATGAACAGCGCAATCGACCATGATTATTCTCCGTCTTATATTATAAACGCCATAGTTCGTGGTATTCGAGGACATGAATTGTAGCGCTTATGCTGAGCTGAAAAGGGTTGCGGAGGACCGAGAGGAATGGAGATCGAGATGCAAGATTCTGTTGCTGCAAACCAATCCACCGGATTGATACTACGAAGAAGAAGTTCGTGGTTCGAATCCTAGCGTCTGCCGGTTCCTTTGCACCACAAATTGATGACAGAAATTTGATGTAGATTTGAATATGTGAATCAATTCATAAAATATTTATATAGATGAATTATCTATAAAGGACTTGGAATATTGAAAATTATTATAGGGCAAATAAATACTTGTTATATTTTTATTAACACAAAGACTTTAATTTTTTATGTATTGTTGTAACTATTTTAATGTTAACAATAAGTTGATCAAATAAATTTTAAGAGAAAAGCAAGCAGCTTGTTTTTATTTATATTAAAAAATCATTATATTTTTTTACATAACTGGCTTTTTCAAACTAATTGTTTATTTCTTGTGTTTTAGAATAAATTATCAATTTAGATGAATTATTATAAATACATGTATAAATGCAGTTAAATATTAATCATTTATTCATTAATAATTAAAGTTTACAAATGAAAATAAACTAAAATAAATAATTCATCAAAATGAAATGCGGTCTTCAATGGTTATAACATTAAGAGAGAATAAGCGCTGCACTCTTACTGAAATAAATATTTAAGCTGCAGGGAATATCTTGCAAAAGGAACAAATTGAATGGAGACATCTTAGCTGCTGCCACTATGTGAGTATCCGTTTTCATATTTTCCATTTCTGACGCTTGTATTTCTCGCTAAAGGCTACAAAAGCGCTACGACATAGGCTCTCAACAGTTTTCAAATTATTTATGTATGTACTTGCAAATGCAGGTAAAATAAAAACCATGTATGTTTTAATTGAAAAATAATTAATTTAAATAAAATAGCCACAGTGTTTCAGCATCTGGCACTTATGTGTACTGCAAAAATAATGGAAAATCTGAAAGTGTTTTCTTTTAAATGTGACATAACATCTTTGTATAATTATTGAATATTCACAAATCCATCATTTGACTTTTTTTATTGAATCGCTTGCAGGATAGCACAGCCGGTCAAGTCCAGTGACGCTAAGAGGCTGGACGCTGATGCGGTAATCGTGTGTTGCGTTCGTGTTTCTGTGTGGGTTGAGGAGATTGCAAGTGTATATTTATATATTTCTTGAAGAGATCCATATTGGATAAAGGATGAAACACAAACGCTGGAAGAGCATTCCAAAGTTTACCAGTGGCATAAGGGAGGAACTTTGGAAGCAGTCAGTTTTTGGCCAACACACATTAACAGTGAATGGATTTTCGGCAATTGTAAGACGAGTTTGTCGGTTGTGTGTGGGTGCAGAAAGAATTATTATAGTTCTTTAAGTTCCTAAAAGCAGCGACCGTGGTAATAACGGTAGAAAAGCCAAAGTGAACCAATCTTACGCCAGTGTTCCATTGATTGCAGGCAGACTAAAACAAAGTTAACATTTTGTTTATAAAAATGTCATTTATGGTGTAATTTATTTATACTATTACTTTAATTTAGAGATTTTCTTAAAGAATATTAATTTAAATCATTAATTAATGTATGTATTTGAGTAATGAAGTAAAAAAATAACACATTCGAAGTAAAATCTCGAAAACCATAATGTCGTGATATAATTCACCAACATTTGATGTAAGCTGAATGAGTAATATTTTTTTTTAGTCAATTAGTCTCAAACTAATGGTATTTATACGTTTTCAAGATTAATTTCGTACTTATCAATTGACAAAATGTATTCTTATCCAAAATATTTTTATATTTAAATCAAAAAATAAAATTCCAAGAAAGCTACTGCCTTTGCGTCAGGTGGCAACCGGCAGTAAAAAATAATTGCCAAAAAAAAATCCATGATGCATGAAAAGACCTGGAAGACCACAGGCAACCAGGACTGTAACTGTAGACAAGGATCTGAAATCTCTGAGCTTGACCGAGAATGCAACGCAGGACAGACAGATATTGCGAATGTGCTTAAAGAGAACCGACCCCATATGATGGGAAATGGCATGGCTAAAGAAGAAGAAGAAGCTTGACTTAATGCTTGAACATACTTGTATAAGTTGTTTAAGTCTTTGAAGGGAAAAACCTTGAAAAATAAAGTTGGGGAGCTGCTGCACGCTCCATGGAGTGTAAATGAATGCGACAAAAACAAACTGCGCAGCGCCACAAAAGTGAAATGCATTATATCCTTCTTTATGTTAACTCAAGTTATCGAAAACGACATCTCTTGGATTTCGTAATTTTACTGGATTTTTTTTACACGTTCACCCTGTGAAAAATAAGTTTAGGTCATGTCATTTATATGATGACAAATATATTTATCAAAAAACACATTTAATGCGGACTAAGACATAAATAAATGGGTACCACCTGTTGTTCCGAGTGTCATTAATTGTGTTGAGTCGCTACGAATGACCCAGGTCTTGTTAATGATGATGAGGATGAAAAATAGCTGACATTGTACTAGTATAATGCGACCATAGCAGCTGAAACAGTTTTGTGTTGGCAGTTTGTGTCGTAGAAATATATATATATAATGATTAATATCAAGTGATTACCTATTTCAATCTGCATTGATAAAAATACTTTTTTCAATTGGACTATAGTTTGTAAGCATTTTGAAATGAAAAAAAATGATCCAATGTTACTTAAATTTTTAGCATACACTTTAAGATCCATATTAATATGAGGTTCTCAGGATAATCTAGGAGGATAGGCATCTAATAAGAACCATCTCAGAGAGGCGAGCCCGATGGATCGGACACGTCATACGCCACGATGATCTTCTTCGCGACATTTTGGACGGGATGGTTGAGGGTAGAAACTGTAGAGGACGCCCTAGACGGGAGTATTTGCAGCAAGTGTTCGAGCCATGAATGGTATGTGCTGAGCTGCTGAGCTGAAGATGGTTGCAGAGGACCGAGAGGAATAAAGATCGAGATGCACGATTCTTTTGCTGCAAACCAATCCACCGGATTGATACTTCGAAGAAGAATTAAATATATCTTGTTTTAACATGATATATTTATCACTGTTATACTTAATAGAAGACTGCAATTTCACGATTTATGAAAGCTTTATCGTAATACGTCCAATAACGTTTGTGCACATTGAAACTGAGCTTTCATAGACTTCGAATACATAAATTACTTGAAGGAGGACGTTTAATCATCTTTAAAAAAACACTTGACTTGTTTGATCTTATATAATTAAAAAATATTCAACTTGGACATATATTTAAGCGTATAGATCTGTGTCCACTGAGCCACATTCCTCGCCATATTATTGGCATAACTCCAATATAATTCAGCCGGATGGACTGAAACCATGGCGCTCCGGCGACTGGAAATAGTACTTATTCATTTTACGGACCAACTTTTGCACAAAGAGTCAAAGAAGTTCGACCGTTTTATCGCCCAGAGATACTCTCAGTGGATGATGAACTAACAGAAAATAAGTATCATTCGCAATTATTTTCGTCTACAACTATCATACATTTTTATGTAAGTGTCTATCGGATGCTTTGATACTCAAAGCTTAGATTGAATACTTTTATAAATCATCAAATTTTGTTGTCAAATAAACCGCTCAGGTACTAAAGACATTAATCGTTTATAAATATTTCCGCCCTCATTATACAGCACTATTTTGTATGTTTTATATTTTTTATTTTTACTTGAGTATTTCATAAAATAAGCGTTTATAATATGCATTAAATTATCAAAAAATATTTAAAAAAAAAAAACAGTTTTACACAGAGGGAATAAGTCTCATATAAACAAATACATTGTGATTTATAAGCCACATATCTGATAGGACAAAGCGTTTTTTTTTTCATATCCGTTCCATACTCAAAAACATTTTAATAACTAAGAGTTTTCCAGTTAAAATGAAAGTTTTTGTAACACAAGATTTGTCAGTTCATCTTTTTAGAACGATTCGTTTTGAAGTACCTTGACAAGTGATAATTGCAATTTGCGATTATTAAAATGATTTAAGACAAAATTACTAAAACTAGAAGCTCTCAGCATAATCAAGAAAGATTGGCACCTAGTAAGAACCATCTCAGAGAGGTGAGCCCGATTTATCGGTCACATCATGCGCCACGATAATCTCCTTCCGACATTATGAAGGGGGTGGTTGAGGGTAGAAACTGTAGAGGGTGCTCTAGACAGGAGTATTTTCAGCAAGTGTTTGAGGACATGAGTTGCAGCTCTTATGCTGAGCTGAAGAGGATTGCAGAGGATCGAGTGGAGTGGAGATTGAGATGCAAGATTTTTTTGCTGCCAACTAATCCACTGGATTGATACTACGAAGATGAAGTAGTAGAAACTGCTCGTCCATTATAATAAAACCAAAATAAAATATATTTCAATTCAATAAGCGCAGATTTTGGCCTTTGATAAGTCTAAAGATATATAGGCAAAATATCGAATTATCAATATGGTTTCATTAGATTTACCACATGTGTAATTAAATCACAATTAATCATTGACAAAGAAACATTGGACGTTAGATTTAAACAACAGTCGGACTAAGAGTTGTTTCCTTACAGTTTGCAATTTTACTAAGATACGGGTAGGAAACAATAAATAAACACATTGTATGGTAACTTCATAATGTTCACTACTAAATTAATATGAATATATATATATAAATATATTATTTCATCTTAAATAAATGTAAAATGATGAAATATTTTTTTGTACATCAATAAAATATAAATCTTAAATAATAATTTTAAACATTAAATACTTTCAGGAGGGTCCGGTTAGTCACAAAAAAGATATTAATTATAGGTTATTTGGGTATTGTTGGTTGGGTTGAGCCACCCCTTAACCCTTTCGCATCGGTTGTCGGCATATGCCGTCATAAGATTCCCCGACCGTTGAAATTGTTTGACGTAATATATCGTTTTACTTCATTCTTAGAATAGTTTTGTATGCATCATCTGAAAGCTAAAGGATACACGAACCAATGTGATATATGAAAATATACCAGATAAGTACATGTATGCTTCAAATACTAGTTTTATCATTTACAGTATAGTTTGTATTCAAACTGAGCCGTAATGAAAGGGTTAAGACTAAGATTGCCCATTTTCAGCAGTGTCGGGCTATTCATGTAATCTCAATAAAAAACGATTATAATAAAATTATCTAATATATGCTTAGGATACTACAACTCCGTTTCTTTAAGACCCTGGACTCCTACTCTGAAGGTTATCGAGAACAATGTACATTCCCATATAGACCTTAATGTGTAGATTTGTCATGACTATATTTTAGAAAGTATATGTAAAAATAATTTCTGCGACAATAATCTTTGTTGCAGCATAAAGAGGATGTAAAAAAATCTAAGGTACAACAAAACATGAAGAATAGCAAATGATAGATCTGAGAAGCGGCACATTTTGGTGAGCTCGTGTTAAAACGATCATGGATAAATAACTTGTGTCAGAATAATTTTTGCTACAGCATATAGAAGATATTTACAAATCTGAATAATTTAAAGAGTCTAAATATATTGATTGTTTTTATTGTTATAATCAACTCTCGGCCATCGCCCCACCAAACATACGGCGAGAAGTCATCACCAAGAAGGAGCTCTCCAAAGCAACCCACGACACATCCCACCCTATGTTTGGGTATAAATAGATAACCACACGGCTCAAATCAAGAAGAAGTTTCCTACAGTCGACAGCGGAACTGGTGATACCTGAGGCCACCCTGCGGCTGAGCATGTGAAGAGGCACAACTGAGGGGAATGCTTGTATTGCCTCGAAAGAGGACCTAACCAGGGGTACAATATATGGAGGTCCCTTAACAGACTTCGGACCGGAGTATGCAAGACGGAGACACAAATGAAAGCCTGGCAGTTTTACAGCGGACCCACTGAATGTGACTGCGGCGTGGAGCAGACCCTGTCACACCGAAGACCTGATGATGGCCGGGAGTAACGCCATCGACCTGGTCAGACCCTGTCACCCACTTCTGAGCAGACAGGGTCTGACCCTGTTGTTTCCGATACGATTATAAATACATATATATATTGTGATAATAATAATATAATAAGAAACGCATTCAAATGCACGAAGGATTCTTATCGATCTAACGCCTTATAATTGTAAATACATGTATTATCATTTTTAATTCACTGCAGCCCGGCAAGACATTCAATGGGTGTTGCCTGCATTGGCGAGAAACAGACAAACGAAACAAAAAAAGCGAAACGGTCGATCCGCCGATTCCGGGATCTGATGCTGGCTTTATTCCTGGTGGAGTGCACCACCCGCTAGAGCATCCGGGCGCAGCGCCACGCGACGTGCGCCACGAGCGTGTTAACGGGGGACAGCGCCGCAACTAACACAACACTAAAAAATAATTTTAAAATTAACCCAACACATAATTCGATGACGAGTCGATACTCTTTTTTTCGTTAACCCATATCCGCTCCATATTTAATTCTATAACCAAAATCATCTTTATCTTTACTCGATATATTGTATATAGCGCATGAATCGTTACTATTTTCCTTTACGGCCGTAAGGATTGGCATCTCACTAATGCAGCAGTATATTGATATGTCTACGTAAAATACTGGGATGCGTTGGTTTGAGTTTTTATGGAATGGCGATGTGAGACAGCTGAATTTGCTTTACTACAGACGGTCAAGAGGTAAAAATGAATCTGGATAAAACATACACTAAGGATACCTTAAGAGAGCATAATCTGCAGCTGCTTTTTCTTATAACTTCTGGCCTCGCTCCGTCCTGTGATTTCAATTCGTAGCACACATATGATCTAGTATGGGGAACGGATATTGTGATGATGCTGATACGTTCCGGATCAGGAACATGGTGTCATCACACATTCTCACCACTCACTCCTATCAGTTGCCAATGCCCATACTTCATCCCAAGACATATCTGCACCTGAAGCTTCACCTGGAAACACACATGGTTCTCAACGATCTCCGAGGACTTGGAGGAAGAGATGGCAACTTTTTTATCAGAGACATATTTTCAGATGATTTGTTGCCGTCTCTTCATGTCCATACGTTTCTACGAATGGCAACTCAGTGCAGAGATGCCTCATGATGAGACGTGGTCAGTGAAAGTTGATATATCAGAGTGGCGGCAATTTGTGGTAACCAGATATGGGAAGATATTTGTTATCTTTGGTACGCCTGTGATTCTCGCGTGGCCTGCACTCCTCTCCCCGACAATGCTCCATCACCGACACCGAGTGGAACACGTTTTGATGTTTTCTTTCTCCTTCCATGTTCTGCGGGACCGCAAAATGCTTAGGAGTTAGAACCTTCCAATTCATATATTAACACATTTGCATTTAATTTATTTTCAAAAAAAAAAAAAACCTTCATTATTTATGAGTATTCTGCCCTGCATTACATCAGAAATCACGTATGGATAATACCAACAACTTCAGATTCCTCTTAAGGTAATGATATGAAATAAAAAGGCCATCTCTTTGCACATTCATCAACTTAACAGCTTAAGCTAACCAGTCATTCTTGTATAGGAAACTTACGAATTAAATGTATCGAGGATTCAGATTTTAATTGAAGAAATGAAAAATTCCTGATTTTTAATCACTAGTTTGCTACAAGTTTACAAACTATCAACACTTATACTAACCATATCTTTCAAATCGACTTCCCGCCGATAATTCATCGAACAATACAAGACAGAAGGAATATTTATTATCAAATTAATTAATTGTAATTGCAACTACAATAATTTTGATAAATAAACCATCTCCTAATTATTTTATAAATATATAGATTTTAAAATCGATGATACTAAAAACTCAATTAGAATGCTTTGATTTATTTGTTGGTGCGTTACTACTAGGCTCTTACACAGTAAATTCTCTATATCATAAAATATATCATATAATTAATGGATTTAATAAATTCGTTATAAAGCTGTTAAACCTTATAATATTTCACTGTTTTTGTTTTTGGAAATACCTTTGTAAGTTGTTAAATTATGATAGTAATATGTATTAGTAATTGATAAAATAAATATATTTATTGGTACAAAATACGCATGTTATGATCTCTTTGTCGATGTTTATAAATGTCATCGCGTCGGTTGCAAAATTATTTATGCCCACCCGTGCGTGAACTATCTTTCAATGTTAAAAAATATCATCCCCTTAGCGAGGATGGGGTGATCTCGACCGTAAAATCTACTCTCTTACGGTCAGTCCCCTCGGGAAGGGGAAGCGATGTAACTTCCTTTTTATATAAAATACCTTCTGTAAATCTTACAGCATTCTTTCAGCTTCTTTCAGTTTCTTTCAGACTGCCGGTCTCTCTTTGCGCGTCGGTGTAACGACCACTTATCGATCGATTCACTCCCAATTTAGAGTACAAACTGCAACAAAAACATATGTTTTAAGCCATTCAATTCGGCTGTGTGATCTTACAACACAGCGTATCTTGGAAATATAATAGAATACAATATATTCCATGATATTTGACTTTCGTCTATGATATTCATTACCATGATGCAAAGCTTTGATAGGCAATTATTTTGCGTCTGAAAAACTGTTCACATGGAGAAAATTAATCACAAAGCTTAAGAAAAGTCATGATTTCATAATTCGGGTGAAAATATACGTGTAATTATTAAATTTGTTTGTGTTTAATATTAGATATATTTAATTTATTTTTCATGTTCAATCCTTTTTATTTTCACTACAAATGGTTTTCTATTGTACAATATATTAATATCTAGACGCTTCCATGGCCTACAACTAGATAGACTATTTAATATTATTTTGCAGTTTAAGTTAACTAGCTACACTCTGTTACAAACATGCTATAACTGCTAGTGACGACATATACGAGTTAAGTAAAATATGTGTTGATTATTTATTTGTATTAAAATGATAAAAAGCAATTAATTCGTGCTATTTTATTTAAACAATTAGAAGTAGAAGTAAATTTTGTATGCTAATGTAAAAAGAAACCTGAAAATAGTGCCGTTATATAAGTCAGTGAATGAAATAAAATTCCTTTCGATGAAAATGGCAGAAACTTCTTGGAAATTATAATAAATTTATTTTTGTCACGTGGCAATAAGGGAGGAATGGCATTAAAAGCAAATGAGATTAAGCAGGTCAAACTGAATATTGGATAAGTGATGAGTCCTTTCAAGAGTTTTGGAATATTTTCCAAATGATAAGAATACTCGTATTGTGTGAAACTAATTAAATAATGCATAAGTTAAACACACTCTTAATTAAGACCATATGTGATACAGATTCGTGAAACTGCAAGAAACCTCTTTGATAACCAAATTATCTTTTTTTGTGCCGACATTCGGCCCAAAAAAATTTGGCCGAAGGACATTTGCCCGAATGTACATTTGTCTGAAAAGACAATTGGTAGTACAGTTATTTATTTTGCAAGAATACCTAACTACAACATATATATGTACTTAACCAAAACTTGCTTAACTAAATTTATCTTAGTTTTTTTTATTATGATCGATGTAAAAATAAATATCTTAATCATAATTATTTACTTAGTTGTATTTTAAGAAGATGATTTATAAAAAAAAAGGTTAATTTTTTTTTTACTAATTTAAGTTTGTATTGTTTTTTTTTTCTTCTAATTATTATTCATTAACGCAAATATATATATTTCTTAACATAAAAAATTACATACATATGTATAACCTTCACTAAAATAATACGGTTAAATAATCATTTGGTGAAATATGCATTCAGCTACACGTTCTAAATGTCGATTCGGAGAAATGTTATTCAGGCCAAAATCCAGCTAAATGACCATACCAGAAACTAAATACTTTCCTAGATTGCCTTAAGTCAAATGTCCGTCTTATTAATTGTTATCTGATGATATTTTGTGTTAATGTGATAATTTTAAGTCGTCCCGTAATTAAAATTTCTGACCGCCTTATATTGGTCGTATCACGCCACACGGGGTGGTCGGTCGTATCGCGCCGTATGGAGAGGCGGTCGTATCACGCCGAGTTGGGGCCGGGCGTGCGTGGCCGGCTACGTGACCAGGGATCCGAGCGGTGGGACCCCTAACAACGCGGATCCGCCGACGGCGGCCTGAAAAATCGAACACTAAACACTACTAACTGCAACCAGAGCTCTGCAGAATAATTCATTTCAGTTTATGATAATAACTTCGATGAGTAAGCAGACTTCTTAACTAAAACATATTTCAAATTACACAAGGAACATATAATTTAATATATTTTTGCTTCATAATATCAAACTGTCGATCTTCACACGAAATTTTGAATAATTGACCGTTATAATAGCGGCATATCTCGTTTACCGTGTGCATATCAAGTAATTAATATTTTGTAATGATTTTACATTACTCTAAGGTTCTAATTGTATTTATTGGTATGGCGGGGATAAAATATGACTTGTATATTTTTTTTCAACATAATTGACTACACTAGTCACTTTTAATATTTATTTTTTATTTTTACTGATTTTAATTGTGGATTATTTTTATTGTTTCTTGTTATATATTTCATTCTGTAATGAGTGAAGTAGAAAAAAATTACAAATTAATACAAGTTTATCTTATTTGTGAAGCTGATAAATATGATGAGGACGCTCAGTATTTTGATCAGTTTTTTAATGAAGTATATACACATTCTTATCTGTTCTTTATATATATTTCTATAGAGATAAAAGTTTTGACTGCTATACTAAGTATCCGGTTATTACTCAAGTTATTTGAATACAACCATTTCTGCCACCTACTGTTATTTCTAAAACAAATTATATGGTTTGAAAAAATAAAGTAAAACTTTTCAGATCTATTTTGTCAGTTACTATAAGACTTTATTACACATGATTTGTATGAAAAAATATAAAATAAGTATTATGAAACATATTGAAAATTTATCATATTTGTAAAACCACTCAACTAAGAACTAATAGTTAAACTCAAGACAATGTTCAGGAACCTTACAAATAAATTCACATTGATTTATCTTTCTCCAGCTTTGTGGTATTTAAAAGAGCAGTGAATAAAGAAAATCTACAAATATCAATTACAAGTCTATGGATTGCCTTTGTCATACGGGTTATATTATAGTATATACTCGTACCTGCACCCAGAAGAAAGTAAAATAGTCGGTGGACTGAGGCCTATTATTATGAACCATAATAACAACAGAAAAAATATATATAAATATAGTGAAGTTAAATAAAAATCTGGTCGTCTGTATTCAATAAGCATATTATGGTCAAAAACATGTGAATGTTCAAAGACGGGATAAATGATGGCCTGTCTAGAATGTTCAAAAATTCTTGTTCGAGACATTTTTATCAAGTTTTCATCTTCTCTGCGGGCGGTATGTTTTTCTAAGACGCCACTGTGACCGCATAAATCTTTCAAATTTACATCCACTCGGTCCTCACAGCTAGTCATATTATACGGACCGAGTGCCGAGGGACGAAAACTAGGTGTCGTAGACGGATTCTTTAGCCGGCGATGCATTCAAAAGGTACAAGATAAAAATATTCATGCGAATTTCATCAAATGCTTTGTAAAAATAAAAAGGTTACTGTCTACAGTGATATCTTATTTTTCTGTTCCTCAATATTTCGAGTTGTGAATGCAAGTTTGTAGACTTATATATAACATCTATTAACTTAGAGTTGTCATGTGTAATTTCTAATGCATCCTGAGCGATACAAGCATGCATTCTTATTACTAGAGCTTCTGCCCTGAAGGTCTTAACAACGAAACGATAAATTATTACTTAAATATACATATACTATACATAAAATTCTTTTTTCAACGCGTCAATCCAAGCACAAAAATAACGGCAGAAGCGGGATGCGAACCGCGGACCTTGGAAACCAACTATGCCCAGGTATTCATACCGCTCGGCGAACTGCGCCATTGCTATGCCTAGATCGACTCGCGTTGAAACTAGTATTTATATCATTGTTATCATCGTACGATAGATGTCGCTATAGTATATATTCAAAGTATGTATATTTTTATTATTATTCAATCAGTCTTCATTTATTCACAAGCTTAATATTATTACTTTCCGACAGTCTATTTATTTTAGTAAGTACCACTCGGATCTCGAACCAAACTATAGACTGAATGGATGAGAAACGACTACTTATAGTTCCGACTCGGACTTTATAACCAATCATTTACCTGTGTTACTGATGGATAATTTTACCTTCTTGATATTGTCTCAAGGAGACATTATTATATGAATTTTTAAAAAAATTCATATTCATGAAACCATAAATGTTTTCTGGTGTATTTTTGGATGCAGAGATGTCTTGGAAATATCCATGGAGTGGAAACTGACAAAAGTGAGACGATAATTGGTTATACCATGTGTTTTAGAAATAGAAGAATGCTAGTTTGAAGACAATTTGATCATACCCCTCCAATTAGAAAGTGTCATTTGTAATGATTCTAAGATCTTGAATGATATATCAACGCATAATTCTTTTGAGAAAACCAAAACGTGACCTTTATTGATTGCAGTAATTATAATTGCACAGTTTTTTTAATGATTACAAGAAATTAAACTTTAAATAGTCAGTTACAAAGCAAAAAATTTCAAAAATTAATTATGACTGTTTATTTTTTTACATTTTTTTTATTTAAGCATATTGTTTTTTATAAAAAAAAATTTATTACCAATATATGCCGTTGATGTTAGGTAAAAATAATAAGAAAATGGATCTTTAATTGATTTAAACTACATGTCAAATAGTGAAAGGGTCCTTCGAACTTTTCCCGATGAACATTCCACTTAAATTCAATTACGCTAATTTGAATAAATAAATTTCGGGCGAAACGGATTAATTTTTAATCACCAGCGCAATTAGTATCGTGAGCGCCGTTAATTCGTTGTTTGTGCGGTTAGTGCGGTGAGTTTTTCCCTTTCCTTTCTCCCCCATTGGCCATAGTCCCTTGATTTATATCATAGCTCTCCTCCCGCAGACCAATAGTGGGAGCTAATCGATCCGTAAGTGGTCGTTACACCATAGAAGAATTACTGCCACAACTAAGAGAGGCTGATAGACTCTTATGTAAACATTTGCAAGAGTAGACCACATATGTCGATTCTATGACGCCCACAAGACTTGTCTTTATAATTTATATAATTTGATCTTTGACAAAAATTATATAAAAAAAACATCTCACTAAGTATAAAATATCATTTAGCCGCGGCGCTTTTTTGTGGATTTTTAATACGGATGAAAGACGATTATTGTTTTTGTTTTAATTTAGTTTAATTAAACATATATGTTGACTGAAATGAAATAGATTATTTATTAAATAATTTGTTATATATGGTACAAAAATACGGATAACGCTGTATAATAGATAGATAGATAATAAGCAGTGAAAGGGTTATACAATCATGACTTCAACGTTTTCAAATTTCTAAAAATACTCATATTTAGTGTTGTACTGATTTATATTGTATATACTACTCAATACACGTAAATTAATGTCTGTAATCAATTAATAAAAATTGGTGGCAGATAAAAGCCTTCTCGTGAATTCTACCCGTTCACGGTAAGATGCTTTAATTCTGAAGATTGAAGTTATACATATACATACTCACTTCACATATTTCAATTTAAAATATGTACTTCAAAAATTTGTGTGTCATGTTTTTCACAAAAGAGATATCTCCATAACCAGAAATTAAAATTCTTTGCTCTTTAAAAATTATATTATTTTGCTAAAAATAATTAAATATAATTTGAATGTAAATCTATTGATATATTGGTTACTTTGTTTTTTACGTGTGTGTTTTATTGCAACGTATCTATACTGGCACAATTTTTTCAACATTTTAGAAACATATGATCATAACAAATAGATGCCACTAAGTTTTGTCGGTTGGCATTGACCATGCATTGCTCCATGACATCTGCAAGGGAAGGTCTATCTGGGAAATAATATGGTTCCTGAAAACTTACAAGCCAGATTGTAAATACTTCTTACTTCGAAGAGAAAGTTCCTTCGCGGGTCAAACTTAGGGAAGATCGCACAGAGTGCGAGGCCACTGATTCACGGTGCACCCTTGGAATTGGAGAATGGAGCAATAAAGAGATTACGCTAAGTCCACGCACCGGCCGGGCTCTGAGCGGTCAGCTGATGCTATCGGTGGCTGGCCCAGGACTGTCCTCTTGAATTATTCCACTGAACAGTTTCACAATTTGAGAGAATTTCCAAGTTCAAATCTAGCACTAAAATGTCTTGTTTTCTTGGAAGAAAATATTGCATTGTATAAATCTGAAGAAATGAGTTCCGTCTCACCAATATATAAATAGCAAATAATGTGTGTTTTCAATGCATAGAAAACACTTCTTCATTCCATACGCTAAGCGTATTTTACCGCTTAAACTTGTATCACGGATACACAGCTCATCCTAATATTATCAATTGATTTTACTTGGAGTTATGTTTCGCCATTAGTACTGTATAGCACTTTCCAAGATAACTGAAATGTCCACAAATTTATACTAAAAAAAAAAAGGTTTCTCCAACTCTTTTTACACTACGTACTACGTCATCTTTGCATTCAAAATTACGACGAGTTAATTTGATGTTTAGTTACAGTTGGCGCACCAAAACCAAAATCTTATTTCTTGAAGAACATGCACCTGTAGCATTCGAGGCATATTTGGGTTATTAATAAATCAATTTCTTTGAGTAAGCGTATTAGACGTAGTAGAAAGGCAAACGGAGAGACTGAGACTCTGTGGAAGATGAACCTTCAACGAAAGACGTTTACAGGCTTATGATGATAATATATAACGGAAACCGAACCAGTTAAACATCCGGATACTTAAATGTAAGCATTTATTTATTTGTCTGCACAATGGATCCGACGTTAAGATCTTCGTCTTATTTATTTATGTAAGAAAGAGATAGCGCATTAAAAAATATTTTTACTGACACTCTTGCGCAGCGTATGAGTAATATAAGGTGCTCCATAATCGTAACCATAAATATCATTGAATAACCTTTTATTATTTAAAAATAATGCTTCATTATTTATAAATAAAAGTGTATGTTAGATCTGAGATGAGTCTAAAGCAGAATGCGAGGCAATCTTTATTCGCCTTCAGGCGATTTCCCGCCTCTGGGATTAAGTTTCGGGGTTTGTTCGCGAGTAATCTTAATTATAATGCAAGTCAACTCTTTACAATTAATACTGTTTGTTTTATTTCCATCTTTTCGGCGGTCTTTCTTCATAGCAAACGATGCTTCCTAGGAATATTGAAAGCATCATTGCTTACTTACAATATTGTGTATTTACACAGCAGGTACTTTGCTTCTTAGAGAGATGAAAATCGGAAATAATAGACCAATGATTATGAGGATAACGCGATGAGTAACATAAGAATCGACCACGTGTTAAGTTTCCATTTGAGTCACAGACGCTTAAAGATTTAATCATTCCAAAATCAGTTGGCTTTAATCAGCTTTGAGGCTTTCTTATTAATTGTTTATATATGTTTTTTTAAGTGAGTAAAATCCGGATAGCTTTAAAATATAGATTGCGATTTACTTGTACAATGATCTTTTAACTCTTTTATTGTATCATTAATAAACAATAAACAATATTGTCACATATTATTTATATTTAATGAAAATACATACGGAGGTATGAGAGTTTTATTATTTAAAATTGTAGCAGTAATTTGTTTTGTTATTCCCTGTCAAAACATCACATGTAGTTGTTTCGGTTGCTATTGCAACCTCGAATATCACACGTTCTGGAATTTACTGGCATGTTTACTAAATATGAGTAAGCAGCGTGCGTCATAAAGTATGTATACTTAAGTATAACACATCTAACTAATATAATACAGTGTGCAGTAGTAGTTCATGGACGTTTGTGTAATAATTGTTTTTATTACTTACATTTAAATGTATCATTTACAAACGCTTTAAAATATTAAATTTTTGAGGTGTTTAAAAATGCTTTATAATAACTTTGATATTGAATGGCTTGCAACGCCGATGCGCACCGCGTATTTTTCATTATTTTTTCAACTTTTTTTTCCACTATCCTTTTTCATCCATATAGTTATTACATCCTCTCGCCGCTTCCCAGGGGAGGCCGGAAATCATCCAGCGAGACAGAAACCCCGAGGAAGGTTTCGTGATAGCAATCGCCGAACTTGAACCTCACCATAATACTATATCATCTCTTCGTATCCTTTTCCCCAAGGCCGAGGAAAGTGACTGCGATAGTAGATCATAATATCACTTATCCTATAGCACATTTGAAGCAATTTTGCGTCATTCGAAATGCAAATATAATATTCACGTTGTTCTCTATGTTACTATTTCCGTAAGAATACTTTTGCGTTATTGTCTTTCTTTCAGTAACAATGATCCATTAAAGAAAGTCCTGATATGTTCTGGCATTTTTGTCAAAAATTTGAAGTATATGTTCTTTGATCATCGACACCATGATTGTTGTTATAAAAGTATCCTGTATGCTTGTTCATAAAATTCCTTCTTTAATATTACTTGTCTATTTTACATTCAAATCCATGTTCCTAATCGAAATTTTGTTGCCATTAATCAGCGAAACATAACTATATTAGCTGATAAGTCAGTATTTTATATTCCAGTACTTTGCGATTATTTGTATAAAATTGAAAAATAATGAATTGCATATAAATATATTTTATTTCGAAATGAATTGTAGAATTTCTAAGAATTCACATGTATAAATTATTTCGAAAAAGAATGCTAATCACTATTGTACCATAATAAAATATGTCCGATGTTAGTCATATATATGAATTGGTTACCTTTGTTTAGTAATTAAAAATTAACAGAAAAATAACAAAAAATTAACCCTTTAAAATAATATATGTCTCTAGGATATGAAAAGCAAGATCGTGAAATTACTACAAGCATCATTTACAAACAAATCAGCTAGGAAAGTATTTGAAGCAGCTAATAAATCGAAGCGTAATACACTGGACCAAGATGCCCGATTCTATAAAAAGCTATAAAACACATCACTTACCCACTCTTGTTGGGTTATCACCCGTGATGTCAACATTTTGTCGGGATCCGTAAACTTTTTTCGGCGTAATTGAAACGCAGGCGGCTGATTTATCTCGGCGAAATCACCGAAAAATGTTCTCTCCTGACGCGTCCCTTTTGCGGTGACAAAAGATCCTTATAAAAGTTATATTACCCTCAACCATTCAAAAAGTTTCCGGGGCTGAAGGAAAGTTTTTTATATGATAATTTTGTTTCTCCATTCTATTCACGGGGCACTTTCAAATTGAAATTTCGCATTGCCATTTTGTCCTGAGGATGGTATTAGATCTCGATTTAAGTGACCAGCAATACACAATTTAGTTATTCTGTTTCGAAAAATAAGTTTTTAGACCGACTAACGCTTAAAATAATGCTCTACAATAATGCTATATCTTTTAGTTAAGTACGAATATGTATAAACTGAAAATTTATTTACGCAAAAGAAGGTTTTAAATATGTATTCTTAATAAATATACAGAACTTTCATAATTTATGTATTGTAATAAATCGCGATAAATTATAATTTTAAGTAAATATGATGAAACACATATATAAATCTCATATGTTTTTTTGACTGCAAAAATATACATATTAAAGCAGCTTATACAAAAACATATACTTTATTTTATTATTATACATTTGATCTTTCAAATTTGTGATCTGTATCATTACATTATTTGAATACAAAAATATGTGAAGTTTCTGAATATAAGTTTTTTCTAGAATTAGGAATGTGTGTAATTGATCCATACCCCAAAAATAGCATTTTCGCAACTATTGCATTGATTTAATAGAAGCAATTAAATTAATCGTCATGTAGTATAAATGGAGTTTCACATCAATAAAAATATAAAAAACTATGACTCCCGTTAAAATAAACATATAAAAAAATACAATTTACTTTTAGTAAATTGGTGGTGAAAACACATTTGAGAACAATGATTTATAAATAATCAGATTTTTCCAATACTTTACCGGCGGGTGAAGCTCAATGGTAAAAGCGTTTGCTTTGCAATCCATCCAGGTCGTGGGTTCAATCCTCGACGGAGGTTAAAAAGAAAGGTTTTGTAATCGATTTCTGAGCTCTAAAATACCCCCGGTTGGTGTGAATTTGATCCCTTACCCGTAAAATTCCAGTCAAAGCCTATTTATTTAAATTGGTTGTAGATGAAAGTCGTTCCGTGAAGACCACCCATTCCTAGTAAATTCCTGTAATAATAACGATGATGCGTAAGTCTCGGGCTGTAGTCTATGTAGTTGGCGGATCAACACTCCACATGCAGCGATTAGCCGTATTCACCATGGTAAGCGTCATAGAACTCCACAGATAAGACTTCAGAACTACTATCACCATCTATCGGTTTTCTCCTGTATGTGCTTACATAAAAAAAAACTTAAATTTGTTATATGTTTAGTTTCTGGGTACCATTTAATCCTACAACGCTTCTCGAAATGTTTGAACAAGTATGTTGCTCAACCCAAAAAGCACATATGGGATGCGCTCTTTTTCGCAGCTGTGCGACATTATCATATTTTTTCATATGATAATATTAAAAATCCCCCTCTGAAAAATGCGCCTAGTGAGAGAGATGAAAAAATATCACCTGATCCCGGAAGGCGCTTAAAACCTGTGCCTTGTTTCAGCGCCTCCATATTCACGAATATTGCGCCGAAAAAAAAAATGGAACGATCGGCTGCAGGTCGAGAGCATTTTCTTAATGAAAATACGACGCGGTTATCCCCGGAGCTCGCGTTGATACAATTTCGAAAGCGCCCATTACGTGAAAGGGCGGTTCTTTTGCGGACAATTATTCGACTAATTGAAAATAGTTTCAGCGTGGCAGTTAGCGCGAAGCCGCCGTTTGGAGTCCGAATGTTCCCGGTAATAATGTTATGCTTAACGCGACCGGTTAAAGTTGGAATATTATTACTGGCTCTCTGGCGCACTGTTTACAGGCCACGTATCGCACTGTGAGTGGAACCGGCGACACGATCATCGACTGTTTGAGAACACTGCAAACTGTCGACCCCGAAGTTTGAGAGCAATGTTCTTCATGGTCACAAATTCAAAACAAACTCTATTTAACAATCTATAGCAAAAACTAGTTTAGGTGGCTATGAGGCTTGTATACCAATAACTAGTCCATCGCACTCAAAGTTGACCACTGAGCCAATTCAATGAAATCATCGAGTAGAGAAATGAACTTATATTAAATGTATTTATAAAGATAATACATACGCATATAATATTTTGTATGGAGAATGATTTAAACTATCTTGGTTGAGCATAAGTAGGTTCGGTATTCATTGATGGAGTCAGCTAGACGCTGCAAGTGAAAGATGTGTAGTGATTTTGTGAGTGTGGGGTGTTCATGTAGTAAAATTGATAATTACTTTCCTTAAAAATAAACAAATTGTATATGACGAAAAATACAAATACCAAGATAACATTCGTTAACCTACCTGTGATGTTTAAGAAGTTAAAGAAATTGAAAGTTCTTCTTCAACATAAGATGTCGGGTTCAGGTATGCAATTATAACATACTTTGGCATAACATTATTTAGATAAGTATAAATTTGTTTGTGATTTAACATACCACATTGAAATATTTGAATTATTAATCATTTTACTAGTTTAATTAACTTTTATACTCGTATATGGTTGACTAAATGTGTTTTGTTTTGTCAAAAAAGCTTTAAAAATGCACAGTAATACTATAACAAGCATTGACTGTGTAGTCGGCCGCACACGAAGTAATGATAATAGCTAGAGCTTGTTGAATTGTTTCAATCGCTGTAACCGTTGTTAAGGCAGCCATCAAAGTCATTATATGAAATGAGTACAGCATTCGATGCCATTCACTGCATTTTGGACAAGCTGCATTACATGAACATTGTAACACTTTTACTTAAAAAACGTGTTTTTTTATGTAAGCACACCAGCACAGTCAATCTGTCAATTTATTTGTTCTTCTCCGTAGTATCAATCTGGTGGATTGGTTTGCAGCAACAGAATCTTGCATCTCGATCTCCACTCCTCTTGGTCCTCCGCAACCCTCTTTAGCTCAGCATAAGAGCTACAACTCATGTCCTCGAACACTTGCTGCAAATACTCCCGTCTAGGGCGCCCTCTACAGTTTCTACACTTAACCATCCCCTCCACTATGTCGTGAAGAAGACCATCGTGGCGCATGATGTGACTGATCCATCGGGCTCGTCTCTCTGAGAGGGTTTTTGCTAGGTGCCTATCTTCCTTGATTATTCTGAGAACCTCATTGTTCGTGACGTGTCTCTCCAAGAAATTCCGAGAATTCTTCTGTAGCTTCATCTCAAAGGCCTCTGTTTTTTTTATCACTTTTAGATAAGCACCGTGTCTCACAGCCGTACATCAAGATGTTCCAAACAAATGTTTTGGCAAGTTGCTTGCTGAGCTTTAAATTAATATTTTTTGACTCAAGAATTTTTGTTTTTTTATTGAACGCTAGCCTTGCTTGATGTATGCGACTGTCAATTAATTTGTATATCTAGCATTATTACATGAAGTACAGATTCATTTTAATACAAAGACAATAGATACATAAAATAAATGATAAAAAACGTAATAAAGAGGAGTACGTACAGTGAAAGAAATTTGAGCGTAATGGTTAATACTCTCTCGACGTTCTCATCAGTGTGTTTCCAAATATATTTCTTAAAATCGACTACATACTCCCACTACATAATATTGCACACTATGCAAATTATTGAAACTAAGATGAAAGCCCGCTAGCTTGAAGAGAAGGCCACTGTAGTATTCGAGACATACTTGTATTTTTGTTTGTTATTCAGGATTTTCAATTGAATCTAATGATTATTTTAAGGCTACCGAGACTAGGATTATTTCATACTAAAGGGCGACTAAATCCACGAAAATGAGGTACTCGTACAATATTGCCTTACCCCAGTTATATAACTTAAATTGCTGTTACAAATGTGAAAAAATAACTTTTTTTAAATATACACCCGATTTGCACTGCTTTTTATTTCATTTTCGACCGCTTGGTATCCTCACGTTCAAGACTAAACTATTATTAATCGATGTTAAAATTAACCGTTACCAGTGTGACACCTGGTTTGAGTATGACAGTAGATTCTGAGTGATCTTGAGTGAAGCTCGTAAGTATATCTGTGATTAACCAAGCTTAGTTGTGATGGATATGGTAAAAAAATACTGTTCCTCTAGAAATTTTAGAAAGAATATGAATTATTATCTTCCTCATATTTTTGAAATGGTTGTTTAAATCGAGGAACGATATTATGTTCAATGGTCTTAATGGTCTTTTTTATTCATAGCAAAATAGGGTACAACTCTTGTGTTATAATTAAAGGATGATTTTAAAGTGTGCATTAAATAACAGGAATAGAAACGAAAGCATATAATAATTATGTATAAAAAACTAATTTAAGGGAAATAAATTCTTATACCGATTGAATTAATTTCTGTGTATTTTCAAGCGGACGGCACTATTAAGCTATTTTAATCGTTCCTGCGCTGGATCCAGCGCCATTACTTGAATATCGTTCAGGCGATTCCACAAAGAATAATCTTCCGTAGTTATAAAATTTTATAGAATCGGGCATCTTGGTCCAGTGTATCACGCTTCTATTTATTAGCTGGTTCAAATGTTTCTTTGAAGCTTTGCTTACAAATATGTTTATATGATGCTTTGCTTATAATTATGCTTAATAAAGTAAAAGTTTATATTTCTATACACGAATATATAATTTTGAAACTAAACTTATTAATATGTATGTTCATTTCATGCTATGACTTTTTTCTTTCACAAACGACAATGTTTATTTAAGGCTATGCTTACAAATAATTAATTTCATAATTCTTTTTAAGAGGTTTAGACGATCTCTTTATTGGACTATTTAAGTCAAGTATTTTTTTATTATTTATTGTATAAATCGAAGATATTTATAATAGAAACATTGGATGTTAGTGTTGTGTCATTGATCATCAAGTATATCAAATCAAAAGTAGATTAAATATAGAATAATATTTCATCATTAAAAACACTGTCACTTACTATTTTTAATGTGACGGTTTGTATGTTAGTAAAATAGTAGAATTTTCGAAATTTATCCTTAAATAAAGAAGAAACAAATATATGTTATTATTGTATAAACCAAAGTACAAATAGTATTAGAATCTTACCACTATTTCAGTTATAATTTAGTTAAGATATTGGTTTGTAATTTATGAAAATTTTAATGAACGTACAAGGTACAGTTCCGCCGCATTTCGTTCACTGACTATTCGTTCAACAACTCATCGGTTACGACGTGGGGCGCACTTGACATCTGGTATACGGGAAATTTGGCGCACGGGAATTCTGGTGCACTGGATGTCTCGCTAACCTAACCTAACCAAAGTTATTTCGTTCACGAGGCCTATCTGGGCTCTACAATCACTGGACAAATCTTTGAGTAAGGTTAGGTTAGGTAAGGCAAGGTTAGCGAGACAGCCAGAACACCAGTTATTCATCATCATCAGCCTGTGTCCGTCCACTGTTGAACGTAGGCCTCCCGCATGAGTCTCCATCCTCTTCGATCCTCCGCCTTCCGCATCCAGGTCACTCCCGCTATTCTTCTTATATCGTCAGTCCATCTTGTAGGGGGTCGGCCAATGCTTCGTTTGCCAGTTCTTGGGCGCCATTCCAATACTTTTCTTCCCCATCGACCGTCGTCTCTTCGACAGATATGACCTGCCCATTGCCACTTGAGTGTGCCTATTCGTTGGGTAGCATCCACTACTTGAGTTCTTCTGCGTATTTCCTCGTTTCAGATTCTATCTTTTAGCGACACTCCGAGCATGGATCTCTCCATAGCACGCTGGGTGACTTTTATTTTATGGGTAAGACTTGCTGTCAGATTCCACGTCTCTGCGCCATAAGTTAATACAGGTTATTACCAGTTATTCAGTGCACTCAATTTCCCGTGCACCAGATGTCCAGTGCGCCCTACGTCGTTACCGATGAGTCGTTGAACGAATTGTGTGTGAACTAAAGGTCGTGATGCTACAATGTACTACTTACAATTTAAATTTTAAAATACTTTTTCAATTTTATCAGTATAAAAACAAGAAATAAAATATATCGCTTACATAATATTATTACTGGAATATAAAAAAATGGCTAAAAAGGATTAAAGCGGTAATTTCTAATTAAAACAATCCGCCGTGGATTTCTCGCCAAGCGCGTGGTTTTATTTTAGATTAATAATCATGTTTATTTAATGAATTAATTAATAATTGCTCAGAATTTCACCGAAGTAATTATTGGAAAAGCGTTTATACTCCCATTCCCATTGATTGGTTCGAAACCAATCACAATATTTTGATTCAAGCTTTTCAGTGTAAGTGCCCATAAGTTAATTATGTTCATTAAAGCTCAATACAGACTGGCAATGATGCAAAACAAAAACCCTCTCCTTCTCTAATTGAAATCGCTGAAATAAAACATATACACTTGAATTACAGCAACTTATTGATAATGTCAACATATATTAAAACATTGCTCGACAGAGTAGCAGTTGTCAAGGATCTAGGTATACCCTACGATTCATTATTCACTTTCCATACTCACATAATCAATTTAACTTCACGCGCCAATAAACTTCTCGGATTCATCACCCGCCAGGCTAGTCAACTTTATAACCCTCTAATTTTTTCGTACTCTCTATTCTTCACTCGTTCTATCTGTTCTGGAATATGGAAGTTTAGTTTGAATCCCAATAAATACAAATACATTATCATGCTCGAAAAAATTCAAAAAAAAATTCTCCAACGTCTTTATTTTTATATTTACGGTAACTATCCATTCAATTCATTTAATTCCGAACATGACCCAACTATTTTTCTTCTAGGGATGCTTTCTTTCCATTCGCTAGAGTCCAGGAGGAAAATTGCTGCACTCAAACATTCATTCCTTCTTCTTCGCGGTTCAATTCACAACCCTGGGATTCTTGAATGTTTTAACTTCTATGTTCCAGATTGGTACACCCATGCTCGTAGCCATCCATTGTTTTTGATCCTAGTCGATGCTTGTGGAGCTTCAAGCACTCAATTTGGAACAACGGCAATGTCACTCCTAAATGGCCTACCAGCCCACCTCGATCCTTTTCCTCCTTTGTCGATGGTATTGTTCTCCTTGATATCTGTTATCTTTGACACGTGTCATCTTCTTATTCTTTTGTGTTATTTTTTTTATTATTATCTTCTCTATTTATTGTATATTTATATTTACTCTATGTTTCTAAATATTTGTAAAAAAAAATGGAATTTCGTTTCTGTATATAAATAAATAAATAAATAAATAACGATTCTACCACAAATTCAACGATTTATAAAATATCTACATTATTAACTCGGTCTACAGTGCACTCCGGGTCCAGTATAACAGCGCTTTCCGAATGTTGTTGGGTCTGCCGTAATACTGCAGTGCCTCGGGCATGTTAACGGAGGTTCGAGTGGATGGCTTCCATGCCATAATAAGGAAGCATTGCGCTTCTCTGTGGGCGCGCGTTCGCGGCAGTCCCAACGCAACGCTGTGTGGGCGGATAGGTGGGACTCACGTTTGAAGGGGTACTGGATGCACCTTCACGTGGCCATCCAGAGGGGATCCAGTGCTCCATTCACTGAGTAGTACAGTTATATTAATGTGGTGTTTGTTTATATGCCGATTTATATTTTAATTTATGTTTATATTTTCTTTCTATTCTATTTTTTTTCTGTATTTCCTTGGTATGTGAAATTTTGATTATGGCACTAGTAACTAAATAAATAAATTGTATTATTATTTTTATTATCTGCTCTATTATCTATGCTTTTATTGTATCTATAAACTCTGCAAATCTTTTTTGAATTACGATTTCAAAAATAAGCAAATTTAATAAACTTTTTTTAAAAAATGAAGGACAAAATAATGACCTTGTTAATTTTGCGGTATCCATTAACGCCGAAGCGCGAGGAAATCTTTTGCCTCGGAAAATATTCCGGTTAGATGTTTTAAATGTTAACTGATCTTTCGCATCTTCCTCGGCTTAATGGTCCAGAGTTTGAAAGAGAGACGCTCCGGGCGAGGACCAAAAGGGGCTCATCCACTAATATCTTTCAATTTGCCAAACCGTCCTGAAACGCCTTCACGCCAAAAGTTGGAGCGCCCGAAAAAATAGACTGAAAAAGTATTCAATGAATTTATAATGGATCGACTTTAAATATTCATATTGTTTTCACTTTTATCTTTCGAAGACCTTACGAGAAAGCCAGGTTTACATGACCTTATACGATATTTTATTTCATATTTTGTCTCGAATAAGATATTTTAATAGGAGAATATGGAAGTCTACAGGCCGCATCAAAACTTTGAAATTGCAATTAAACTGCATTTCAATACTCTGAAGATATTTGTCATTAAGGTTCCACAAGCCGATCGCATTGTATCTAAAATTCGTTAGGAGCACTCATTAAGGCATTATTTTTAAAGCATCTCGTTAGACGAGTAATGGTATTTGGTAAGTAGCACTATACATGAGTGGAAAAGCGATGAACTAAGATATAATTACTTTGACTTCTTAGACGAAGATCACCGCGAATATAGAAAATGCGTGGTAGAAAGACTCCGTAGACATGAGGTTGACGTATCTAACCGACACCGGCCTCCACTCCTTATTTATGAATATGGTGAACACGTACATATATTTCAAATTATATAACCCAAGCTAGCATAGATTTCCAAAAGATTGATGGTAGGGAAATAATCAATATTTTAAAGAGAAATTATTTTTTAACCATATGCTATACAAATAAGGTATAAATTTTTAAAACCTATCACTAGATCAGCAGTTCTCTAATTATTGGGAATTCTTTTAAGTTGGGAAATTTATACGAGTATAACTGACTAGTATTTCTAGGAGAGAAAAAATCTTTAAGGATAATAAAGGTTGCTGATCACTGAATTAGAATGTGTGAAGAATTGTATTATTGTTACGTGAGAAGATGAGTCTATGTTGAATGTGGTTGCCGGAGACCATTCCGCTTAGTCCTTAATGAAACATTAAAAAGTGCTGAATTCTTGTAACTCCCCAACTTGAAGGAAGATAATTATTTTATTGTGCATGTATGACACTGCTACAGTCATTAGCGCGCCACTAATGAGCCCGCGACTGGGAACAGACCTTATGAACTGCGCACATGGCTAGTATCAGGCAACATACTATTGTATCTATCGAATCTAGTGGTGTGGAGGCAAGTTTTTTGAAATAAAACTTCTGTTAGCATGATTGAGAGCCTTTTGACGTCAATTTATGGCAACCATATGCTTCAGCTATAGAGCCATTATAGAGGAAGATATTTCTACAACACAATAAAGAAAATTGGAATATATGAAAGTTCTAACCACCCATCTCAGTTATAATGAGTGAATTTATATAATAATTTCAATGAAAGAAGCCACTGTTTGGTCTACAATTATAACGTTCTGCATTTTCCTCACAATACTTGAAGGGTAGTTTTCATGAGATTTAACTTTGCGTCTCTGCATATTATAAGGTTGCTTGGAAAGATGTTTGAAACTTTTTTGTAACAAAAGCTTATGAGTTTCAAGTTATCAAAAACTTTTCATGAAATTCAATCTTTAAACGATCTCACGAGTTGTTATATGCAATATTACATAAATAATTTTCTATTTTGTTATAATGAGTTAAAACTGGCGTTCCGAAATGTGGTGAATCCTCAACATCAAGATTGACGCATCGAAATTTTTAAAAACCTATTTTACTACATATTCCTACAGAAAAATAAATTATTGATTACTTTATTGATAGTAAAAAGCATATTTTTCACATTTCAAATTTGAAAAGTTACTAACCAAAAACATCTACATACAGTAATTGACCTTTTTCACAAACTATCCTAAAAATATCTTCTATGAAAATGTGCTTTCGCTACATATGTGTGAAAATGGTTATAAAATATACAATAAGTCTTTTGCTGAGAATAACTACATCTTTTTCCAAACAACCTTAATTCAGTATTTATATGGCTTCTACAAACTTCTAGCTGAGATATTCAGATAAACACTATGGAGTAAAGAAGTTCAAAGAATTGCTTCAAGAATATTTCAGACCATTGAAAAGCATCTGAAAAATGGCTTCCGATGAAAAACATTTTAAAGATCTTCATAATCACTAATGTAATTTATTTAATATAAAGTCAATATATATATTGTAAGATCAGTCAGGTTTTTCTAAGACATGGAAATAAAAAATATAACTTTATCCTTAAATTGTGACATTTATCGAGTTTATATCATTAAAACATTCTTGCTTATGTGAATTAAATCATAAAAAAAAAGTCTGAAAAAACGATGATAACGTACCATAATTAGGTAAAAAATATTTTTAAAACAAAGTTTCAAATATTATTTGGAACTTCCGCGGAAATATTTCCGGTTGAATTTATTTCATACTTAATTTTACAGTAGGATATTTGAAAAAAAACTGTTTTTCAAATAAATATTTTATATTGAAAAAAACTTACGTGGATATTTTGAAATGCGTCAGGCAAAAGAACTTGTAAAATACATTTACATCAACAGTGTTATGTCGAACAATTTCAATGAAACATTTAAATTTAGGTCATTGCGTTGTTTACAATCCAGTAGACATATATGTTTTTATTCTTTACTTTTATCAAGCGACTTTATTCATTTTTGATGTATGGAGATAAACCGAAATACCAAAAAAGCAACGAATTTGTTTTAATAATTAAATTCTTCATAATCCAATATCATTTTAGTCCTTCGTTCAAAAAAATAAATCACATACATTGCCTTCTCAAATAATGACCTAATTGGAAAAATATTTTTTTGGGTGTCAAGAAACTTCCGATGTGTTCGCAGATTATTTTAGCTCTGTCTATGACTCTGTGCTACCTTAACTTCAATCACTCTACATCTCTCATCTGCCTCTAGTAATCTTTAACTCTATGATATTAGCTCAACTGATATGGAGTTCGCTTTTCGTACACTTCTTCCAAAGTCCTCTTTCGGCCCGGATGGTGTCCCGTCCTACGTACTTAAGGGATGCTCTGCCGCGTTACTCGAGCCTTTAAAATATATTTTTAATCTGCTATCGCACCAGTGCATACCCGTCTGTATTGGGAACAACGAGAATACGTCCGGTACATAAATAAGGATCTTTGGATGATATTAGTAATTACCGGCCTATCGCCTTTCTGTCATCTCCCGCTAAAGTGTTGGAAATATTAATTCACCGCTCCCTTTCGAGACAGGTAGAGTGCCGTCTTTCAGATAGACAACACGGTTTTCGTTGTGGTAAATCTACAGTTACAAACCTGTTGAATGTGAGCATACAATAGATTTATCTCACATTCACTCTTCTCTAAGGCTAGCTTCCAGTTCGACTAAATTTATACCGATATTTCCAAAGTATTCGATCGTGTTTATTACTTACTTAGTAAACTGAGCGCTTTCGGTGCCTCTTTTATGCTCAATACATTCATCTCTTCTTACTTTTTCCAGCGTAAACAATTCGTAGACTATGGTGGATATGAATATCTCCCATTCTCTGCATATTCTGGAGTACCTCAAGGCTCTGTTTTAGGTCTCCTTTTCTTTTTGGTGTTCTTCAATGATATTTTTGATTCTATTACCCATTTTTCGCTGATGATTTTAAAATCATCTCTTCCATTTCCTCCGTAGAAGATATGCACAATCTGCAAGCTAATTTTATCAGATTGCAGATTATTATCCAGATCGTGTATCGAACTGGGTTGCCATCAATAAGCTCACCTTTAGTATCAACATATGTAACGTTATCTCTTTCTCCCGTTCTAAGAACCCAATTCTATCCAAAAACTACTTATCTGGAACATTGCTCGATAGAGTAGCAGTTGTCAAGGATCTAGGTGTAACCTACGACTCATTCTTCATTTTCCATACTCACATAATTAATTTAACTTCCCGCGCTAATAAACTTCTCGAGTTCATCACCCTCCAAGCAAGTAAATTTTGTAACCCTCTAATTTTTTGTACCTTCTATTCTTCACTTGTTTTATTTGTTCTGGAATATGGGAGCTTAGTTTGGAATCCCAATAAATCCAAATACATCATCATGCTCAAACAAAATCATAAAAATTTCTCCGACGTCTCTACATTTATATTAACGGTAACTATCCAATTAATTCAATTATTTCCGAATATTACCCAACTCTTTTTCTTCTAGGGATGCTTTCTTTCCATTCGTTAGAGTCCCGGAGGAAAATTGCTGCTCTCAAACATTCATTCCTTCTTCTTCGCGGTTCAATTCACAACCCTGGGATTCTTGAATGGTTTAACTTCTATGTTCCAGATAAGTACACCCATGCTCGTAGCTATGCATTGTTTTTGATCCCAGTTGATGCTTGTGGAGCTCCATGCACTCAATTTGGTACAACGGCAATGGTACTCCTAAATAGCCTACCAGCACACCTCGATCCTTTTCTTACATCCTTTTCCTCTTTTGTCGATGGTATTGTTCTCCTTGATCTCTGTGATCTTTGACACTTGTCATCTTCTTCTCCTTTTATGGGACTTCTGTTCTGTGTAATAAATAAATAAAATAAATAAAACAGTCAAATTTCTTGTACACTTCTATAGAAGATTTTGTAGAGCGTTTTTCATTCGAGTGGATGTTTTTCATTTATCGGTCTCATAGTGAACATTCTGGATAAAACCGCTCTTTAATATCAAATGATGCATGCTTTGAGAGCGCCAGGCTGATTATCTGATATTACAAAAAAACTAATTAGCCAATCACCCAAAATATGGTCCACATACTATAGCTGCCGTTTCCGGGTTTCAGCTCTGAAGGTCAAATATGTTCCCAAGAGTATCTTTAAAGACACAAACGACAGCGCATTGACGATATATTCTAGATATGAAAAAGCGTTTTTCTATGGTCTTTTTTATAGCATGGTTTCTATTTCGACGCTATAGGAGAGTTGGCGGTAATTTAATATGAGAAATAATATATATATACTATATTGCAATTTCGACAAATTTCTCTGAGTTTTATATTTTATTTTTAATAATAACATACTTAAAAATCAATATAAAATAGTACTTCATTCCAAATAACTAGTGAAATTATATGCGATCCACAAAACATTAATGAAAAATTTGCCACCTTTTTAACCGAAATTTAACAAAAAATCCATTCCAAAACAAATGTTTAATTGTTAATTTCTTCTTGACTGTGTTTTTCTCAGTTTCTAAATAGTTTACAACAAAAATACAAGCATTCAAATAAATTAGAACAATGTGTTAAATTTGTCTACAAACGCATTGACCAGAGGGCGTAAAGATCTGGCGTAAAGAAACCTTAGAAAATGTAGACGTTTTTTCCCGCGCGTAATATCCTATATGCGTTTACACAAAAAAGGTCGCGAAAGTTCACGTCCACTCGAGTAGTTTATAATCTTTAGGGTCAAAAAAAAATCTTCGCAAAAACACTTGCGAAGGATTGTGAGAACGAGAGGCAGAAGTATACGGGAGAAATGCCAATTTGGGGACCCGACCGTCAACAGATGGCTTCGACGTTTTTTCCTTTCCCGAAACACAAGCGGCCGCTTCATAAGCGCGCAGCGGTAATAAAAACATCGTGACATTTTCCTTCCCGGCCGTGGGTTTGAGAGCTCCAACCTCCCTCACCTCTCTTTCTCTCTCTCTGGTGCAGGTACAGTGAACCTTTTTGCATTACAAGACAGACAGACAAGTTTACAAGTACAAGCAGGCAAGACTGACAAGTAAAGAAAGTTATCAATCGTTTACACACCATCAAAAGAGAGCCAGATAAGTTGACAAGTACAAGCGGACAAGACAGACAAGTAAAGAAAGTTATCGATCGTCTACACACCATTACAAGACAGACAGACAAGTTGACAAGTACAAGCAGACAAGACACACGTGTAAAGAAAGTTATCAATCGTTTACACACCATTGCAAAGCAGACAAACAAGTTGACAAGACAGACGAGTAAATAAATATATCAATCGCTTACACTCTGATTTGCTATATATATATCTATACAGAGCCACAATTCGCCTTTATAATGCCTTTATAATCGGAACACCAATGACATATTTGATTGTATAGATTTAATTTAAAGAATGACATCGTCTAATCCATGGAACACTGACGTTCAGTCGGTTCAACAATTAAAATAACTCGTGAGATCGCTGAGAGATTAAGTTTATCAAACTCTACCGTTCATAATAATTTGAAATGCCTAGTGCTATTATAATTGTATTATATTGACAATTATTTAATATTTTAAATAAAAAAGAAAGCTAAAATGTCTTTTTTGAGGTAAGAGTCGCTGTATGCCATAGTCCTTTAGTTCTCCTGCACTGTTCGAGGCCTTCCCATCCCCCGGCTATTAGTGAAACGTTACTTCTGCTAAATGGACCTGTCTGGGTGAAAAATCACTTCCACATTTGACGGTGGAGTGATACTACAATCGCGTGGCGCGATCGGGCCGCAGGATTTCGGAGGCGCCCATTAACGGCAGGGTGTTTTTTTTTGCGAAGAACAACTTAAACCTGGTATAAGTCTCGAGTCTAAAGAAAATTATTACCCTTGGCGATGGAAATTGCGAGACCCCCCTCTCAGTTTTCTCATTTTGTTTGATCATTGCTTCCAGTGCTGTTTGTATGTCGACTGTATTTGAATAAAATTAAACATTGCTTACATTTTTATAGAACACTAGCGTGTACCCGGCATGCGTTGCAATGCCACTAAAAAAAAAAAAAACCGCGAGTTTTTATGGAAACGCCTCGTCGGGATCCTCTCGCCTTCCGATTGGATAAGTCGGACTTGAGGCGTGACCGGAGCCAATTAGAAACAATAAACTTAGGTTATGTTGTTCTTACCTAAATTTGGCAGTGGCGCCCGCCCGTATGTGTTTTTATTTATTGGAGTGGTTTGGATACACAATGTTTTTTTGTTTTTTCAGCCATCATTTACAACTGCATCGCGTAAATGAATATACTCTGCGGAACGCAACTTGGTTTGATTTAATCAAATGTAGAGGAGTCGTTCAGTTTCTATTTTCGCGAACATGTATTGATAGAACAAATTTCGACCTTTTAGGATATGATTTTCAGCGTTTTCACGAATCATCAATCGATATGAATAGTAATTCATGGCACTGACTTTCTTAGTCGTTTCCTCATCTGTTTGTGGATTTCTCAACGGGATGTTGAAATGGTATCCTTCTTCTCCTTGCCAAAATAAAATCGGATATTGCAATCTATCGTACGATCGATGCGTTTCTGAGACTTGCTTAACATGACCATTTGTACGATGAGGAATGATTTGCGTTCGGCAGTGGTAGTGATAAGAATAGTACTTTCGTATGTTTGTCAAGAAATGTTTTGATTCACTTGTATCACCCGATACCAACGTTAATAAAGGTTCGGGGGGTGAATCTAATTCTGGCAATTTCAATTTTCCACTCGTGCAGCACATTCCTAGTGTTTCATTTTTAAATTTAAAGGCACTAAAATACACGCATAATTAATCAATTTTTCCAATAACAATACTTGGGTGCAGACTGTAATCATGATTAGGATAGTAATGGAAAGCACTATGATTTAAATCAGCATGCAGAGTACGTCTCGTATGATCTACGCGTACTGATCTGCTTCCAATCTTGCTTCCGTTGCTCATCTGTTTCATATGAACGGGTTTGAGCAGTGTGTACTCTGTTTCTCATCTCGCTTCCCGTTGCTCATCTGTCCAGATGAACGGGTTTGAGCAGCGTGTACTAGATCTGTTTCCAATCTTGCTCTCCTTTGCTCGACTGTTTCTGAAGCTCGAGATGCCCTTTTCATTCGTGCTTGAGTTGAACTCTTGACCTATTGCTTTTCGTTTGGGTGGCATAATTGATTTCACAGTGAATGTTACGTTTTGAAATTCACTTTTGAAAAATGAAAATAAATTGATTGATATAACACTAACATTAAGGTTATCAACTGACAATACTTGATGAAATAATTATAATTTTAGAATTCATTATAATTAAAAATATATAATACCTAGTATTTCATAATATCTTTTAAAATTGAAAGCAAAACAAATATTATTGTATAATGCTTGCTGTCTTGCAAGCCAAAGGTCATGGGTTCGATCCCCGACGGAGATTAAAAAAGGATTTTTAATCGATTTCTGAGCTCTAAAATACTCCGGTTGGTGTGAATTTGATCCATCACCCGTAAAATGTCAGTCAAAGCCTATCAATTAAAATTGGTGGTAGACAAAAGTCATCCCGTGAAGACCACCCATTCATAGTAGATTCCTGTAAAAATAAAGGATGATGCGTGAATCTCGGGCTGCAGTCTATGACGTTGGCGGATCAACACTCCACACGCAGCGTTTAGCCATATGCACCACGGTAAGCGTCATAGAATTCCACAGGTGAGACAAAAATTACTATCACCATCTGTCGGTATTCTCCTGTATGTGCTTACATAAAAAAAAAATCTCAATACATTAAGACTAATCACATACCAATTAATTTTTTAAAATAACCTTTTTTCAATTGTTGTACCCGCACACATATACAACCTGTAAATATGTGTGTAATAATATAGGATCTTGTCCATACCTATATAAGCCACGGCCTGTTTTTATTTTTTCATTATTGAAGATGTTCTCCAGGAAGGCCGAAACATGTAAACATTAAAATAAATTGTGAATCAAAACTGAATATTTTTAATTTATTAATTTATTAATTTTTTACTTAAAATTAATTATTAAATTATGATATAATACTATCCGAAGTCGACCAGCAATTAGAATTCCAAAATTAACTCTTTCTACTGTATATCACACACAATAAATACGTTATATTTATTTCAACTCGATAAACAAAAAAGTCGTCAAAAATTCAAATATTGAAATAGTTTATTCGAAAAACGAATTTCGTTTCAAAATATTCAGTACCTTACGTTAATACCTACTTAAAATACCTACTAAAATTACCTACTTAAAATAACTTCAGGTCAATGAATTTTTGTTTACGGCGTTGCTAAGGAAACACACAATGTTCTAAATTGGCCGTTCTGTATTACAAAAGTATTGTATGAAAACATGTTTTACGTAAATATTCAATTAATTTTTGTAATTAAATCAAATTTTGAGTATCCTTTCTTTTTCTTTTTAGTATCAGCAATAATTCGACAAAGTATTATCGCAATCGGGTTAATGGTAACGGAATGCATCAAAGACACACAGATAGACAGACAGACATTGATTTTTATATATATAGATATGTGACCAATGTATAATATTTAGACATTTTTTTTATCTATATATATATAAAAAGAAAATCGGGTTTTAACTGTTTTTATAACTCAAGAACGGCCTAACCGACTTGGCTGAAAATTGGTGGAAGGGTAGCTTAGAACCCAAAAATGTCCATAGGATACTCAAAATTGATTCGATTAAGAAAAAATATTGAACATTTACATAAACATGTTTTCAAACAACACTATTGTAACTTGACAGCTGTCGGTTGAGAAAGTGTTGCCTTAGCCAGCAACATAACTAAAAATGACGCAAAAGTAGGTATTGTAAGTAGGTACCTACGTAAGGTACGGAATATTTAGAAACAAAAAAAAAACAAAGACAGGAAAAAAAGACAAAAACAAAATCAATATTAGTCAAAATATAAAATGTTATAAAAAAAGTAAATGCAAAGGCATCTTCTTATTCTATTGTGTTAATTTTATTTTTTACTAGCTGACCCGGTGAACTTTGTTTCACCCGAAAGGCAATAAATGAGCAGATTTTGGATTTTATTAAGTTGAATTTTTCGGCACATATGATATCATATATTTGGTCTGGTTGAATTCTATTGCAGTGATCGACGAAACTTCAGCTCTAAAAAAAAACCAAGCACTGTAAAATGTATGTCATGACAGAATCGAAACAATGATATTGATTATATATATATTGATTACTCACCATTCAATGGATTTTTCATTTTCCTGGTAATAAGCAGTGTAATTGGTCATTTACTGTTTTTTTTTTTTTTTTTTTTTTTCTTTGATAATACTGGAAGGCTTTAAATGATTTATTCACGGTACCCAACAACGCCCTGAATAGGACGTACCTTGTCTGTACGCGTCGCGCCTTGAGTAAGGCGCCCGATGGGCCTGTGCGGGACTCATTCCTCGTCATAGGGAGGACCATACCCGCTAAAAATTGCCTCCCAGTGCCTCTACCGACCCCGATGTATCGCCGTCAGGCATTAGCTTCAGGGTTGGCTTCATTGGCCCGCCGGCGTGTGGGCTTGATCGGGCACAATCGCTTTATTGAAAGCTCTCACATCAGCCCGGCGGTAACATTTACAAATGAATATAAATATATCATAATACAAACATTATACGACGCCCGCCGGCCCTGCGACGTGTGGGCTTGATCGGGCAAAATCGCTTTATTGAAAGCTCTCACATCAGCCAGGCGGTAACATTTACATATTAATATATATATCATAATTCAAACATTATACGACGCCTGCCGGGGTGTGGGCTTGATCGGGCAAAATCGCTTTATTGAAAGCTCTCACATCAGCCCGGCGCTTGTCGAGTCTACATTCTACAATACATTTCATTTAAACAAAAAACTAAATACTAACGACGTACGCAACAAATACCTTGAATGTCGGCTTAAATTCTCGTTCTTCGATACGTCCAGGTGCAATTGTTCTTCTGCAGTCCTTTAATTTGCAATTTTTTGAATCCTAGTATTTTAATGATTCTTTATTGGCCATGTATTTTTGTGCATGGGTTGCACTCTTCAGTGAAGTACCTTGTGATAGACGACATATTTTGTATATTTATGTATACTCTTTGTTTCTAAATATTTGTAAAAAAAAATGGAATTTCGATTCTGTATATAAATAAATAAATAAATATATAGATGTGCCATCGATATTTTTTTTGTCTATGGTTTGATAGATATTTTGTCAGTCGGTTGACGTTTTGTTTCGAAAGCATTTTGCTGATTTTATTATTGATTATTGATAATGCCGACACCAAAACGTTCGAATCTTTCACAACAATGCCGTCACGCAACAAGGAATCGAAACATTGTCAATGAAAGGACTGACGAAGAGCAAAAAATCTCGCGTGAACAATCCATCGAACCCATCTAACCTGTGGCACGAACACAAGAATAATATGTCAGAAGCTATTTTACATCAAATTCGTGTTAGTTCAAGAATTCCTGATCTTAAGATGAATAAGGAAATACATAATCGGGCTTTGCTCTTAATCGAAGACATGTGTTACCTCATGTGAGGTAGTTTATTAGTCAGGTTAGGAATGCCAGCACCAAATCGTGAAATGAATGACGCATTTAATCGAGAATTGGAACGGGAACGTGAATATGATCACCATGAATTAGATTTAGTAGTTCAAACGAATGTACCGCTGTTGAATCCTCAATAAAAGGAAGTTTATGATACATTAATGAAGGCAATTGATGATGGAAATGGTGGCTTATATTTCCTGGATGCCCCTGGTGGAACTGGTAAGACATTCCTCATGTCAGTAGTTTTAGCCACTGTCCGTGCGAGCCGATCATTGAAAGATTTACGCAATGACTTGAGATGTTTTGGAGGCGCAATGATTTTACTGTCTGGCGATTTACGTCAAACACTGCCAGTAATTCCAAGATCAACTGCTGCCAACGAAATTAACGCTTGCCTCAAATCGTCGAATCTATGGCGCTATGTAAAGAAGCTTCAACTGAAACAAACATGAGAGTTGCATTGATGAATGATACATCTGCTGAAGATTTCTCTGAGCAATTGCTGACTATCGGTAATGGTCGAGTACCTGTCGACATATCGAATGGATTGATTTCATTTCCTCAGAATTTTTGTATCTTTGTCCCATCGAAAGACGAACTCATCAACAATTATTCCCAAACATCATTACTAACCACAAAAATAATGAATGGTTGAGTGAGCGAGCAATTTTGGCGGCTAAGAATAAAGATGTAGACGACCTTAACTACATAATTCAGAATGATATCATTGGTACACTGCATTCATACAAATCTATTGACTGTGTAACGAATGAAGACGAAGCCACTAACTATCCAATTGAATTTTTAAACTCATTGGATGTGCCTGGCTTACCACCGCACAATTTACGACTAAAAGTTGGCTCCGTAGTAATCATGCTTCGAAACATAAACCAACCAAAACTGTGCAATGGGACGCGTTTGGTGATAAGTAAATTGATGAACAATGTGATTTACGCGACGATACTCAAAGGAAAATTCAAAGGTGAAGATGTCCTCATTCCGAGGATCCCGATGATCCCAACCGATATGCCGTTTGAGTTTAAGCGATTTCAATTTTCGGTCCGGCTTGCATTCACCATGACTATTAACAAATCACAAGGCCAACCCTTGAAAGTTTGTGGTCTGAATCTTGAAAATCCATGTTTTTCCCACGGTCAATTATATGTGGCATGTTTACGGGTTGGAAGACAATCTGCGTTATTTGTTCTTGCGCCTGATAATAAAACAAAAAATGTCGTCTATCACAAGGTACTTCACTGAAGAGTGCAACCCATGCACAAAAATACATGGCCAATAAAGAATCATTAAAATACTAGGATTCAAATCATTGCAAATTAAAGGACTGAAGAAGAACATTTGCACCTGGACGTATCGAAGAACGAGGATTTAATCCGACATTCAAGGTATTTATTTATTTATTTTTGTACTTACACACAATATAATTAACAGAATAACATACTACACTTATTACTTTGAATTATGTATGCTTATTCTAAAAAAAGTGTTAATAAATCAGTAATATTGTCTTTGCTTTTGTTTCTGTAGATACAAGGGTAGATTCACCATCGAATCGGATCATTCCAACCTCTCGAAGATGCAAAGCATAAATTTGTACAAGTATTTTTCAATGACAATATGGAGGAAGAACTTGATCGACGTCTACATCGAAGTCGTGATCAGAGCGGATAAATGACCATCTGGTACACACGTCGTGATACTGGGCAACTACAACAGATATCTGAAACACGTCGTTCATATGACACGTTGCAATACCCACTGATGTTTTGGCAAGGAGAAGATGGATATTATTTCAATATCAAATGAAAAAATCCATTGAATGGTGAGTAATCAATATATATATATATATATAATCAATATCATAGTTTTGATTCCGTCATGACATTCATTTTACAGTGCATGGTTTTGTTTTATGTTTCCAATAAAAGACCAATTAAAGCAGTGGCTTATTACCAGGAAAATAACAGACTTAAAGATTAAGATGTTTTATGATTTTTTAATTTTTATTAGAATATTATTTTATTATTTCAATATTCTAATCTCTTTTTATAGATCATTGACTATATTACAATATTAATTCCTTAAATATACATATACTATACATAAAATTCTTTTTTCAACGCGTCAATCCAAGCACAAAAATAACGGCAGAAGCGGGATGCGAACCGTGGACCTTGGAAACCAAGTATGCCCAGGTATTCATACCGCTCGGCGAACTGCGCCATTGCTATGCCTAGACCGACTCACGTTAAAACTAGTATTTATATCATTGTTATCATCGTACGATAGATGTCGCTATAGTATAAATTCAAAGTATGTATATTTTTATTATTATTCAATCAGTCTTCATTTATTCACAAGCTTAATATTATTACTTTCCGACAGTCTATTTATTTTAGTAAGTACAACGTGGTTCGCATCCCGCTTCTGCCGTTATTTTTGTGCTTGGATTGACGCGTTGAAAAAAGAATTTTATGTATAGTATATGTATATTTAAGTAATTAAGATGTTTGTTTAGAGAAAATTTGACAAATAACCGGCAAACGATTTAATATCATTTATCTTCACCCCTTTATAATTATGCTATAAATATGGATGTTAGCTTTACATACAAAATAGCAAATCTATTGTCTTAATTTCAGGTGAAGAAACTACCAAGAAGGTTAGCTCGCCGAATTATTACGCATATCGTTCGATTATTCGTCGAAATGCTGACAACTACTTGCTGAAGTTTCGTCGATTACTGCAATAGAATTCAACCAGACCAAATATATGATATCATATGTACCGAAAAATTCAACTTAATAAAATCCAAAATCTGCTCATTTATTGCCTTTCAGGTGAAACAAAGTTCACCGGGTGAGCTAGTTTGATATATATTAAAAAAAAATCACATTATTAGGTAATAATTATGAAATAAATAGATAACAACTATTATATTTGCTTGTTAAACTATAAATATTATATTATTTTTATTCCATACAAACTCGAAAATCATATATTTATACAAAGTTATACAAAATAAATAATCTATACAAATATGAAAATGAAAACCAATTCGGATTCATGGAAAACAGAAACACCCAAGATGCCATTGCTAAACTTTCAAGCTATATACTTGACTCATTAGATAAATCAAATAAATGTCTAGGTATATTCATAGATTTAAAAAAGGCATTCGACAGCATATCCCACCCAAAACTAATTTCAAAATTAAAACACATTGGAATTAGTGATAGCACATCGGAATGGATAAAAAATTATCTATATCAACGACCTCAAGTAGTTAAAATTAATAAAATACCGAGTCAAAAAGAAACTAGTGAATTTGGAATATCGCAAGGAACGGTATTGGGACCACTACTATTTATTATCTATGTTAATGATATATTCAAACTGAATATTAACGGTAAAATAATATCATATGCTGACGACACAGCAATAATAATTGAGAGTAATAACTGGAAGGAAGCAATAAAATTAGCCAACGATGACATTAACTGTCTCAAAAGGTGGTTTGACATTAATCTACTTACATTAAATGCAGAAAAGACATATCTAATCCCATTCTCCATAAACAAAAATAAAATAAAAACACCTATTACTAAATTATTTATACATTGCCCTGGATGTAATAATTCTAACTGTGAAAAACCTGCTCAATGATCAAATCCACAGAAAAATAAAATACCTGGGTATATTAATTGACAGTAACTTAAAATGGAACATGCACACAGCCGAACTAGTGAAACGTATACGCAAATGCATCTACATATTCATTAGACTCAGAAACATCCTATCTAGAGCAGATTTAAAAATGGTTTACTACTCCATTGTCCAATCTCAACTGCAATATGGCATTGTCGGCTGGGGAGGAACATACCTAAATATCACCAACCCCATTAGAACTGTACAAAAACTTATCATCAAAATCATATTAAAAAAACCTCCCACATACCCAACAGAAAGCCTATTCAATGAATTTAAAGTGCCAACGGTAGATTCATTATACCAAAAATACACTGTTCTACAGACAATAAAAGAAAAGAGAATTGAAAACTGGAACACTCATCACTCTGCTAGGTATATACATAATCTACTAATACCAAAATTTAACACACAACATGCAAAGAATGGTTACAAATACAACGGAATAGTGAATTTCAACAATCTTCCTCCGGAAATAAAAGCGATCAGTGACATGAAAATAATGAATAAAAGGGTAAAACGGTTATTCAAAAATAAAAAATCAGATCTGACGTAATTGTACAAAAATGAGAAATAAATGATACATATATAATTTTTTTATTACATTATAATGTTACTATTATTAAAATGATACTAATGTAAACCTCTCTGTATATGATTCAAGCTAGGTACTAAGTAGTAATTGTATATATATGATCCAAGCAAAATAAGTATAGAATTTATATAAATTGTATAAAATATTTATATTGTTAAAAAGGTATTGATTATATTAAGTTCATTACAATGTGTCTGGTGGAAATTGAGACTTACATGGGTCGAGGCTATTAAAGAATCGAAATATATATGTAAATGATGCTGAAATTGTCACTTCGATTATAAAAAATTTATAAATATGAATGATATTATTTTATATTCTAAAAAAAAAAAATATGTTATTATGTAAAAAATGTAAAAAAATAATAATATAAATTAAACAACACTTAAATCAAAAGATGAATCCCACGCCACACACAAGATCTACCTTTAAGTGGCGTGGAAAGCACTAAAAAAAAAAAAAAAAATGAATGTAATACTATCAAAAAAATCTTAAATGTATCCTATTATATTTGATTAAATAAAAAAAATTAAAAAAAAATATATATACAACACAAATCAATTAAAAATATAAAGTATCTTAGTTACAAACATTTTTTTTTTCAAACATACGATTAAAAGCATGCATATAAAATAACCCAATTTATGCACTCGATTAACACGTGAAATAGCTCAACTATCATCGATTCCTTAAAAACACTTAATCGGTTGTAAGAGGGATCATTAAATTTATTGAAAGTGGCAACCCTATTTTTGTGTGACGCATATCAGCTATCAGGCTTGTTGCCGGTGTCTCCTAACAGTTTCGAAGACATCGGCGACCACGACGCTAGTGTCCCAGTAAGCAGCCTTCAAGGAGACTCACACTCTTACGAGATCATTGCTGCCACATTTCTCTGCCCTGAGGCAACATAAATAATATCAGTAAGTAGTTTTTTATACTTCATTACTTCCATGGTATTATTCTTTATATAACCGTATCAACGTCATCCTCTAAGTGAGTAAATGATCAAATAATAAAATTCCGTCTTTCCTATTAAGTATCTACCGCGAGATGCACGAAATTCATTTTTAAAATACTCCGCCATTTGCAAGTCCGTGAATAAACTTTCTGCGGGTCCGTTTTCCATAAATTTCAAAGTTTTTCATTGCATTACCTCGTCAAAGGGCAAGTGCTCCTTATTCAGTATTACAACATTTACTGAACCTCGCGTCGGTACAAAAAGTGAGGAGTTACAAGTCGAGAAAATACATTAATGTGATAATCTAGCGAAGCCCATAGCTATCAGCGACGATGCATTTACACCAGGCCGGATATAATCGACAAGTGTCGTAGAGCTTCTGTTATACGACATGCTCAGTTCTATAGTGTGATTGACAGAAATGACGCTTTAGAAAGCCGAATCGAGCCAATTATAGCAGACAGTCACTTTCTTAAGCTAAATTCAGACTTTTCCATCACACCTATATTTGACTGAAAATATTCAATAAAACTGTGAGTCATGAAAGGAATCTCCGTAATATGTCTCTTGGAAACAATATTAATGCTCACACAACTATTACCAGCTGATTCTATTGACAGTTGATATATTAGAGGAACCACTACCGCTGCTCTCCTGTGTTTTTTTTAATTTTATTTTTATTTCAATTTATATTGTTATTACGTGTTATTCCGGTAATTATTTTGCAAAAGAAATTTAAATATTTTTATAGCTTGCCATGCAAAAAAAGGTGAAAACGATGTTAATAGGCACTTTTCAATAATTATCACCGAGCAAAAAATAGTCAGGTGTAAATTTGAAAATAATTCGTTGCTAGATGTGCCGCTGTTGGTTTGGATCTCACATCGCGGGGAGGCCGACTAGCGGAGGGGTTATTTGTTGGAGAGTGTGGTGAACGGGTCATCTATCATCTGGCCTACGGGTCATTATGCGCGGCTAGCTGCCAGTCCGTTTGTGCTTAGTCTAATATGAACAAAGATAAAACGCTCCCCGCCGCGAATACAAACTAACGCCGACCCGGGTGAGGTCACCAAGGCTCCTAGCCACCAACTTCAAGGATCTGATGTGAAATCATTGTATCACATTCGGAACTTGTAGACTTCACATAGCTTACAAAACACCAGAGAGAAATAGAAGGAAATATTTTTACCGTAAGCTGCCAAGTCCTCATATCCCATTTACACGCAATCGAAACTCTCGTTAGTTTTTAAATAAAATTCATCCTTTGTCCCAAGCCTAAGGCTTTTTTATTCATAAAATTAAAAAATAACAAGTACCTGCATTTTTTGACTTGCAAGGGTTAAGTAAGCCGATTGCTTGGATTGTCAAGCCGCGAGATCGATACTTTGCGTTGCTTCAATTTTTATTTTTATTTTTTTACTTTTGTTAAATTAAGTCGTCCGTTGTAAGACGATAGTCATATACCTGTATATATTTTAAAATATAATTCATTTTGTCCCTTTAATAATAAACGCTGGGTAAATTTCAGGCTGTAGTCTAATGTCATTTTGCAGTGCATTTTAAATTACCGTCTGTAGTGATTTTCGTATTCTCCTCTAACTTTTAACATAAAAAGTCAAGCAAAATAACCTTTATGGGTTTTTGAAACGTATAATTTCGTGAATCGCTCATTTTGCATTTTGATATCTTACTGTTAATTAAATTAAATGTTTATTTTATTTGTCGACATGCATTATTTGACACTCTTGGGACAGAAAAAGTAAAGTTGTATGCCATCAGAAATATGAGACTACTTAATTGGTGCGTTTCGAAATACAAATCTTATGTTTTGAATTATTATTATGAACTATGTATAAATCAATTTTAATATAACACGCATTAAAAAGTAGATAGATACAAAAGGACAATAATATTTAACGCTGTTTTAAACTTAATTCAAAGTAGCGTTTAAAATAACTCATAATTTTTTCCACTATAATTACTTTTAAATGAGGTTTCATTGACACTTTCTTTGCAAAACAAAACATCAAGGACAACTACGAGTTCTAAATATTGCACATTGAGTTTTTTTATTTAAGTAATTTTGTTTTTAATTAAATATCAAAATCGAATCGGTCGAAATATTAGATCGAAAAAATTCGCTACACAAGGATAAACCCAAAAGCCACAATACCATAATTGATTTTATTTTAAGTTTTCTTAATACAATTTGTGTGACTTTTATTTCTTTTAATTTGTGGAATGGATATAATTCATATTTTATATTATTCAGTTTTAAATAAAGGTACATTCTCAATGCCTACAATACTGATATTTCATTTTATTTTTCCATGGCTACATGTTAATATTCATAAATTTCGGTCTGACACTTCTCAACAAGTTTTATCAGTTTTGTTATAAAGATTTATACCCAATACGTTTGCATAGTTGTGACTCTAAATTTAAGAATGCATTGAAATTGAATAAAGATCAATTTGAAAAATTTCATCTCAATCGGATATCGGATGATAACTTTCACTTCTATGATTAACTAAGATGAAAAATTAAAAATAATTTGTACATGTTATAATTCCTATAAAGGAAGTCAATATGTCAGAGAATAAAGTGCAAAGCAACATTGTACGGTTATTATATTTTTAATTCAGTTATATGACGCAAATTGGATTATTTCTTAATTCAAGATTTGGTTTCAAGCAAGCAAACAAGACTGTGATGCTAATACGCAGTATTGTGTTTAAGACTGGAAGATAGGCCAGATTTGGTTGTTCCGTACCGCGGGGGTTGTGCTCTACCCCGGCCCCTGGTCGGCCCTCGCCAGCGAACATAGATACGGATTAGGCAAGAGACCCTTCCTTGTCCGCTAATGCGCGCAGGACCCCGGACTTGCTTTGGACCCCAACGGAGCCATTTTTCTGCCAAGAACGACAATCCGACGTACTTACGTCGTGGCAGTATTCATCGAGACGCTGTTCAGAAAATTCTTAATCTGTTCGGGACCTTATGTAATTCCATTTCTGCCGCACTTTATTTTTCTTTGTTCAACGCCTTTTTCTTATCGTTTAACTCGCTCCTTAGCTGGAGCATATGATAAACTGAATTCTTCGGCACACAGTTTTCTTAATTATATTTATTTGTCCACTTCCGCTTCCTCAACTGGAGCATACGAACATCACAAGCTGTCGCCATAAAGCTTTGTCAGCCGCCTTGGTTCTCGCCTCATCCCAAGTCAGCTACGCCTCCCGCAGCACCACCGTCTATATTCTATGTATAGTTCCTAACGATCTTCCAAGACGGCACGAGTCCAGTGGCTTGAAGAAAATGCGGGTATAGTTAATGCCCTATCGCGGCATCCTTAATATATGTCTCAGCTAGGTCCACCTTCGCTTCTTGGTGGAATGTATTCAAAGAGGCTGCCATGCCCGCTCTCTCACCTCGTCATTCCTCACATACGAGTTCTTATATAAACCATTCAATATATTATTGCTACAAGCAACAGCTATAATAAACGATCATCTAACTATGAGTTTGAAACACGAAGAAAAAGCAGCCGTAGTAAATGGGACAAACTTCATATTTACTAGTTTTGTTAATTGCCACAAACTATTATAACGACAGATGTGCATATATTAATAACATTTATTTAATTACGTTTTGTAAAACTTTATACGTCTTAAGATACTTTTATTCACGTTGTATACATATTTTAATCTTACTTTAAATCACTGAAATATTTATAGTCATATAATTTAGTTTAATGCAAGTAATGAAATATTTTTTCTCTCATCAATGGATTAATAATAAAATCATTTAATACAGTACCCGAATTTCGTTTGATTGATAAAATTCGAAATGATTTAAATGAATATAACGAATCATATACCGATGAAAGTAAATATTAAGATCTCAGAGTATTTATTTAAATATTTGATAAATATTAGAACATTCATTGTTTCAAATATTTTCCGAAAATAACTAATATGCTGTATTTATTATAAGTGTTTCGACTTTTATTTATTGCGATTCTATTACACGCATAAAATCTATGAATTTGTGTTAGAATGATTGATTCCTTATATGGCTTTTCGCTTTGCAGCCAAGTTTCGTGGAACGTATCTAGGCCGTAAAGCTAGGTATGGGTGTAAATATAGCTCATTAAGTTAAATTATCAAGGATAACGCTAAATTTTCGTCAGTATAGTTATTTTTAATACGAGTATAATCTTAGTAACGATTTTTAGCATTTTATCTTCAATGCATTAATTAAACATTGATATTCAAGAACACGATCTAACGTGAAATGATCAAGTAATTTTTTTTTTTTTATGTAAACGCATGCAGGAGAGCACAACCGGTCAAGACCAGTGCACTCTATGACGCTCAGCCAGGGAGGCTGGACGCTGCATGCGGGAAACGTGTGTTGCGTTCGTGTTTGTGTGTGGGTTGGGGAGTGTAGTGAATATTTTTTTACTTGATTGTTTATGTTGGTGACTATCCAAAACACCCGACTCCATTGAGGGGCCGCGATCCATAGGTTGGGAGCCTTTGGTTTAGTTTAACCTACTTAAATATAATTTCTATTATTGTGGACTTATTACTATATTTCCTTATAATTTCTGCTTAGTAAATTCTTTCAGAAATCCAAAATGATTACTAGAACATTTCGACATACTTTCAAAGTATTTTTTTAATAATATGATGAACACAAGAAATGGGTCAAATCATGAAAATTACTAAATATGCCATGCTCAATATGCCATGTTAAATATAACATATAATTTCAAGTAATTTCAACGTGTACGAAAGTACGAAAAAAGTAATATTTAATGCTTAGATTATGTCGAATTAAATGCAGGTAAAAAAACCAATAAGTTCTGAGAGAAATTAAGCAACAATTGATGCATCGTTAAATCATCAAATAAATTTTCTAATGAATAACTCAAAAAGTTAATAACCTAATAATGATGACATATGCAATTTGCACTAATACTATTTACGACAGTATATGTTTTTGTTTCAGTAGAGGGTCTCTTAGTCATCAATTCGTCAAGGCGTCACTTCGTCACAACAGCTCGCGGCGTCTGGACATCAATACAGTGTGCTCGATTGCTTAAAAAAAGAAATTCAAACATGTCAACGAAGAAAATTTTTGTGGCGTTTTCTCTAATTTTCTTGGCCATTCATGTGGTAAGTTTTTTTATTTATATAACAATATATTATTTAGTATTTTCGTTAAATATGATTTATATGTATTATTTTCTTTAATTGTGAACAATATGTAGAGTATCCAAAACATTATTGAAATACTTCATGAGACGTGTTTAATCAAAATTAAGCCTTTTTATTATTATAAAATAGGACAATAGGGTTAGACTTTTTCCTAAAAGCACGTAATAAAAATTGGAATCATTTTTGTATGGAATGATTCGGAAAAGTTTATTATTTTAAATGAGCATAAACATTCTAAAAAGTCAGTGTAGAGTAATAATTTTTATAATGTAACAGTAAAAATTTGTGTTTTTGGAAAAAAACTGAAAACATAAATTTGAAATTATAAAGGTCATGAATGTCTAATTAAAATAGTTTAAAATAAAAATAATTCATATATTACTGTGTTTACTCATACAAGACAATTTAAATTTCAATCTTAACTTTAAAAGTCTAGTTAAAACACCTACCGTAAGATTTTTTCTTCAGGGTTAAAAATTAGAAATTTCCATCCGTTGTGATAATGCATCACCTTAGTCAACTTTGGGGAAATAAAAATTTATGGAATAAACTATCCAAGGATAATTTGTTTAAGGAATAAGCTGTATGTTGGTTTAATTGCCGTCGGCAAACTGCCGACAGAACAATCGTCACCGCATCGATATTTTCTTAAAAAATATACCCATGTGTTTTGTATTTCAGGGAGGTCGCACCATACAAAATATCCGGAGACAGGCGAAGAAGAAAAAACCAATACGTGGCGAGATAAACGTCACAGACCAGACCAAGGCAGAACAGACCATTGAAGAAAGTAGTGAATATCTAGAGATAGAAGACTCGACGGAGGTACCACAAAATTTCACCGAACGCCCCTTGACGTTGGAAGACGGAAGGAAGGGAAATTGTTCTCCGAAAATCGTTTAAATCAACCTTGAGTCTCGAAAAATTCAGATACAACCATTTGGGGAAATCCTAAAAATTCCAGCATTGGTGATATTTATATTTTCGTTCTTGGGGGCTGTCTGTGTTTATTTAAAAAAAATTAGTTAGGATGGGTATCCTAACTCGTGTTTAAAATAAGCACCGAGCATTATTTATACCCGTAAAATATTTTACGGTTGTAAATACACTATGTCTAAGGGATATAATAAAATGTATAATGATTTTACTCAAAATTATGATTTTAGTCGCAATATTGATATCCGAGTAGTTAAATTTCTTAATTATTTCCTATTTTTTTTCGTATTAATTTCTTTATATTACAAAGGCTGATGTAATATTTCTAGTTATATTTTAATATTTTGGTTAATTTTAAGTTAAAATTAAAAATAATAATTAAAAGTTGTATTTCATATTATTTAAAATGATTTACATGTTTTGGACCAATCTAGGTTCATTTAAAAATAAAATAATTAATTTTTACCTTCAATTCATAATTTGATTTTACCCGAAATATTAAACATGGTTAAGATGTTATTTTTTAATTGTCTGAAAATAAAAAATTCAAAATTTTTGTTTTTGCTGAAAAAAATCGATTGCCAATGTTTGTTTTTTATTAATTTATATACATTAGTACACTCATTAGGACATTGTATTATCTAATAATAAAAATCAAATGCAATTTATATCCATTGAATATTTGAAAAAAAAAAAATTAGATTGTTAAACATGAATTGTATAAAATTAAATTTGGATAAAATTGCTTATCTAATTGACTTCTCTACGAGAAATAATTTTAACATGAGACAATAAATGAAAAATAAATATTTTTGTATGTCGATAAATAATTAATAATGTATTGCAGTTTATAAAATAAAAGTTTTGATTAATAAAAAAAAGACTTTCTTTTTTCTTTTCCACAATATTCAGGAAGGGTTAATAAACTGGTAGCCATTGATATGTTCCAACACAAGAGTAGTTATTAGTAGAAGTATACTTGGGAGTCATGATGATGAAAGTAATATCTGGTGCTCCATTCTTTGCAAGCAGTACTGCCTTATTACTTACAAAAATACGTCTATGGAATTATGGAAATAGTAAAATAACTAGTAGCTGACAAAAGCTTAGCTGCGGTTGTTATAGTAGTTAGGTAATAAAAATATATTTTTTTGCTATTTTTTTATTTGATTCGTATGGAAAGATGCAAAGTTGTTAAATTTCAGTTTATCGTGTTTTTCTATTATATTGTGTTTTTGGCGCTATGGCTATTTATGTATATGCAAGAAGACTATTCATGATAATACTCAGGTTTTATTGGCGCCATCTGGATGACAATAGTACTGCTGAGGGATACGACACAAGAAAACTTATTTATCCACTTATATTTACATAAAAACGGTATGTATGAACAACTTTATCATTTTGGTTAACTTTTATATTGTATCATTTTTTCAAATGGTTGTGGTGTAACATCCAAAATTAGAAGAATAAAATAACATTTCAAGACGTCTTTAGATTTTCTGATCATACTTCATTATCAATTCCATTATGTTACATACGAGTATTATTCGCCAGACTATTTGCCAAGCTATTTTGGGTGAAGTGAAAAATACATTGATTTAACGCTTAGTTTATCAACTGAAAATTCTTGGAGAAACTGCATAATTATAATTTTTATTTTATTTATAAAATTAACAAATTCAAAAAGCTTAAATCTGATTTTACATTTATTTGGGTTAAATTAAAATTCAAAATGAAATTGAAATAAAATTTTCATTATAAATACATGGCAAAGTAAAAAAGTAAAGAAAAATCATTATTAGTTTGTTTCTATCCATATTTCGCCTGTCTTGCCTCACTTTAAATTTTATCTTCTGCATCAAGCCTCCATTTGTTATTCAATTTATGTCATAAGTCCATCTTGCAGGGGCTCAGCTGCCACCCTGTTTTTAGATTATTGGGTTCTACTCATAATAACGAGAAAACTTTCCTTAGGAATAAACATAATGATAATGAAGATAATAAAGAAATACAAAATTACAATTCCGTATGTTTAGAATCTATTTTATCGTTTGTAGCATTTTGGAGCATTTATAGGTTTGGATTTTAGCGTTTTGGAGCAATTAAATGTTGATTTTAGCGTTGTGGAGCATTTAAAGTTGATGTATTTTTAAGTTGATGTTTTTTTAAATTATCAATATTTTTTTTAAGAAATGCTTATATCCTTCAATACATTCGTTGATTAATTAAATAGCAGAATGTCATTTTAATATTGATGAGGTGGTTTTCGGTCTTGATAGAGATGGATTAAAAAGTTAGCTCAAAGTTTCATAACACAAATTGGTTTCATTTATCCCTGAATATAATAATGTGACCACAGTTATGAAAGAATGACCGTACACGATATTTAGCAAAATAGCGAGGAGGTGGATTGATGGGTGAACGTCCAACATTTCCGTTAATCAGATCACCAATACCTATGAAGCAGGAACTCTGAAAGAAAATAAAAATATTTTCATTGCGTTTGAGAGTTGAGAGTCACTTTTACAAAGTCTTACACGAAACCGAATATTACGATGAAATATATTATAGTAAATAAAATAGATGCTAATATATTTAATATCTTTATATTAATTATGCTTTTTTTTTAATTTTTAATAAAAAATAAAAATATACATACTTTGAATATATACTATAGCGACATCTATCATACGATGATAACAATGACATGAATACTAGTTTCAACGTGAGTCGGTCCAGGCACAGTAATAGCCCAGTCGGCTGAGCGGTATGAATACCTGGGCATAGTTGGTTTCCAAGGTCCGCGGTTCGCATCCCGCTTCTGCCGTTATTTTTGTGTTTGGATTGACGCGTTGAAAAAAGAATTTTATGTATAGTATATGTATATTTAATTATTAATAATATAGTAAAATGATCTATAAAAGTAGATTAGAATATTGAAATAATAAAATAATATTCTAATAAAAATTAAAAAAAAAACCATAAAATTAAATAAGAGTTTAAATAATCTAAAAACGCTATTCTATCACAGTTGAATGCAACATGTAACACATATTAAATGCATTCTTATCAAAACGGCAGTATTTGTTGTTTGGGAGAATCGATTGGCGTTTCTTAAATTTATTTATTTGTTTCGTTTTTATTTGATTTACATTAACAAAAGACCCGTCTGTTTTAAGAACTGGATTCTTATCACGAAATTCCTCCTTTTTATACTACTGTACGCTTGTTTGAAAGCTTACATACATAATCAAGCGTAATCTATTGTTACTAAAAAAAATCAAATCGAGTTATCAATTAAAATTTCATTTATTTCAACTTAATATTATTTAAAAAAAAATAAAAATTGACAAAAATATAGATATCATTTTGCATAAAACATTTTTTTTTAATTCAAGTACACACAAATAATCACAGATTAAAAAAATACTTTCCCACATCATACTAAAATTGCTCCGGAAGACATCAACATATCCTTGATAATACACCGAAAATTCAATTCATTTGAATAACTGATATATTAAGCATCTGGTCAATTGTACCCTGTATACATATTTGGAATGACAGGAGAAGATTTCAAAGAAAAATTTATGCAGTGCTAAGCATTGAAGCATAATTAATATAAAGATATTGAATATATTAGCATCTATTTTATTTACTATAATATATTTCATCGTAATATTCGGTTTCGTGTAAGACTTTGTAAAAGTGACTCTCAACTCTCAAACGCAATGAAAATATTTTTATTTTCTTTCAGAGTTCCTGCTTCATAGGTATTGGTGATCTGATTAACGGAAATGTTGGACGTTCACCCATCAATCCACCTCCTCGCTATTTTGCTAAATATCGTGTACGGTCATTCTTTCATAACTGTGGTCACATTATTATATTCAGGGATAAATGAAACCAATTTGTGTTATGAAACTTTGAGCTAACTTTTTAATCCATCTCTATCAAGACCGAAAACCACCATCAATATTAAAATGACATTCTGCTTTTTAAAAACTTGTTTTATTTAATTAATCAACAGAATTCCAATGTTTTGAAGGATATAAACATTTCTTAAAAAAAATATTGATAATTTAAAATAGTGTTGTTAAACCTGATATTTTACAATTATTATTCACCTCAAAAGTTAAATACGAAATGTTTAGTTGTAAAAATCAATCCGGTGTCCAGTAAATGGTGTTGATGTTAAAAGATTGTTCGGCAAATACAATTTAAAATAACTATTCGTGGTACTAAGCTTAAAATACATCAAACTTTAAATGCTCCACAACGCTAAAATCAACATTTAATTGCTCCAAAACGCTAAAATCCAAACCTATAAATGCTCCAAAATGCTACAAACGATAAAATAGATTCTAAACATACGGAATTGTAATTTTGTATTTCTTTATTATCTTCATTATCATTATGTTTATTCCTAAGGAAAGTTTTCTCGTTATTATGAGTAGAACCCAATAATCTAAAAACAGGGTGGCAGCTGAGCCCCTGCAAGATGGACTTATGACATAAATTGAATAACAAATGGAGGCTTGATGCAGAAGATAAAATTTAAAGTGAGGCAAGACAGGCGAAATATGGATAGAAACAAACTAATAATGATTTTTCTTTACTTTTTTTACTTTGCCATGTATTTATAATGAAAATTTTATTTCAATTTCATTTTGAATTTTAATTTAACCCAAATAAATGTAAAATCAGATTTAAGCTTTTTGAGTTTGTTAATTTTATAAATAAAATAAAAATTATAATTATGCAGTTTCTCCAAGAATTTTCAGTTGATAAACTAAGCGTTAAATCAATGTATTTTTCACTTCACCCAAAATAGCTTGGCAAATAGTCTGGCGAATAATACTCGTATGTAACATAATGGAATTGATAATGAAGTATGATCAGAAAATCTAAAGACGTCTTGAAATGTTATTTTATTCTTCTAATTTTGGATGTTACACCACAACCATTTGAAAAAATGATACAATATAAAAGTTAACCAAAATGATAAAGTTGTTCATACATACCGTTTTTATGTAAATATAAGTGGATAAATAAGTTTTCTTGTGTCGTATCCTTCAGCAGTACTATTGTCATCCAGATGGCGCCAATAAAACCTGAGTATTATCATGAATAGTCTTCTTGCATATACATAAATAGCCATAGCGCCAAAAACACAATATAAGAGAAAAACACGATAAACTGAAATTTAACAACTTTGCATCTTTCCATACGAATCAAATAAAAAAATAGCAAAAAAATATATTTTTTATTACCTAACTACTATAACAACCGCAGCTAAGCTTTTGTCAGCTACTAGTTATTTTACTATTTCCATAATTCCATAGTTGTAAAAAATGGAGCACCAGATATTACTTTCATCATCATGACTCCCAAGTATACTTCTACTAATAACTACTCTTGTGTTGGAACATATCAATGGCTACCAGTTTATTAACCCTTCCTGAATATTGTGGAAAAGAAAAAGAAAGTCTTTTTTTTATTAATCAAAACTTTTATTTTATAAACTGCAATACATTATTAATTATTTATCGACATACAAAAATATTTATTTTTCATTTATTGTCTCATGTTAAAATTATTTCTCGTAGAGAAGTCAATTAGATAAGCAATTTTATCCAAATTTAATTTTATACAATTCATGTTTAACAATCTAATTTTTTTTTCAAATATTCAATGGATGTAAATTGCATTTGATTTTTTATTATTAGATAATACAATGTCCTAATGAGTGTACTAATGTATATAAATTAATAAAAACAAACATTGGCAATCGATTTTTTTCAGCAAAAACAAAATTTTGAATTTTTATTTTCAGACAATTCAAAAATAACATCTTAACCATGTTTAATATTTCGGGTAAAATCAAATTATGAATTGAAGGTAAAAATTAATTATTTATATTTTTAAATGAACCTAGATTGGTCCAAAACATGTAAATCATTTTAAATAATATGAAATACAACTCTTAATTATTATTTTTAATTTTAACTTAAAATTAAAAAAATATTAAAATAAAACTAGAAATATTACATCAGCCTTTGTAATAAAAGAAATTAATACGAAAAAAAAATAGGAAATAATTAAGAAATTTAACTACTCGGATATCAATATTGCGACTAAAATCATAATTTTGAGTAAAATCATTATACATTTTATTATATCCCTTAGACATAGTGTATTTACAACCGTAAAATATTTTACGGGTATAAATAATGCTCGGTGCTTATTTTAAACACGAGTTAGGATACCCATCCTAACTAATTTTTTTTAAATAAACACAGACAGCCCCCAAGAACGAAAATATAAATATCACCAATGCTGGAATTAGGATTTTACCAAAGGTTGTATCTGAATTTTTTGACTCAATGATTTCAATTTTCGGAGAACAATTTCCCTTCCTTCCGTCTTCCAACGTCAAGGGGCGTTCGGTGAAATTTTGTGGTACTTCCGTCGAGTCTTCTATCTCTAGATATTCACTACTTTCTTCAATGGTCTGTTCTGCCTTGGTCTGGTCTGTGACGTTTATCTCGCCACGTATTGGTTTTTCTTCTTCGCCTGTCTCCGGATATTGTATGGTGCGACCTCCCTGAAATACAAAACACATGGGTATATTTTTTAAGAAAATATCGATGCGGTGACGATTGTTCTGTCGGCAGTTTGCCGACGGCAATTAAACCAACATACAGCTTATTCCTTAAACAAATTATCCTTGGATAGTTTATTCCATAAATTTTTATTTCCCGAAAGTTGACTAAGGTGATGCATTATCACAACGGATGGAAATTTCCAATTTTTAACCCTGAAGAAAAAATCTTACGGTAGGTGTTTTAACTAGACTTTTAAAGTTAAGATTGAAATGTAAATTGTCTTGTATGAGTACAGTAATATATGAATTATTTTTATTTTAAACTATTTTAATTAGACATTCATGACCTTTATAATTTCAAATTTATGTTTTCAGTTTTTTCAAAAAACACAAATTTTTACTGTTACATTATAAAAATTATTACTCTACACTGACTTTTTAGAATGTTTATGCTCATTTAAAATAATAAACTTTTCCGAATCTGTTCCATTTTGTAGCCTCGAAATATCTTAGAAAATCATGAAATTATAAAATGATACAAAAATGATTCCAATTTTTATTACGTGCTTTTAGGAAAAAGTCTAACCCTATTGTCCTATTTTATAATAATAAAAAGGCTTAATTTTGATTAAACACGTCCCATGAAGTATTTCAATAATGTTTCGGATACTCTACATATTGTTCACAATTAAAGAAAATAATACATATAAATCATATTTAACGAAAAAATTAAATAATATATTGTTATATAAATAAAAAAACTTACCACATGAATGGCCAAGAAAATTAAAGAAAACGCCACAAAAATTTTCTTCGTTGACATGTTTGAATTTCTTTTTTTAAGCAATCGAGCACACTGTATTGATGTCCAGACGCCGCGAGCTGTTGTGACGAAGTGACGCCTTGACGAATTGATGACTAAGAGACCCTCTACTGAAACAAAAACCTATACTGTCATAAATAGTATTAGTGCAAAATGCATGTGTCATCATTATTAGGTTATTAACTTTTTGAGTTATTCATTAGAAAAATTATTTGATGATTTAACGATACACCAATTGTTGCTTAATTTTTCTCAGAACTTATTTGTTGTTTCACCTGCATTTAATTCGACTTAATCTAAACATTTAATTTTACTTTTTCCGAACTTTTGTACACGTTGAAATTACTTGAAATTATATGTTATATTTAACATGGCATATTGAGCATGGCATATTTAGTAATTTTCATGATTTGACCCATTTCTTGTGTTCATCATATTATTAAAAAAATACTTTGAAAGTATGTCGAAATGTTCTAGTAATCATTTTGGATTTCTGAAAGAATTTACTAAGCAGAAATTATAAGGAAATATAGTAATAAGTCCACAATAATAGAAATTATATTTAAGTAGGTTAAACTAAACCAAAGGCTCCCAACCTATGGATCGCGGCCCCTCAATGGAGTCGGGTGTTTTGGATAGTCACCAACATAAACAATCAAGTAAAAAAAAATTCACTACATTAGTGAATATTTTTATTTTTTATTTTTAACTGTCTCTTGAATATATTCGATCATTTAAAAAAAAAACAAGAGTTTAAATAATGTAAATACGCTATTCTGTCACAGTTGAATGCAACATGTAACACATATTAAATGCATTCTTATCAAAACGGCAGTATTTGTTGTTTGGGAGAATCGATTGGCGTTTCTTAAATTACTATCGTAATCGTTTCATTCTTCTTATTCCTGAACATTTCGTCCTGGAAGCATTGTGACGTTGTAGATTATTGGTGGCTAAGCAGATAATGGTTATAATGTTATTTAATTTGTTTACTTTTTATTTCATTTTCATTAACAAAAAACCCGTCTGTTTTAAGAACTGGATTCTTATCACGAAATTCCTCCTTTTTATACTACAGTACGCTGGTTGTCGAAAATAAATGTTTTAATTCGTGTATTTGAATTGAAAGATGAAATTGAGTTGTTCTGGAAAATGCGATATTTTAGTATACTTTAATAAAGCTTTGTTTGAAAGAGTAGCACATCTAGCATATATAGTATAACAGCAAAATAGGTTTAACGCAAAACTTCAGAGAAAGGGAACGATTATTATCGGATTTCTTGATGATTTTATTAAATTAGTTTTTAATCATACATATTTTACTTCATAAAAATATACAAAGTAAAATATATTCTTTGTTTTCTTTAATTACCTTTTTATGAATGGATTTTTATTGTAAATTTTGTTGGTCGTGGTAACAAAGCTTTTATAAAAAATAATCGACACACGAAAAAGTTTAGGAGCCTGTGAACTAGACCATCGACCCAACAATGTTGCATCACTAGTTTTTGCCCGATCACAAAAATTAAGCGAAAATTGGCTCATATCCTCTGTAAGTTGACAGTTTGAGAATAGTACGTGTTGGGTCTCTTCTTAGGACCAAATAACCTAGGAAAACGATACTTGGGCTAAATCTTATAAAAGTACAGGTTTATAACCACATAAATATGCGCTGGAAACTAAATATTCATTATTTTTTAACCTCCAGACTCTTGAATTAGATGTTGTCGGAAACTATTGCAAATTACCTATTTGACGGAGCTTTGGGTTCAAAGGTGACTTAAAACGACGAAACAGGCAGAATTGTGTGGCAGCGATTACTGGCTCAGATCTACATTATTGACTAATAATGTCATGCGAGTTTGGTCACCGACGACATTTTATAGTATCCCTTCTCTGTTCCAAAACTAAATAAAGTCACTACGAATATATAATAAATATAAAAAGTTAGATTTTTATATCGTTAGTATAAATATATTTTTAAATTGTTTTTGATAAATGAAAAAAATGTTGCAAAAAAAGAATTTGGTTACAAAATAGGATGTAATGTAAACGTTAAAATAAATAAATCATATAACAAACATTCACACATGCTTAGCATATTATAATATTAAATACTTTAGTAGTGATAATGATTTTTTCTACTGAACCATAGAAGAGCATAAGCCGGGCTCCTATGGAATTTCATGGATGCAGAGCTGACTCTAGACGAGGTAAGGACCATGACGATAAACAGATTAATAAAAATGGGTATTTATTCCAATAGCAAGTGACCGAAAAAATATTAAGTTTTTTTTTGCGCTCTATCGATATTTGAAATATGAAATGGCAACTGATTATTTTGTCAGTACTTAATTCAATTCATGCCCAGTTAATGTTTATGAAATAGTCAGTATTAAATACATACAAAAGGTAAATATAATAAATTGGTAATAAAAAATAAAAAAATGTAGTAAATACTCGTATTCAATGAATTGTAGCTAATAATAGGTTAGTTTAGGTTTCTATTTTTTGTGCTGATTATGCATAGTCCTGGTTATATATTTTCATGTTACTCACTATCTGTCATGCTAAAACTATCAATTAAATATAAAAACTTATCATTAAAATTTAATATTGACTAAACTACATTAATTATTTCGATTTTTTCGATCGATATTTCTTGGTGGAATTCCATAATATCAGATATAAAATAAAATATTCTTTAGAATTTATTTCACCTATATAATATGTGCCATAAATATACATATATATTATATGTGGAATATATTATTATTTATACACATTATAAACATATATTACACACAATTACAATTATACACATATATTATATGCGGAATAAATTCTAAAGAATCTTTTATTTTATATCTGAAATTACATTAATTACTGGCATTTTATTACTGACATATTATTTTATTTAAGTCAACACATTTGTACTGACATAATGGTTACTACAAATTTATTTCATATACTGCCAGTTAATTTCATTTACTTCCAACTCATTTAATTTAATGCCGAAACCCTGAATTGGTTTTTTGGCCATTTGAAATGTCTCATTAAAAACGTGTTGCCCGACCAATGTTCTCGGTAAATAAAGGACTATATAATTGATCTTTGCCTAATGTACATAATTCCTGTCATTATGTTATGTACACCAAGGCATTGTTCCTTGAGGACCGGAGACTATGCAATTAAGTGACCAATGTTGGTTCCTTCGGCTGCTTATGTGTGCGGTTGTAAGCTGTGTGAACAGAGACGCACGGCTACACCCGCATGCGGTGCTGCGGAATTATCCAAATACTCCAACTAACCGTAGTTGAGCAATTACTTGATCATTTCACGTTAGATCGTGTTCTTGAATATCAATGTTTAATTAATGCATTGAAGATAAAATGCTAAAAATCGTTACTAAGATTATACTCGTATTAAAAATAACTATACTGACGAAAATTTAGCGTTATCCTTGATAATTTAACTTAATGAGCTATATTTACACCCATACCTAGCTTTACGGCCTAGATACGTTCCACGAAACTTGGCTGCAAAGCGAAAAGCCATATAAGGAATCAATCATTCTAACACAAATTCATAGATTTTATGCGTGTAATAGAATCGCAATAAATAAAAGTCGAAACACTTATAATAAATACAGCATATTAGTTATTTTCGGAAAATATTTGAAACAATGAATGTTCTAATATTTATCAAATATTTAAATAAATACTCTGAGATCTTAATATTTACTTTCATCGGTATATGATTCGTTATATTCATTTAAATCATTTCGAATTTTATCAATCAAACGAAATTCGGGTACTGTATTAAATGATTTTATTATTAATCCATTGATGAGAGAAAAAATATTTCATTACTTGCATTAAACTAAATTATATGACTATAAATATTTCAGTGATTTAAAGTAAGATTAAAATATGTATACAACGTGAATAAAAGTATCTTAAGACGTATAAAGTTTTACAAAACGTAACTAAATAAATGTTATTAATATATGCACATCTGTCGTTATAATAGTTTGTGGCAATTAACAAAACTAGTAAATATGAAGTTTGTCCCATTTACTACGGCTGCTTTTTCTTCGTGTTTCAAACTCATAGTTAGATGATCGTTTATTATAGCTGTTGCTTGTAGCAATAATATATTGAATGGTTTATATAAGAACTCGTATGTGAGGAATGACGAGGTGAGAGAGCGGGCATGGCAGCCTCTTTGAATACATTCCACCAAGAAGCGAAGGTGGACCTAGCTGAGACATATATTAAGGATGCCGCGATAGGGCATTAACTATACCCGCATTTTCTTCAAGCCACTGGACTCGTGCCGTCTTGGAAGATCGTTAGAACTATACATAGAATATAGACGGTGGTGCTGCGGGAGGCGTAGCTGACTTGGGATGAGGCGAGAACCAAGGCGGCTGACAAAGCTTTATGGCGACAGCTTGTGATGTTCGTATGCTCCAGTTGAGGAAGCGGAAGTGGACAAATAAATATAATTAAGAAAACTGTGTGCCGAAGAATTCAGTTTATCATATGCTCCAGCTAAGGAGCGAGTTAAACGATAAGAAAAAGGCGTTGAACAAAGAAAGATAAAGTGCGGCAGAAATGGAATTACATAAGGTCCCGAACAGATTAAGAATTTTCTGAACAGCGTCTCGATGAATACTGCCACGACGTAAGTACGTCGGATTGTCTAATTGTAATAAATTTGTACAAATATACTTCAATGACAATATGGAGTAAGAACTTGATCGAGGTCTACAAAGTCGTGATCAGAGCGGATAAACGACTATCTGGTACACACGTCGTGATACTGGGCAACTACAACAGATATCTGAAACACGTCGTTCATATGACACGTTACAATATCCACTGATGTTTTAGCAAGGAGAAGATGGATATTATTTCAATATCAAAATGAAAAATCCATTGAATGGTGAGTAATCAATATATATATAATCAATATCATAGTTTTGATTCCGTCATGACATACATTTTTCATTGCTTGCTTTTGCTTTAGGTTTCCAATAAAAGACCAATTACACTGCTTATTACCAGGAAAATAACAGACCCAAAGATTAAGATGTTTTTTTAGAGAAAATTGGACAAATAACCGGCAAACGATTTAAAATCATTTATCTTCACCCCTTTATAATTAGGCTTCAAATATGGATGTTAGCTTTACATACAAAATTACAAATCTATTTTCTTAATTTCAGGTGAAGAAACTACCAAGAATCTAAGCTCGATGAATTATAACGCATATCATTTGACGATTCGTCGAAATGCTGACAACTATTTGCTGCGGTTTCGTCGATATGGCGGAAGAATTTGATCGATTTCTACGAAGTCGTGATCAGAGCGGTTAAACGACCATCTGGTACACACGTCGTGATACTGGGCAACTACAATAGATATCTGAAACACGTCGTTCATTTGACACGTTGCAATACCCACTGATGTCTTGGCACGAGAAGATGGATATTATTTCAATATCAAAATGAAAAATCCATTGAATTGTGAGTTATCAATATATATATAATCAAAATCATAGTTTTGATTCCGTCATGACATACATTTTTCAGTGCTTGGTTTTGCTATAGATTTCCAATAAATTACCAATTACACTGCTTATTACCAGGAAAATAACAGACTTAAAGATTAAGATGTTTTTTTAGAGAAATTTGGACAAATAACCGGCAAACGATTTAAAATCATTTATCTTCATCCCTTTATAATTATGCTACAAATATGGATGTTAGCTTTACATACAAAATTAAAAATCTATTGTCTTAATTTCAGGTGAAGAAACTACCAAGAATCTAAGCTCGATGAATTATAAGGCATATCGTTTGACGATTCGTCGAAATGCTGACAACTACTTGCTGAAGTTTCGTCGATTACTGCAATAGAATTCAACCAGGCCAAATATATGATATCATATGTACCGAAAAATTCAACTTAATAAAATCCAAAATCTGCTCATTTATTGCCTTTCGGGTGAAACAAAGTTTACCGGGTCAGCTAGTATATAGATATTAAATATTTTTTTCTATAACTTAAATTAAAAAGGAAATTAGTCAAATAAATTGTATATAATTTAGTATGTAACTATTTTTTTTTAAATGAGTTTGTAACAAAAATGATTTCCATTTATTTTTTTGACCTCTTGATTTTGGTGCACCGCCATTTTTTTCCACGATCAAAAGTGCACCGTGACTTCGAAAAGGGTGAGAACCACTGCTCTACTGAAACAAAAATCTATACTGTCATAAATAGTATTAGTGCAAAATGCATGTGTCATCATTATTAGGTTATTAACTTTTTGAGTTATTCATTAGAAAATTTATTTGATGACTTAACGATGCATCAATTGTTGCTTAATTTCTCTCAGAACTTATTGGTTTTTTTACCTGCATTTAATTCGACATAATCTAAGCATTAAATATTACTTTTTTCGTACTTTCGTACACGTTGAAATTACTTGAAATTATATGTTATATTTAACATGGCATATTGAGCATGGCATATTTAGTAATTTTCATGATTTGACCCATTTCTTGTGTTCATCATATTATTAAAAAAATACTTTGAAAGTATGTCGAAATGTTCTAGTAATCATTTTGGATTTCTGAAAGAATTTACTAAGCAGAAATTTTAAGGAAATATAGTAATAAGTCCACAATAATAGAAATTATATTTAAGTAGGTTAAACTAAACCAAAGGCTCCCAACCTATGGATCGCGGCCCCTCAATGGAGTCGGGTGTTTTGGATAGTCACCAACATAAACAATCAAGTAAAAAAATATTCGCTACATTAGTGAATATTTTTATTTTTTATTTTTAACTGTCTCTTGAATATATTCGATCATTTAAAAAAATTAAATAAGAGTTTAAATAAGCTAAATACGCTATTCTGTCACAGTTGAATGCAACATGTAACACATATTAAATGCATTCTTATCAAAACGGCAGTATTTGTTGCTTGGGAGAATCGATTGGCGTTTCTTAAATTTATTTATTTGTTTCGTTTTTATTTGATTTACATTAACAAAAGACCCGTCTGTTTTAAGAACTGGATTCTTATCACGAAATTCCTCCTTTTTATACTACTGTACGCTTGTTTGAAAGCTTACATACATAATCAAGCGTAATCTATTGTTACTAAAAAAAATCAAATCGAGTTATCAATTAAAATTTCATTTATTTCAACTTAATATTATTTAAAAAAAAATAAAAATTGACAAAAATATAGATATCATTTTTCATAAAACATTTTTTTTTAATTCAAGTACACACAAATAATCACAGATTAAAAAAATACTTTCCCACATCATACTAAAATTGCTCCGGAAGACATCGACATATCCTTGATAATACACCGAAAATTCAATTCATTTGAATAACTGATATATTAAGCATCTGGTCAATTGTACCCTGTATACATATTTGGAATGACAGGAGAAGATTTCAAAGAAAAATTTATGCAGTGCTAAGCATTGAAGCATAATTAATATAAAGATATTAAATATATTAGCATCTATTTTATTTACTATAATATATTTCATCGTAATATTCGGTTTCGTGTAAGACTTTGTAAAAGTGACTCTCAACTCTCAAACGCAATGAAAATATTTTTATTTTCTTTCAGAGTTCCTGCTTCATAGGTATTGGTGATCTGATTAACGGAAATGTTGGACGTTCACCCATCAATCCACCTCCTCGCTATTTTGCTAAATATCGTG